>WEKY01046515.1:200571-224493 GCA_013390045.1 Picathartes gymnocephalus | reverse complement strand
TCCTGTCCCCCCGGGCAGATCGGGGGGGTCGCGGGGTCGCCTCATCGGGGGAGGGCACAGCCAGGAGGGGGGGGGTGCGGGCGGCTCCGGCGTGCGGCGGGAGCCCCCCGGAGGGCTCGGGGCATCTCCCGGGGTGATGGGCAGCGCTTCACCGGTCACCGCATCGCTCCCCGGGTGATGGTGGCCGTGCTCGAGGCATCCTCCCCCGGTGCCGGCGGGTCACGCTTAGGGCATCCCCCTCCGGAGATTGGCTACCGCGCTCGGGGCATCTCCCGCCGGGGATTAGGAGCTGCGCTCCGGGCATCATCCCCACGGGCTCCGGGGGTCCTGCCCGGGGACTTTGAGTGTGCCCTCCCGGGGGTTTGCGGTGCCGGGGGCTGAGCTCGGTGTTCGTGCTTGGTGCATCGTCCCAGAGTGCTGGGGGACTTGTTCCCTTCCTGCACACCCACCCATGCGATTCCCACACCGGGATCAGCATCAACAGCCCCTTTTCCACATCAGCGGGGTCGGGGGTGTTTCAGGTGTCCCAGGAGCAGCACCTGCTCCTGCGGCCCTTCCAGAACGTGCCGCGTACGCAGCAACCCTCCGGCTGGCAGCGCCGAAAAAAACCCTGGGTTTGGGCTCTGTCGTTGTCCCCCCCAGACGTGCTGCCTGTGGCAATACCTTGGAGCCCCCTCCTTCTCCTTGGCTGTGAAATGCCCACAAACATTCCCGACCTGGCGGCACCACTTAAAAAGCACTTGCTGTGTTGGGAGGAGGAGGAATCGCCTTCTCGTGCTTTTATACCGCGGGATGAGGCACTTTTATACCGCCCGTGCTCCAGGGAATACCCACCCTTAGCCGTACCTGTTTGGGAGTTCATCCGTATGGAAAAGGCAGCCGCTTTCCTGGCTAACACCGGGGCTGTCTCGCAGAGACCATTTAGTCTGTCTAGACAAGTATGATGAAGAGCAAAGTGCCTGGAGCTGTGAGTGATTAGAGCTCGGGTATCTCTGCAGTGCTGCGTTTGTTGTGCAGCTCTGATAGATGCTGCTCGGTGCTTTTGGGTCTGTGGTTAGCAAGTGCACGGCGTGCAGACACGGATTGTGGAGGATTATTTCATGTCAGAGCCAGGGAAGGAGAACACAGCCAGCCCTTCGTCACATCTGTGCATGGGAGAAGCATCACAGGCAGTTTAACCAGACTGAAATGAACAGAGAAAACACTGAAAATGGTGAATAAACGGGTGATGAGGGGGAGGAGGGGGAAAGGCACATACTGCCAGCTCACTTTCTAGAGGGTAGCACAGAGAAGTTCATGAATGTGTGCGTGACACTTGAGAGCCTCTAATAGAAGGCACAGAAAAATAGGGTAGTGCTTTGTATGAGCATAGAATAAATAAAATCTGTAGAGGAGAAGGCTGAAAAGAGGGATAATGTATGGCCTCACTATGTATTAAAATGAAGCACAGTGTATTGAGAGGGCAGGCTTTAACATAAAACAAAATCAAGGGCAAAGTGGACGTGTATGTGTTCTTAAATACTTAAGAACACCTAAATAAGAATATTTAAATAAGGACAAATGGAAGCATCTGCCTCCATCTTAGATGTCTTTCACCTTGCAAACCTTTTTTGCATGTTGTTGAGTTGTCCATCTAACTTGTCCAGCAGTCCAAGTTAATTAATGAGGCAGATTCCTGGGAGGACACACTTCCAGGCCTGAGTCTTGCAGCAGCAACGCATCAATCACAGTTCCAGCGAGACAGGCAGATTCTCCTCCTGGTAAATGCACGTGTGAATCCCTGAGGGTTTCCACAGCACCAGGAATGACTCTTCTCGAGACCATCTGTTTCTGAGCCACAGACATATTCTAGAGACACTACACACAAATATTACTGGGATCTGGCACTGTGTGAGGCCAGGAGGCTTTATCTGAGTTTCTGGGCTGGAGCACACACAGATCTGACTCAGTGCTTTGTGGCCCTTTAATGTCAAGTGAACAGAGGATGCCACAGCTCCATGGGGGTGCGAGTAGAGGGCTGAGCAGGTCCAGAATGGATTTCCTCTGTGAGCAGAGAGGATTGATTCTGAAAACTGCTGGGTATCTCAAAATCAGTTCTGAACTTGGCCAAACAGATTTGGTGTGACCCAGCGGCTGAGCCTACTTAGCAGGCAAAGCCTGGCTCTGTGTTGAGCACCCCGAGGAAAGAGCTGGACCAGTGAGAATTTTATTTGGAGCAGAGCTTTTCAGTCAAGAAAAATCTCTTTCTATACATGTCAACAAATAAATTGAGAAAATTGCTTTCAGGCTGTCATCAGTGCAGTACTGAGAAGCACTGGGAAGGAGAGGCTGATGCTGGAGCAGCAGTAGCAGACACCAAGTGCAAATCTCAGGGAAAGAGCTATTAAGCAACTGGAGCATGTGTTGATAATTAGTTATCGCTCATTATGTTTGCTCTGGGCTTTTCATTTATGTTGACTGGCGATGAATTTTCTGCACTATCACTGCTTGTTTACAGTACAGCACCTAACAAAGGTAATTAATCAGTGTTAAGAGACCCTGCTAACGTCCCTCTGACATCCAAAGAGCCAGGTTAAGTCAGTTTGCCTCCAAATACTTCACAAGAGCTGAGAGGGGAAGGGATCAGAGGGAATCTCCTTCTGTGCTTCTGCAACCTGCAGTGCCTATGGGAGAGTCAGAGTTAGAAATTACTTACAAGTTGACTTACAAAATAAATAACTTTAAAATGACCACCTTAAAAAATATAAATTAAAAAACTGCAATCTCTGCAGGGCCAAGTTCTATACAATACCAAATTAAATCCATAATGCACTGAGTGCCCTTTCTGGACCTGTACATGGAATTTCTGCACACAAGATCATCCCTGTCTTGTCAGAATATCCCAAATGAACTCACAATGTATGATACTACCTCAGCCTTTGAGAATCACCCTGTTACTGTCAGGCCTCAGGCATATCTATCCAAGAAAGCAATGTCAATATATTAGAGAATAAATGACATATCTATGAATTACAAACAGAATAATTCATAGGTAATTTTCAATTACAGGGAATAATTTATATGTGTCTGATTTGCAAAGAGAATTATTTATGAGTAACTTGAATTGCACATGAAGCACATTAACAGGTTACTGTGGGAAAGGGAGGGTACAGACTGCTCAGGTGTCACGTGCTGAGCCTGGATTTTGGGGCGTTTCTTGTGAAAACACTCACCATGAAAATAAAATATGTCAGATTCCATAGCAAACAAATTTGTGTCATATGCCCAATCTGATCTGAAACTTCTGAGTGCTGCTAAAAGCCAGACTCAGGGAATGTGCTGGAGCACCACAAGCAGAAAGGCCACAACTGGGTCCTACAACATAACCCTTGGAAAAGGCTGCTGCCAGGAGCAGACCAGGAGCCAAGTGCCAAAGCCTTGGGGTTCTCTGTGTCTCCTCTGCACTGCGTGGATGTGATGATGGACAATATGAAGTATGCAAATAACAGAAAAGAAAGAGGAGGGTCCCAGCACAGGCTCCTTCCCTGCCCTGTTGGGATTGTGCAGGTGCCAGAGCACAGGCACAGGTTCCATCCTGCACACAGGGACATTGCTCCTTTTTATCACAGAATCACTGAGGTTGGAAAAGACCTCCAAGATCATCAGGTCCAACCTTCATGGACTTCTTATGGTCCAACACAGGTGCTCCTGGTTTAGGAAAAATTACAATGTTAGCAAATGGCTGCGAGATAGAATGACAAAATGTGTATTGGGAATAGGATGTTTCCCTAATAGTAAAGTGAAAAATGGCACAGGAGTGGATGTGGGGAGTGTCTACACTTGTAGCAATCTCTACATTATTATTTTGCTTAAAGCATTTTCTTAAGTGCAACTACAAATTATTGGCCTTTTAAACAAAAAGAGGTACTTTCTCCTCCCCAGGACTTGCTGGTCAGGTCCAACAGCTTGTCATTGACCAAGAGGCCAAATTGGCTTCTTTAAAGGCAGGGCATCTCCTTCCTAAATATTTGATGGGCAGAAGTATGCATTGGTGCTTCCACTTCTTCATCCCCACCTTGGCATCTTAAAAACTGAGTCAGGAAAGGAACTATCCAAGCCGAAGTGCCATCCCCTCCTGAGGCACTGCCTCAGGAAGTTACACCAGGCACCCTCAGCACAAGAGATAAAAGTTCTAAAGCCCTGTTGCTCTGCTTCAGTTAATGAAACACCATATCCATATATTAGACCAAGACAAATAACACTATGGCTAACATTGTAAAAGAGGTTCTTTTTTCAGCCACTAAAGTTGGTCCATAAAGTTTCTCTGAAGCATTAATTTTCTCCAAGGAAGTATTTTAGAAAGGCTTACTAAAGAGAAGTAATTGTCTTGCATTTGGAGAGTGCAATGGGTTGCTGCTGTTCTGTTGGAAGCAAAGGCAGACCCTCCAGAAGGAGGCACAGGTCATTCCAGACTGAATTCCTGCAAATGCATTCCTGTGCCTGAGCTTTTGATCCACTAAAGCGTCGTCATGGGCACCCTTGGGCATGAGGAACATCACAAAACACCCATGGTCACAGCTGGGAATGTCTGGAGCTGGGTGAATGTCCCCTTTTAGGGAGTCTGGGGAAACAATGTATATCCCATAGCTTTGGGCTCGCACTATATCCCATGAGGGACCCTGGGGGAACACTTACTACAAGACTGTGCACTCATTGTGTTTGCTGTCACACACATCCACTCTTTGCTGCTTCCCATTTAGCAGAGAAAAATCCATTCATTTTCTAACCAGCTCCTCCTCCCCAGACTGACACTCTCCAGTTGTTGCCCAAAACGTTAATGAAAGCAGCTCATGCTTCCAGAAACTTTAAAATGTAAGTATTTTAACATGACCAGTCTCAACCCAGACGAACTGCAAAGTCTCTTTCTTGACTTCCCTGGGAGCACTAGGCAGGCAGCAGCTCACAGCATCACACCCTCAGTGAGTTAAATATTGCTAAGTGTTTCCCTGTGAAAGTTCTGCAATCATCAGGAAAAGGATGCTTGTATTTAAGGGTTGTGCAGAACAAGTGAAATCTCGTCCATCAGGAAAATGCAAATCTTCACCCTAATCCAAGGCAAAACTCCTGATGACCTGCTGGGGTCAGACTCTCACTTCGTCCTCCCAAATCTGGAAGCAAGTCAGAAGTGAGGAGATTTGAGCCACAAAGCGCAGAGCAACCTCACAAAAACTCTGGATGCTCCCTTTAAAAATGAGCTGGAGCAATTTGGACAATTTTGGGCAGAAAGAAGAGCTGAGGAAGTATCACAGATTTTTTTCTAAACCTTCACTGGATTAGGGCCCTTGTACCACTTCAGATCCCCCCATGCCACCTGCTGTCAGCCTTTAATGTGACTGAAATACAAAGCTTGCAAAAATGAAAGAAAACTACTTATCCACTCTCTCTCCAGGCTACACACCCTTAGAGACAAAAAAGATCACACAAAACGGGCCCTTTCAAGGACTACCAATACATACACAGCTCTTCCCAAGGGTTAGATGAGAAGGAATGCAGTGTTAATTTTAATGGGTTGCCACTTTCCTCCTTCAGTGCAAACCACCTCTGCATAACTGAGTAGAGGCTTCGGCTCATGTTGGTACTACTTTTTCTAAATATTGAATTTTCTTAATCATATTGCTGTCCTCAGGGGCCACTGAATGCCACTTACCTGGCAGAACTAGGCTGCAGACCTACTTAAATTATAGACTTAACCAGTTCTTCCCTAATTTTTTTTTTTTCTGTGATTGAATGCTGCTGTTAGAGCAGTGGTGGTCAGTAGCTGATGGATTTGGTGTCTACCTAGAAAGCTTGTCTGGCTCCTTTTAAGTTACTATTAACTTGCCTAGAAGAAGATAACACTTATTCCTAGAAACTCTGTTTTTGTGCATAAATACCCTGAATTTTTCATTCTGCTGTGTACAGGTGGAGCACTTACCTGTGGTAGGCAAAAAGCCCAAAGCGCTGCTGCAAAACGCTCCGGTTCTGCTTGGCATGATCTCCTTATAGAAGAATAATGTCTTTGGAAAAATCCAGACATAGATTCGTCACAGGGGCTGTGCTTTGCTTCCTCTTTTTCTGCCTTCTCCCCAAGGTGTTCACTGGCACCTCCCCAAGTGCATAAACTGCAGTGAGAAATTGGTGCTTGACTTCTGCAGCTTTGGGGAACGCCGGCCTTAGAAAGGACCCTGGAGAGGATATTTCTAGGATGCTCCAAATTAGTTTCTTTGTGCTGCAGGCTTTCATTTGCTCTTTATTTACCACTTGACATCATCCCCAGCGTTGCTGATGCTAACACGGTGTGACATGAAGCTGTTCACAAAGGGACACGATGGCAATGGGCCCGAGCGTGTCCTGCTAGAGAGGTACCAGAGCACATGTGAGCCTGGCACAGCAGGTCCCACCTTGGCTGGGCAAACCTCCCCAAATCCTGCAGCCTGACAACAGCACTGGGAGCCAGCAGATGCCCTGGGATAATACCTAAGGTTAAAAGCTGTTAGAGGAAGTTGTCGCCAGTGAGCAGCTGCTTTCACTGGTGTCAGTAAGTCAGAAGTATAGGCTTCTGACAGACAGATAGAGACCAATATCAACCTCTTTGTTCCTGACATAAACCTATTCCAAGGAGTGTGGTTTATCTCAAGGAAACAGGAGCACCACCTTTCCACATCCTACAAGATCCAGTGCAACCAGCTGCACAGCACTCAGAGGTATTTCCCATCTTACTGGGCCTTCAGGATAGAGCAGCAAAAAACCCCCAAACCATCAAGCCACCTAGTTTACTCCAGACACCTGGCAGCATTTTGTGCACAGGGTCCCTGAGCCAGCGACACTCACGGGGACACCCATAACAGCCACTCCCACACGTGGCGTGGGCCTCCGGGCCAGCGCATTGCACAGTGTTTGTAGAACCCCATCAAAGCCCACAGCCGGGACACTGGAGCACGCTGCTGTGAGGGCCAGGCGTGAGGAGGTTTCCTGTCCCGGGTGCTGAGGGCCGCGTCCCCTCGCGCAGGCCGTGCCCGCCATGCTGCAGTGCAGACACGCGCAGGAGTTCAGCTTCGGGCCGCGCGCTCTGAAGGACGCGCTCATCTCCACGGACCCCGCGCTGCAGGAGCTCTACAGCAAGGCCTTCTCCAGGGCAGAGAAGCTGTTCCTGTCCGAGGCCTACAACCCCCAGCGGACGCTGTTCTGCACGCTGCTCATCCGCACGGCCTTCGACTGGCTGCTCAGCCACCCCGATGCCCCCGAGGACTTCGAGACCTTCTACCACGCCGTGCTGAGGAGGAAGCAGAACTTCTGTCGAAAGCACATTTACCTGCAGCCCATAGGTAATGGGGGAATTGTCACTGGGCTGCCTGGAGAGACTCAGGAGGGCGGTGGGTGGTGCTGAGTGCTGCTCACACCCTCCTCTCTAAGGACTCACCTGCAAATGCAATGGCCATAGCAAAGGGTAACAGGCAAGGCTCTGACCTGCCCCCAGTCCAGAGTCACAAGCCATGATGGTAGAGCTGCCATATAAATGGTGTGTGTGCCCCTGGGTGAGGCTTGCTCTGAATTTATGCATATATGTATATCAAACTATGAGACAATGCTGGAAAAACCAGCATTTCTGGAGGTCTGTCTCTGATGGTTCATTAAACAGAGCCACCCATTCCCACGTTAATCATTCTGCACAACTTAAACAGGAGACAACCTTCCAGCACATCTGCTCTGCTACTGAGAGCATACTAATGCCTTGAGTAACCTCTCAGGAAGAGCTCCCTCTTCTCCTCTACATCCATAACCACCCAGAGGTGTCCACCACATCCCAGAGTAGGCAATTAACTCCAGAATGAACCAGCCTGCCCCCTCCCCAGTTGCTGTGGCCAGTCCCACAAAACCCCTCAGACCCTAATGTTCACCCTGGCTTTAAGGGACTGATAAGGAGCTTCTCTCCTCAGATTTAATCGAAGGGCCCGCTGGGCTCTCACTGCTGGATTCCCTCCAGAGCTGTGTGGAGTCTTTCTTCCTGGGTCTGCGTGTGAAGTGCCTTCCCTCCATCCCAGTCTCTTCCATTCACTGCTGCTTCCGCCACAGCCGGGACTCGGACAGGGTGCAGCTCCACGCAGGTGAGGAAGGACCTGGCAGCAGGGAGCTCACAGAGACACCAGCCTGGCACACGGGCATGAGCTCTCTCTTAGGAAATGCCTGACACAGCCCTTCATTGCCTGAGCTGGGAGGGGATGAGGAAGGGAGTGAAAAGGCAGAAATCCTGTTCCCATGGAAAGACCAGAGCTTTGAGGCTGGAAACAGGAATAAAAAACAAAGTGACTTTCATCATATTTTCCTCTGCTGTTTGTATTTTTCAGTGCTATTATGTTTAGGTCCAGCTCTGCAAAGCGATCAGATCAGCTCTGCAGGAAAGTCCTGTTGATTTGGTGCAGTCTGAGTTCTCCCATCCCTTGTCCAGAGCCAAAGTAAATTATTGGCCTGGGTGGTGCAGGGGGGGATCTCACAGGCCTTTCATGATAGGAAATTTGGGTTCAAGTGTCACAAGGCTCCCCAGGGGACCAGGTTTGGCAGCTGCCAAACTTGCACTGCACAAACATCCACCTGGAATGAGATGTTTGTGGGTACCAGGGGCAGCACATGCTCAGCACAGACCCAGCTCTGCAGCCCTGGGGCTGTTCCAGCTCAGTCCTGAAATGCCCGTAGGGGAATTCTTCTCCCAGGTGCTCATTTCCATGGGTTAGTACTGAATTCATGTGCATCTTTGCTTTGTTTTAACCCAGGGCTCAGCACCACTTCCAAAGTCAGTCTTCTCTGATTTGAGGGATGACCTACACACCCATGGTTCTCCACCTGCGAGGATGAATCCAGCATCTCTGCCTGTTTGGGGCTTGGGTTACATCCTCCTCCCCATGAGCAGCACAAATTCTGGCTCTGTGGCTTCCAAGGATTCTTCATTTAAATGAGTGTCTCTCTTGTATTTGTCCAGATGGAATCCTGAATTTCCTGAAGAACAACAAACCCATGGATGCCCTGTGTGTCCTTGGACTCACTCTGCTGGACCTTTACCCATGTGAGACCTGGAGCTTCACATTCAGCAAATTCCTGCCAGGACAAGGTGGGACTGGTATCCCATGGTGATCTAGCACAGTGTGTGAATAAGGTAGCACTGTACCAAAAAGCCTTCCTTTTGACACTGGAGTAGCCAAATCTTAACCTGTTATTTCCTGGTAAGAGGAACTAGGTTTTCCCAATTTTAAATTAGGGGGACCAGGAGTCCTGATCCAGGCAGAGGGAACTGAGGTGCTACAAACCTTTTGGGGAGTGGGTCTGATCACACCCTGTGTGCTCAGCTGGACTGTGCTCCCACAGCTGTATTTTCATGTTGCCTAAGGTGAGAGACAGTTGTAAAAGAGCAGAGGCCTGACTTGTACTCCCCTCTCTTGACAGAAGTGGGAGTCTGCAGCTTTGCCAGGTTTTCTGGGGATTTCCCCCAGGCTGGTTGTAGCAGCTTGAACCCACCCACGGAGAATGAAGAGCTGTGTGAAGTCAGCAAGGAGGGCAGAGACCACACCTTGCAGTTCAGTGCCCAGGAGATGGTCCAGTGCTGCAAG
Organism: Picathartes gymnocephalus; assembly: GCA_013390045.1. Lineage (NCBI taxonomy): Eukaryota > Metazoa > Chordata > Aves > Passeriformes > Picathartidae > Picathartes > Picathartes gymnocephalus. The sequence continues at coordinate 214,876 of WEKY01046515.1, read as the reverse complement.
GTAGGACCAGCAATCTCCTGCAGCCCGTGTTCCTTCCTGTGTAGGGTTAAATATTTCATCCATACCTCAGCCCAGTGAAGCAACCACGAGACTCTGCTCAGGCAATCACAGCTAAGTCCACACTGAACTCAGACATAAAGAATTTGCATTTTAGTGCACTGCATAGACAACTCCTACTCCCCTCACCACTGGAGCAAATAACAACATCAGGTATGGGGAGGCTACAGGACTTGCCTCATCCCAGAATCCCAGAATGGTTTGGGTTGGAAGGGACCTTAAAGACGATCTTGACCCAACCCCTGCCATGGGCAGGGACACCTTCCACTAAACCAGGTTATGTCATGGAGCAGCACTGAAACAACCCTGCCCAGGCTCCCGCTTGGATAATCCTGAATATTTTTCTTGTCAGGCCCAGTAGGGCTGATACAGTACTTGGAGTTTAATCAGATTATCTGGTGGAGCTGTGTGTAACTAATGGATGGCTGGAAAGGGTGACTCTGTCTTCCTCAGACATTGGCACCTGTGCCAGACCTCTTACATGGATGAATGAGAACAATACCTCAGCCAAGTTTGCACTTGTATTTATATGCAGATGCCCTTAACCCCCTCACCTCCAACACGTCCTCTTCATGAGTGCTGTCCCCCCTCATGCCAACATCTGCCATATTCCAGCTCTGCTTCCAGGGCTCCTCCCAAAGCTGGCCCACACAGAGCAGTCACACCAGCACCTTCGAAGCCATTTCCCTTTGCTCCCCTGGTATTTGCTCAGGATTTTCTAGTTGGAGGTGTCTTCCTGTAATAATTTCAAATGATATTAAGTGGCAATGGGAGGACTAGAGGAATCCTCCATCCTCAGCCTTTCCACAGTTGCCAAGTCTCAAGGCAGTCACGTTTGGCCGGCTGACTCCAGCTCAGCTTTTTGCTTTGGCACAAATGCTAATGGAGTCTGTTCTGGAAGGACCCATGTCTGTTATTGCCAATAGTTTTTTGCACATTTCTCACACAGGCTGTGTTGCTCTTTTCAGGCCCCAGTGGGGCTGGTTTTCCTCCTTAAAGAGAAAACCTTAAAGCAACAAAAAAACCTCCAAACACCACATTATCCTTGGGGAAGAGCAGGACAACACTGCCCCACAGCTCCAAACGCTGCTTGCAGGGCTTCCCAAATCTGCCTCAGCCACACCCATCCTTCCTTCTCTACAACACAAACACAGACCTGGGAAGAGGTTCTCCTACCACCTTGGAAAAGCCTAGGCTGGAGGAGCAGCATTGCTGAGCAAGAGGTTGGTCAGACTGCCAGGGAGCAGGGAAGGTAGAACAGCAGAGGAGGGAGAGGGGCAGCGGAAACAGGAATGACCACACACACACTGCTGTGATCTTTGCTTCCCTGAAAGGTGACCTGCCACGAGATCTGCCACCTGATGGGGCTGGGGACGTGTCGCTGGCTGCAGTGCATCATGCAGGGAGCCCTGAGCCTGGACGAGGCCCTGCTGAGGCCCCTGGAGCCGTGCCCCATCTGCCTGCGGAAGCTGCAGCACATCGTGGGCTTCAAACTCATCGAGCGCTACAGGGTGAGCCCAATCCCCCAGGCCCTCCTGGGGCAGGGACAGGGTGGATCAGCCCAAAGCCCAGCACTGAAGGTGCTGCAGCAGCGTGGTGAAGGCAGGAGCTCTCAGTGCGAGGTGCTGAGGCAGCAGCTCACACCTGAACGTGGGTGTTCTACACAGGCTTGGACCAACAAAGCACTTTGGACAAGCTCCAGGGCTTTTGGCTCTTCCCAAGGGACACTGCCACAGTCCAACCACTCTTTTCTACTCACAAAAAGGAGGTGGGGAGGGCAGGCACATTGCAAGCAGGAGCAGCAGTGAGTGCAGGGATTCTCACAGCTACACCCTTTCCTGTACCACCCTGGATTTTTGCCTCTCTGGGGTTGCTGTGAACAGGGAGGAAACATTAGGTGTGTACTTTGCCACAATTCCTCTGTTTAAATTTATGAGAAAGGATCCCAAATTATTACCCCCAATACATGGAGGGTCCCAGACTCATCTTTTGTCTCTTCTCTCCCATACTACTGCTAACATCACATTTAGACACATCAGGAACAGTGCTAACACACCCTTAGCTCCTGAAAGGGTTTTCTACCTCTGCTGTCTAAAAAGCAGGATTCAGTAGCCAAATGATTGATGGAATAGAAATAATGTCCCCATTCTCACTCAGCACCCATCTTCTCCCTGGTTGTGATTCCTGTCTGACACACATCATGTTCAGAGGCAGGATTTTCCACGGCTGCCTATTTTAAAGTCTGTGGGTTGCATTTGTAACAAGATACCAGCAGAAGGAGAAAGGGGATGCCACTAGTTTCATTCAGGCTGGAATCAGATACACAGAAGCATGGCAAAGAGTGTGGGGAAACACACATTTTTTGTGGTTTTTCTACTTATCTGTGGTGCTGCCAGACCCTTCTCTGACTCCATCCCTGCTTCTGTCTGAGAGGAGTCTAAATTGCCCAGACCACCAGAAGCATAAATTCTGCTTTGTTTAACCACCCAGCCTGTCAGCATCCAGCCAATGCTTTCTAGAAGAGAATTGCCACTTGCATGAATCTTTTCAAGAAATACTTTTGCCTTTACACCTGCAGCAAATACTGTAATTGGCTCAGCATCCTCTGGTGACAGGGAACACAAACCTGAAGGAATGATACACTTGCCAAATGTCACATCTGCTTCCTTGAGAAGGCAAAGCTCAGCTAGATACAGTACAAGCTGGTGTAAGAGAGCTGTGATAATCTCTGTAAGAGGCTTTGCCATCATGTTGAGAGGAGACATAAATGGCAGAGATGAATTAAATAGTTAAGGAACCTGACAGAAGAGAGTAGAAAGCATTTCAAGACAATAACAGAGCAAAGTTAACTTGCCAAGCACGTTAAGTGCAAGTCTGAAGTCACATTTCCTCTTGGAAAACTATCACAGATCCCCACCTGCCACAAAACAGCTTCAGACACTCATAATAACCACAGGAAATGCCAGACCCAAGCTGTGCCTCGGCAGCAGCAGGTAACACTGCTCAGATCTGCAACTGAGACATGGTTTGGGGCAGAGGAGCAGGTGGGGCAGGAAACCAGTCCTTATACAGCAGAAAGAGCCCCTCAATTTATTTATCTGAGTTGCACTCAGAACCACACTCCATTTTTTATCCCAGCTGCTTATTCCAGCATGAGTCATCTTGCAACTGAAAGCAAGTTAATTGTCCTGGTGTTTCCCCACCACAATCAACATTTCCACATTTCCACCTGCTGCTTCTGCAGCATCCCAGGCTGTCCTCAGCCGTGGCTGGATGAGTTTGCAGTGGCCACACACACACAGACAGCAGGTCTCATTCTCAGTGACATCCACTTCAGCTGCTCTTGCCTGCAGGTAAACAAAACCCACACAGAGCTCATCCCTTCCTGGTTAAACAGGAGAACATGAGAGGCTGCAGCCCTTCAACCCCACCCAAAGTTCAAGTGAATAAGCCACCCAAAGGATGAGAGACCAAAGAGATTCTGGGAATTCAGGTAGAGATCTTGAGTTGATCATCCCCTTTTTTTGCCTTGAATAACCCAAACGTACTGTTGGAATGTCCGCATCTCCACAGCTTTTTTTCTTCTTGGGAACTGGGCTAAGTAGCAATTGGGATTCCTTCCCAGATTCACCACTCCTGGGGATTTAGAGCCATTACAAAGTCATGGGCTGCATGCAGCTTTCCAGGAGCTTTGCTGTCCCCTTCACTAGCCCAGCTCCCACTGCAGCTTCTGGTGCCGCCTTTGTTGGATAAACCCAGAGGGAGGGACGGGCCACCGGAGGTGGGAAGAGGCAGGAGAAAAGTTGTCCCTTTACAATTTTTCTTGCCCCTGAGGGAGGGGGCAAGGGTGGATTAACTAAGCTGAAAGAGTCCATTTTATTCCTGTACGAAATTCTTCCCCGAGGCTCCATGCTCAGACTGAAATGAGAAGCAGGGCCGATTTCTCCCACCCACTCAATCTGAGCTCTTTATCCTTTCTGTCACTAGCCTGAAGAGAGAGCAATAGAGGAGGGATGGGGGAGGGAGCAGCGGGGGGCTGTGGGAGAAGGGAGCTCTGCAGGGCTGGGAATCTCCTGCCTGCTCCTCCAACAGTGCAGCTGCCCCTGAGCCGAGCAGCGACGGGCCCAGCTCTGTGCCTGGCACACCATGGGGACAGCCCAGGCTACTCCTGTCACTGCTGAGCAACTGGGGGCTTTGCAAATGGGTCACTGGGAGCTACAGAAAGTAAAGGTGAAGAAATAGGCCACAGAGGTGTGAAAAACTGAAAAACACAGACAAAAAAACCCCAACACTAGAAGTAAGGCAGACAAGATCGCCTTTCACCCAGGGATGACTGGAGTACTGTGGTTCATTCCCTAAAGCATAAGGAACAAATGTGCCAGGAGCAACCCGTTGTATGCCTCATTGTGGCATTTAATATTTAAAAAGGAAATTGTCTCAGACATTTTCCTTTCATTAATTCTTTCCTGGAGCCAACCTTCCCACTTGTTCATTTCAGCTCGGGAGGGGAAGAGCTATTCTTGGGAATAAAATACACCTTACCACAGGCATTAACAACATGATGAAACACAATTCTTCACCACTATCTCAGGGGCTTTTATAATGACACAGTTTCCTCTGGAGAGGCGTTGGTTTGCCTCTCCTGGAGACCACATTCACACAGCAGGGAGTGATCTGGTGCAGTTTTCTCCTACCACCTTCAGTAACAGGGCAGATTAAGTCCACATCTGACTGGAGGCAGCTCTGCCACAGTCCAAGAAAATGGGACAAGAGAAAGCCCCTGCTTTGTAGGGTCCCCAGGAGCTGTCTGAACCCACTGTCTGGCAGAGAGGACCGTGGCAGCTGCAGCTGAGCCACCCAAGATAAACAGGTTTACTTGGCAAACACTGGGAAAGGTGTAACTGGTGTCTCATCCTCCACAATGAAACCTTTCTCCTCTCGCCACAGAAGCTCTATGCTTGGACACAGAATGTGCTGGCCACGTGGCCAAGGCAGGAGTCAGCAGAGCTGTCTGCCTCAGAGGACATCCTGCCATTCAGCTCTGACTCCGGGATGTGCTGCGAGAACGACTCCGAGGCCGTGACCTCCCTGTCCGAGCCGCTGACGCCCGACACCTGCAGCCAGGGCCTGTCCGTGGGGCCGGAGCTGGAGCAGGACGAGCAGCCCAGCTCGCTGCCCGAGGCACAGGGCCAGCCCCGCCTCCCCGGGCACACCAAGGCCACGGACACCATCAAGGACTACGAGCTGTGGCTGGAGATGTGCATTGCTGCCCTGGAGAGGAACGTCTCTGAGGAGGAACTGGCTCAAGTGGACAAGACTGTGGATGCCCTGGCTAAGTGGGAAATGTTCACAGGACAGCTGCCTGCTATGAGGAAGGACCTGCCCTTTGCTAGGGACAGCACGGGGCTACGCAAAGTTCTTGGAGACAAATTTTCCTCCTTGAGGAGGAAGCTGAGTTCCAGAAAACTGTCCAAAGGGGAATCATCCCCTCATCGCTGGCGGTGGGAGGACAATTAGCCTGCGGCTGCCTTGGGCCAGCTTTGCTCACGTCACTGCCCTGCTTCCAGCCTTCCTCACTCCAAGTTGTTGCTGTCTGAGAGAAACAGCAACTCCCCCCAGGAATAAAAGGTGTTTTGTTTACTGAGATTGCTAACACAGTTTTGATGTGATTGGTTCTTCTCTAAGGGTTTTTCCTTTGCTAGTCTAAGTGACACCACCACCCTGAACCCACCTCAAGTCCCATGCAGGTGCTTTTATTTTCTTGGTCTGAAGTTGGCCAGGAAGAGGTCAGCCAGGTCCCCACTAAAGACTGAACATGCTCACACAGGAGTTTGGGCCATCTGAACAAACAGATGCAAATTGAACCAGGGCAACTTTCCCACACACAGAGCTCTCCTCTGCTTAGCACGTCTGTCCCAGGCACAGATGAGGTTTCTCCCTCTCCTCTCCCCCTCCCAAACACTCAGAGTGCTCCAGTCTGCCCCATCAGCTGGAGGTTGTGCTGAGCACAGGAGCACAATGCAGGCTGATGGACTCTCATTATGAATCAGGGAGAGATGGAGGAGATGGGCACAGAGTAAAGCAGAAAGACCCCTGGCAGCTTGGTTGCCCCAAAGAGCAGCATTAGTCTGACAACACTCTCTTGGTGGACTGTCAAGAGGATCTCCAGAGCTGCCTCAGTGCAAACAAAGCCAGGCTTGGAGTGTGAGCTGGAACCACTCACATCCTCTGCAGACTGGCACAGGAGAGGAAACCTTTGGAAACATTCAGAGACTCATTGATTATTAACGTAGAAGAGGGAGCTACACGTGCATTCCTCTTTCTGCCTTGGGAAGTTGCCACCCTGGCCTTTCCCTCTTCCCTGCTCTGTAAGGCACCCGCTGAGCAGGGCTGGGCGCTGTGCGGGTGCCCGGAGCAGCAGAGCCTCCCTTCCCATGGCCAGGGCATGCTGTTCCCTCTCTGTTCCTCCTGGCTATTTATAACCAGAGCTCAAGAGGCTGATGGGTTCTTTGCTCCTGCCAGGGGAAGGCTGACCCCTCTCCATCCCTGCTCCCTCAGCCCTGAGCACTGATAACCCTCCCACAGCTCACGGCTGAGCTCCACATTTCTGCTGTCTAAAAATACCAGCAGGTAGGACCAGATCCAGCGCAGCTGGGAGAAGGGAGAGGATGTTTCCCTCCGAGGAGGCAACAGCTTTGGCTTTCCGGAGCACTTGCCCTGTGCACTTTGAGGCCTCCAACCCTGCAGTGTGATTCTGGAGCAAGAAGCAAAAGGATAATTGGAAGACACTGGAAAAATGCTGGAGATTTACACACGCAGGTGAGTAGCAAAGATGGTGTTGCAGTAAATTCAGCTGGATTCCGGAAACACAAGCACTTCACATCCGCATGATTCATACCGGGAGAGAAAGGGAGTTTGGCTTCGGCACTGATGACGGCAATTCCTGGAAACATTTTTCCAGGCTGCGCGCCTGGACCGGGGCAGGCGCGGAGCGGCGGAGCCGCTGCTGCCGCCCTCTCCTGGCAGCCACAAAGGTGACGGGTCCTCATCCAAGATTCTTCCCAGCAGCAGCAACTTTCCAAACAAACCCTGCTTGAATTACAAATCCGAGCTCTGCCCCCGAACTCGCTCACTTGTTGCCTGAACACATTTACTATTTTAAGCAAGAGATTACTCTCTGTTCAGCCTTGTTTGCTCTTCCTTGATTCCGGTCTGGGTTATTAGGCTGAACTTTAGAAACCTTCCAGAAAGAGGCTCAGGATGACAATCCTGCCTAAGGGAACAGAGGCAGCTTCCCATCATAAGTTTCCAAAGACAACAGAGGAATGGGTGGCACAGAAGGGCTGGCAGAAGTCACAGATGGAGACTCTTTGTGACACTTGGTTTATATTGGTGCTGCTGCCAGAGCAGGAATTTCTGCTGAAGAGCTCTTGTGACTGCAAACGGGTATTTTTGACACCGTCACTGCCAGAACCACCACTTACCTGCTCAGCTTGTCCACAAGTGCTCCCGGTAAGACATAAATGAGATGGCAACTCAGAGCTTCACCTGGGCAGCTCAGCAGTGCTCACAGGCCAGAGGCAGCCCCATAGTGAGAGGTATGAAGTGGCTGAAAACACTTGAAGTCCTTCAGCAGCTGGAGGAGAGGGGCCCTGCAATATTCCACTGCAGAGTTTGGTCATGTGAAGACATTCCTGTGGAGGGGCTCCTCTTCACACCAGCAAAGGCTTCCAGTGCTGCTGCAGCACATCAAGCACAGGGTCTGTGAGCAGCACTTTGGCCCAGCCTACACCAGTGAAAGGACTGGAGGCAGCCTGGCTCACAGAGGAACAAAAGCACTGGCCAAGGCTACACCGAAATGAAAGTTATAACCAGAACTAAAGCACAAAGGCACAGTTTCTACTCCTCTCTGCATGTACCAGAGTTGCAGGGCAGCAAAAAACAGCTGATACAGGAACAAATAGTAGGCCAAATTGAACGAAAGCCCCTAAATAAGGTTTCCTGCATTTTAAGCAGCAGGTTCCTGGGGAGATCCTTCAACTTGGAAAGGTGTGGGAACCTAACCTGCAGCTACTAAGCTGCAGAGTAAACTGTGAAACAGAAATACAGATGAGATAATTAGGAGTCACTTTAGAAGGTCAAGCTGTGACTCAACCATCAGCAAGAGGAGTAGGGTACTCTATATATGAAAACCAACACCCAGAAGTCACTTGCAGTGCAGCAGCCAAGACTGGGGTTGGTACAGAAGGTCCAGGAACAGTTCCTCTGTGTGGCAGGCAGTGGGCAGGAGACCTGGGTGCTCCCTGGGCAGCACCTCAGCCACAGCCTGGAGAGCCTTTGGCAGAAGACAGGCAGGGGAAGGCAGTGGGCGCTCAGATGGGAAGGGACAGCAGGTCCCAGAGGGACACAGTGCCAGCAGCCTGCCCTGAGCTCCCTGGGCACAGCCCAGGGCTCTGGCTGCCAGCCCTGGAAGGCACTGCTTGTGTTCCTCTGCCTCGTGGTGACAGGCAGAGGATGAATCCTGCACATGAACACCTTCTGGAGATCCCCCAGCAGAACCAGCACTTCCTTCCTGTTGGTTCCCATGCCACAACCCCTAAGGCACAACACAGACCCATGTTAGACTGCTCTGGCTCAGAGCAACTCCCAGACCACACCATCCTGTGGCCACCTGGAGCACCCTGCACCACCAAAGCAGCTCAGTCACAGCCTTTCTGCCCCAAGCTCAAGGACACTTGTTTTGAAGCAACTTCTGAAGTCTAATCCTGAACACAGTAAAAAACAGTCTTTTAATAGCTTTACGAGCTCATAAAGACAAATATCTTCTCCCAAGAATAAACAGGCAGAACATTCCACTCCTACTCTCAAAACAAGGAGTTGCTGTAGCTGAAGGGAAAGGGGAGACAAAGCAACTGTCCAGAGGGGAAAAAAAGCCCCACAAAAAATCCCATGCTCTTTGCTAGTTAGGGGTGCAGTTGCCTACAACAGCTTGCAAGGGTGGGAGGGGAAGAATCAGCAGCTTCCACAGACATTTCATTAGCATGATCCAGCACTTTGTGATTTAACAGTGACTGTGACCACCTCTCCCCTAAAAATGGTACTTCTCACTGAAGTCTGCTTCTGCTGTGCAAAATTGAGGCTTTAAGGGAAAGCTACTTTGGTAAAAATCCCTGAACACTCGTCCTAATTAACTCTTCCTGCCTTAACACCATGCAGCTTCCCAAGATGCCAGTCAGTCTTGGGAAGAGTGGCAAGAAATTTGGTATTAGTAACTGAGTAAACTTCCTCCCAGGTCTGCAAGGATAATGAGATACCAGGCTGGAGCTAGAAACCACAAGGATTTATTTAATTTCTCTCCTCAAAGAGTTCTAACAAATACTTTAATATTACTATAACCACTCCAAACCTTACACCTTGTACACTTGAGCAAGAATATAAGCTATACTTTGCATTTTAGAGCAGCCTCTCCCTGGGGAAACAGACATGTTTTCCCTTTTATCCTCAGTGTTGGATTACTGAAATTGTAGAAGAGATCCTCTGGTTCTGAACAGGGAGCTGTGCTGCTCCTGGGAAGGTAATTCCAAGTTACTATACGGCGTTTAGGCTCTCCCTGAGGCACAAGCACTCCCTGGCACTGAATAGACAAACCCACCTGCAGAACCAACTGCTGCAGCTCTGCTCTTATGGAGCAACATCTGTGCAGCTGAGTTAGGAAAGGGGCATCTCACAGGAACACCAGGGCCCCAAAAGGGCCACTTTGCTCCACAGAGCTGAGCAAAGAGATGCCCAGGAGCTGCTGCTGTCCTGAGAGCTTTTCAGATTACTCAGTGATCACACCTGGGCACTTTCTATTGAATTTGCAGTTGGTCTGCCCTTGTTTTCAGAGATGCAGAACACTGGCAATACATGTCACCTGAAAGGGCTCAGCAACTCCAGGGACAATGAGTCAGCCATTCCCAAAGATTTGATGCAGCTGAAGTGCTGCATTTCCAATTGTTAGAAAAAAGGACAAAAAATGCTCCATGAAGTGTTTCAAGTTGTGCACTGCCAGTGGAATTGACTCGGCATTAATAGTTTACACAAGAAACAATCAAGACTTGCCACAAAAATCTGCCAGATGTGACCTTTTCAAGTGAGGGAATGTGAGGAAAGGTTAATGGCATTCCTGAGGACTGGAGGCCGAGTTCTGGCAGCCCTGTTTGCCACGGGATGGCAATGCTGTGTGACAGGGACACTGGTGACCCTCCAAAGGTTCTGCTGTGTGACAGGGACACTGGTGACCCTCCAAAGGTTCTGCAGTGCTCCCAGACAGGGGGCTGGCCCTGGGGAAGCAGCAGGCACAGACCCCATGGCTATTTATTATCAGATCCTACACTGCACTGAGGAATCTCTAACAGGTGCTCCCATCTCAACAGCTCAATTATCTCCCCTTGCTGAGCTCAAAATACATAAGCAAACTCCAGCTGTGCCTCCCCTCCCACTTCCCACCAGTGCCAATGCCCCAGCCAGCCCCGGGAATGCCACAGATGAACGAGTTCCAAGTTTCACACAGGTTAATGTGTCACCAGCCTGAGCTCCTGAACATGCTCAGGAGGAATCACTCCAACCAGGAGTGGGAGATACCTAAAGGTCACACACTGAGATTTCATTGCATGTCAGCTGCACTTCCATGCAGGCCACACTGTCATTTGTTCAAAAAGCAACTCTCACACAGAAAAAATTTTAATAAAGAAAAAATGTCACTTCAGACTCTTGTTGAAAGATGAAACCCATAAAGAACAGTATAACAAGTCAAGTTTTAATAGATTTATAAAATTCATATATACAAAACAGTAAACTAAGTCACCAAAGCTATAAAATACACTTTTTACACATCACAATATAATTTTATCTAGTACACAGTTTTTGTAAGTTGAAACTATTACAGCAAGTAGCTGCTTCTATCACAGATGCTGTTTTGGTGCTAGAAAGACACTTATGTGAGCAGTCTGGGACTGTGCTTTACTTAATGCATTTTCCACCTTCTTTCAGTTTGTCACTGTTTTTAAAGTACTTTCCTGTGAATTGTTAAGAAAATTAAGGCTAAACTCAGGCCTTTCTTGCCCAATGTAGTGAACTGGTTTAAAAAAAGACTGATATTGCATAGTATGTGTGTTAGTGCATAGGCACCAGAGAGCAAGTACATTGCAGAATAAAAGATAACAGCACTTGGCTTCCTAAGCTACGTGGTCGTGTCACAGATAACCAACCTGGTGTTTTGTCAGTTTGCTTTTGTACATTTTGATTCCACAAACAACTCCTTACTAGAGAAACACCAGCACTGCTGTTCAGTGGAGTCTCCAGAAATACTTTTTAATCTGTATCATCAATTCAAGCCCATTCCACATTCCAGACAACACAACCTGGAGGAACACTCCCTGTCCTACAGAGGGTTAATGTCTTCAATGCAAATGGGACTCTGAACACACCTCTCCAAACCTAAGTCCACCAACCACCTTCCCAAGTCTGGTGAGCTCCCAACAGATCCTTCCTCCTCCACATCCCCCTGCTCCCTGCTGTCTCCTCTCCTGTCTGCTGATCTCTTTGTGCCCAACCACCTGCACAAGAGATCGATGGGAAGTAATAGCAGGAAGCTGTGCTACTCAAAACCTGTCACTTCCCTCAAAAGATGCTTTCTCAGGTCCTGCTTATTAAAAAAATGTTGCTCTCAATAAGTTGTAGTTTTTCTTCAAACAATGGAAACAGCCTCTTACCTTCTCATGCTGTGGTATCTTGAAGAAAGTTTAATCAGCTGCCAGGAAAGAGTAAGATGCACTGTCTGGCCAGAGATCTGCATACTGTACTTTAGTCAAAATTGAGTTTTAGCACCCAGAGATGAACCGATGAAGAGAGATTTACAATGGTAGGGCCAGCCTTGCCAGCCTGCTGCTCTTAATTCACAGCCAATGGCTCTCTGGAGTCACTCAAAGCTTTTGGGTCAGTGCAGATGGCATTTCATTTCAATACAGTCTTCAAGCACCATCAGCTTTTGGGATCTGTTTAGAAACTAGCTCCCCTCTCCTGCTCCCCTCCAACATACTTTGGCTTTTTCTTTTTTACCAGAATGCCCACCTTGAAAGTCAGTGCTGCTCTTTTTTCCCCCCTCTGACTATTTCCACACCAGACAGAAGATAACAACCTTCAGCCACAGGCCAAGAGCTGGGCTATGACAGCTCCTCGAGCCAGGCACAGCACCAGCAGCACTGACAATCTAGAACCTCCACACTCCCCACCCAGTAACAACACAAGCATATCAACACACAGACAAACTTCAACACTGCTTTCCAAATGCCATTAGAAAGATAAAAATGTCAAGGATTGAGCTGAACTGCCCAACACCAAGATGAACAAAGAGGCAGCATCACCTGGTTAGCAGAGAGGCAGTTTCAGCTCCAAATCTCCTGGCTTTACTCATTTCCATCTATGTAAAAAAAGATTAGTGTTAAAACAAAGAAGTGCCCACGTCACAGCACAAAGCAGAGATCACCCCAGCTAATTACAAAACAGGTATTATTAAAAAGCACTAGGTCTTGCATTACCAATTATTCCTCACTAGGCTAGACAGTCCTCCCCTAGAACTGTGTGGAGTCAGCATTAACTCAGGCCAAGTCTGGCCCAGACCATGCCAGTCTTCCTGATCCATAATGGATGCTCCCTAAAAAACTGTTAAAAGCTCATTTACAAAAGCAGGCACAGATGTTTTATAGTTGCTACTGAAACACCCCACCCACCACTTTGTGTTACAGAATTACAGAGTATGAGGTAAAGAGTTGGCAGTGCTATATTAAACCCCTGACTACACCACGTGATTCCATATTAGAAAGAGAATATAGAAAAGAGGGTACTGCTCCACTTACAGTTCTCATCATGAGCTCAGTGTTTGGTTTACATGACAAACTGCACTGTGTGGAGGTGTTGTTGCATATCGTGTTTGTCTCTCAAGCTGGCACACATCAAATCATCCATCAATCCAGCAGGTACTCCTGAATATCTGATGACAGAAGCCAAGCTAAGTCAGGTGTAAAAACTCACTGCTTGAAAATCAGAGGAGCCTTTTAGAGAAATCTTGTAAGTCCATGCACAAAAGGACTTTTTTCTCCCAGAAATAAAGAAGTACACGCATAGAAAAGACTCCAAAACATAAGTTAATATAAGTTAAAACATAGTTAATACAAAGACAGCCATCTAAAGGCAGCAGAGGACCTGTTTTCTAGAATGCTGCTCTGTGGAAGGCAGCTGTCACTAAAGAAAGCTGGTTTCTTCAGTGGTACCACATCTGTTAACTGCTTTAATTCTACATTTCTCTGCAGATCACAGTAACCAGGATGGGTGAATTCCCAGGGGGAATGAGGCCATGGGGAGGGGGGGCAACACATGGACAGGATGGGACACACACCAAATGCACCACTTTGCACATCAAATGCCACTTTAGCTGTCCTAGGGGAATTATATTTTTGTTTCCAGTGCCAGGTACAAATGAGCTCTTCCTACTCCATTTCCCTACAGGTTATTTGCCATTACTTTCTCTACTCTGTCTGCTTGGCTGCAGTGCAGCTTTACCTGCCACAGCAGGCCTGGGGATGGTCATCTTCAGGAGCTTCTTCATTCTTGTAACATGCCTAGTTCTAGGTTTTACACAGCAGCAATTAAAAAAATTAAATATATTATCTAGTTAATAAGTCAAATAAGCTATGCTGCTGTATTAAATAAGATCCATTCTTTGCATAAAACTGAAAGCATCTTTGACTTGTAAAACTGAGTGGCCAGTAATTTCAATTCCATAACCACCATACATTAATTTACAACATTAAGAACTACTTCATTCCTTCAAAGTGACAAGTGCCTATTGAATATGTCACTTCCAGAAAACCACTCTTCCTTTTTAACTCCAAGTCACCTTGCAATGCATCTAAGGATTGTTCAGAGCCTGACAGCACTGCAACCTGCAGGAATGGTACTGACACACTCTATTAGCTTAACACTCGTTTTGAGGACAACAAACACAAAGTAGTGTTGGATAAATGACTCCATTTAGTTTTTCCACTTAAAGTCCAAGATTACGTAAGTCTCTGCCCCAAGCACAGGCTGCAAGAGCTTCCTCTCTTTGTCCTCAGGAGAGACAACCCCTCTGCAGCACTATGTCACTGACCCCGGGTGTCAGAGCAGGGATAGCAAAAAGCTGCTTTCTTCTTAAAAAAAAAAAAAAAAA
>WEKY01046515.1:162956-200556 GCA_013390045.1 Picathartes gymnocephalus | reverse complement strand
AAAGACTCTCTTTATAAAAAAAAAAAAAAAAAAAAAAAAAAAAAAAAAAAAGTACTTGTTCAAGGTCTCCATCTGATGATCATCCTGCCTGTGACCCATTTCCTGACCAGCCAAATGAACAATAAGCCTATAAAGCTAACAAAAAAAGATGTTCTCTCCAGCTGTGTTTACCTGCAAAGTTCTCCAGGATGTCACTTAAAATAAAGTTTGCTATTTGTTTCTGGTGAAAGGACTAAGCAACTGACCAGGCCTGTCCCGAGATGTGTGAACAACCTCATCTACCTAAGCTCTGCTTTAGTAATTCACTGATTTACCACAACATGATTTTCTGGCTCTATTATACTACAACTTATCTTGAAAAAAAACCCCAAAACCCCGCAGTTGTGACAAGAAGAGTATTTTGTAGAGAAAGCTGACACTTCAAAAAGACCCCCCACCTCCTTTTTACTCACAGGCCAGCTCCTTTGCAAACTTGGGAAGTGCTTGACTTTTGCAAGGAGAGTTTCCTGACCTGGGGTTCCTGGTGTGATCCATCACTATCCAAACCTGACAGAACTCGGCCCACAGAGCCAAACCACTGATTTTCACCCGGAGGCTGCAGTCCCACACTCAGGCCCATTTCATCAATAAAAAGAAGAAAGGCAATAATGGACCCAAGGTGAGCAAACTGGTTCCCTAAAACTGACTTAGTGTGCAAAACTGCCATATCATACAAAAAAAAAAAAAGCAGCTTGAGAGCTCAGTGTGAGATCTCTCATGCTGTTTCTTTTCCAGGTGCAGATTTTAGGTTACTTAAAACGTAAGTTGCATCATTAGCTCTGTTGAGGGTAAATCCGTAAGGTGACTAAGGATACAAAACCATGGATGAGTGTCAAGAGAAAAACAGAACAGGAAATTCCATGCTATGCCTCCCAGGTAAAGCTACAGTAGATTCAGACATCAAACTGAGGTAATTCTTGAGAAAAAATACAGTTGAAAGGGAATGTTTAACTAATTTGAGAAAACAAGCATAATATTAATCTATCTGGAAAAGTCAGTGAAAGAATAAAGCTCACAGCAAACTAAGAACTAAAGTCAAGTCAGCCTAGAAGTCAGGTGAGCCCCCAACTGCCTCCTCTTTCCCAGTGTCTTGTGTGAAGTGAAAACCACTACCAAGAACTCAGAAATCATCTGAAAGCTTTGAAAGCAGCCTTAGTCTTCAGCCAAACAAATGGGCTCAGAGAAACCAACCTTAAGTGATGAGTAAACTTGTTTGCATCACACCATGGTGAAACATTTTCCTTTTCAAATGTAATAATCTTAAGATTCTCCCCCCATCTGAATATTAGTAACGTAACATTCCTGCCCTTCAAGGTTAAAAATTAATAAATATTTAAAAGACAGAGTTGGTCCTGGTGAAATAAGACTTGTTAGAAGGAAGCTAATTCCTGTTTAAGTTTGCTGAAATTTAAGTTAAATTTTCCCATCTGCAACTTCTCAGTTGCTTCTTACCTCGATTCTGTGCCTGCTACAGGCACTGAAACAGCCACAGCTTTTCCACTCTGGAGCCTGCACAAAGAAAGGCAGGAGGCTGCTACATCAGGAAACTACACAAAAATACTGATATGAACATCTGCCAGCTTCAGAGGGGAAGAAAGATTCCAGATTTTATCCAAATTAACATGAAAGGACAACGGAACAGGACTTTTCTTTGACCACATTTCCCATGGGATTACCAGCTGAAGTAAAACTTTGCTTGTTTTGACATGCCATTACAAGCTCAAAGGGGATAAGAACTCCAGGGAATCTGCTGACTTTTTATGGGTACAAACAGCCCTTCAGGTTTTATTCTTGGATAAAAACCATGACAAAAATTGCACTGTAAACTACGTCTGATTTACCTAAAGGATAGCACTACAATATCTTCGGTTTGTCCATGTACCCCACTGCAGTAGAAAAGATTCAATGTCTGTACACAGAAAAGGCACCTGGCAGAGACTGAGAGCACAAGGAAATTTGGAGTTCACACCCAAATTATTCACAGCCTCTTGCCATTTTACACACAAACCACTGCACAAAAGGGGCGACTCCAAACCTGACTGTGCTCCAAGTTCCATGTGCATCACTATAGGCTAAAGATCCCACTAAGACACAGATTAAAGGCTACTTTTACAGCAAGGTCTTGCTGTTCAAATACATCAGTGCAGCTGGAAAGCTGGGATCTCCAGGGTGTTCAGTCTTCCTACAAGGTCAGCTGTTGGGAACTAATCAAGCAGCTGCTGTGCTACCAAAACTTTTGCTTAAAGAGTTTAATCAGCTTTCAGACTTTTGAGTACAGATGAAGCCCTGTCCTGTGAGATACTGAACCTTCACAAATGCTGTCCACTGTGGGTGTCAGGAGTGCTGGCTTGCCATGGAGCACATCTCCCTGGAGCACCCACTGTGCAGATACATGGCTGGGTGCTCCAGCACAGGCTGCTGCACCAAGGAAATCAGTTTTCCCATGATGTAACACCCTCCACGCATAGTGCAAAATAAACCCTTCTCCGTATCAGCAAGGCCTTAACTCCGCATCCAATTTACTCCACCATGAGTTTCCTTACACAGTTTTAGACTTCAGGAGACTCATGCAAAACCTTCAGACAAGAGCTGTGCATCCACCTTGGGAGGTGGATTCTAGACCCTCGGCAAAGCTGAACACA
Organism: Picathartes gymnocephalus; assembly: GCA_013390045.1. Lineage (NCBI taxonomy): Eukaryota > Metazoa > Chordata > Aves > Passeriformes > Picathartidae > Picathartes > Picathartes gymnocephalus. Next base: position 197,875 of record WEKY01046515.1, on the reverse strand, counting down.
CACACAAGACCTGGCTATATTTCTAAGGGTTAAGAATGGAAATTCCATTAACATTCTCCAATACAGCTGCCAATCTCAGCATGTTTAGATTAGTTTGATCGATTCAGCACCTCCAAACTACAAAAAAAAGGCAGTTTGTACAATTAGTGCCTCTGAAAAATGAGCGCATTCATCTGAAACGTGTCTTCCATCCATGGTTTGTCAGAGATTTCTGTTCTCGAAGAAGGCAGACGGTGGTTGTGTCATTCAGCGTTCCAAACTCGGTACAGAACCTACCACGGCCAGGTTTCAGTAGTGTTTTAGTCCAAGTGGTTCAGTAGCTAACATCAACATGACTCCTCTGGCCTATAGCTCCTCTGTTTGGACTGGCTAGTGTACAGCATTCCTGAGCCAAGGAATTCGCATGGGTCCTACGCCGCATGCAAGGGCACAAAGAAAGGATAAAAACTTGGATCGAACCCTCCAGCGAAATTTCAACAGAGCAGGAGCTGCTCTCCTTCACTGCAGCATGATATCCTTGAGGTTCTCCTGCAGGATGGTGTCCTTGACGGCGTGGAACACAAAGCGGATGTTCTCCGTGTCGATGGCCGTGGTGAAGTGGTGGAACAGGGGCTTGCTGCGGTTCCGCCTCTTCCTGTCGAAGCACTGCACCAGGTAACGCTGCACGTCCTCCAGCCGGTGAGGGTCGCCCTTGAAGTCCGAGAAATACTTCTTGATGCTGACAGTCTTTACCTTCTCCACGAGAAGATCCATCTTATTGAGGAACAGGATGATGGAAACGTTAAAGAAAAGCTTGTTGTTGACTATTGTCTCAAAGATATTCATGGACTCCACGAGTCTGTTTGTGCGCCTGTCTTCCATGAGGACCTGGTCGTATTCACTGGAGGAGACCATGAACAAAATTGAAGTTATTCCATCAAAGCACTGGAACCATTTTTGACGCTGAGATCTCTGTCCCCCTACATCCACCATCTTGAAAGGAATTTTTTTGATGATGAAATCATGCTCTACTATCCCCTTTGTGGCTTTTCTGGCCAGCAAAATATCTTGTTTGCTGGGGAAATAATTCTGTAAAAGAAAGGAGAGAAGTGTCAAAAAAAGTCCTTCAAAAACTCTGGCTAATGCCTGAATACTGAAGGGATGGGTAAAATCACCAGGAGCTGTTTTTAGATTTAAAAATTATCAGATGAAGAATGAATATTCCACTTTAAAACACTGGCCTGTTGACCATTTAGCTCAACACTTTGGTGAACAGCAACAGAAGATCCTGAGACACATAAGAGCAAAAATAAAGGACTAATTCACTCCCATTTTTATCCTTCAAGCCTCTTGTTTTAAGGCTGAAGTGTATTTTTTCATGATGAAATTCTTAGCCATAGCATTACTGCCACTTAGGTAGTGTTCAATAAAGCAGATCAAGTCATCATTGAAAAGGTTTGCTTTTTAAAATCTTGTTTTTCCACCGTTCATTACTTTTACAAGACCATCTTGAAAGCTTTAGTGGAAAGTCTTCCCACTTCACACTCCATGACCAGCAAGTACAGCAACAGATTCTACCACAAGATGTGGCCTGACCTACCACTGTAGAAGAATCTGTTCTTCAGAACAGTATCACTGTTACTATTTAGGAAAATCACCTCCTTTCTTTCTCCTCCAAGTCTCCTGACACATGTTTTCATTACAGATTTTGAATCCTACAAGTGCCTGGAACGGTTCTTATTTTGCTAAGTTTTCATTCTGCTACCTTAAGTAGCACCAACCATCAGAGCATCAGGAAAAGTGAATGAGATCCAGAGATTGCGTAGAAAGGCTGATAAAATATGTGCACCAATACAACTTCCATTTGTTGTCTGACAAAAAAGATTAAGCAAAAGCTAAGCTTCAGTTTCAGAAAGCTGGAGTTTACTATTTCTAGGGAAAGAACACTGAAATTATTTAATGCATTATTATTTAAAAAAACAACCGAAAAATGCAACCAAACCCCATTAATCACAACAGTCTCAGGCTTTCCTTGTCCCTTGGAGCTCTCTGGTTCAGAAGGAGAAGGTTTCTTACCAGCTGACCGATCCGATCCAGGTTATCCAGGAAGTATTTCACTGATTCACCCTGTGGAAAAGGAAAGAGATGGGAACTAAGCTTGTTTCCAGGACAGCAAATCCAACAGAACCAAGGCCTTCTCACTTCCCAGCATGCACTGAGGTCTAACAAAGCAGTATGACCAGGTCTGGAAAAATCAAACTTGAGAAGAGATTTGAAAAATGCTCAGATCTATCCAGTAAATCTCTACAATAAAAGAGAAGTGTTATTAAAGTCAGTTCTTTGGCTTAAAGAACTAGGTTTTTTTCCCCTTGTAAGATAAGTACAGTTAACTGACACTGAGTGGGAGTAAAAATGAAACACATTTATAAGAAACCAATGTATTTTGCTTAAAATTCGCAACAGTGAACAAAAGCATATCCTAGACTGGCTGGTGTATCTTTAGAAGAGTGGAAGATTTAAGTCCCCCACAATTTATGATGATTTAAGCTAGACTTGCTTGTCACAAACAAATGAAAAAAGGAACATCCTGAAGGACTTGCTCTTCTACAGACAGCTTCCCTTCTGGGCTCAAGACTTTTAATAATAGATTTGCTCATCTCATACAAAGTCCTTTAGCGGTTATATTGAGAAGAAAATAGAAATGTTTACAGGGAAAATTCTTTCTTGTGTGAAAATTTCCTCTTGTGTAAGAGGATTTGGTCTTTTATCAAACAAGCTTGCCCATGTGTCACACTCAAATCAAAGGCCCCTTTGCATTACTGGGGACAAGAAGCCCTGCACAGATTTTTAAAGAAGTAACAAAATTGTTCCCATACAGATGCAGACTACTCTGGAGTGAAACTCTCCTGCAAACACTTCCCCTCATGAAGAAGAAATTCAGTAAGTCTTAATTGTTCAGGATGTTTCTTGCACTTGTAGCCATGTCATGAGAACGATAAAGTGGAAAATCCTGCTGCCTTTTAGTGATTTTAGGCAGGAAAACCCATTCTTTATCACAGAGCAGGGCTGTCAGTCACGATCAAATGACAGTAGGTGCCCTCACCAAATCACTAATTCAGAATAGAACTTCCTCCAAGTAGTACCCTGGACTCCAGCTGCAATATAAACTCTCAAACCACACATCCTCCTCTGTACCACAGGCCTGAGACAGCAGAACAGAATTACTGCCCCCAGTACAACTCTAAACAGATGAACACAACAGTTCATTGTGAGGAATCAGACTGGAGATCAGAGGATTCAGTGTTGGACAAGGACACACTCCCAGCATAAGGCACAGACAAAAGGAGCTGGAGCTTATTATTTCCTCACATTTAAAACTGGAATTGTCTTTTCATAAAGGAGAGAGAACACAGGGATTTGCAAAAGACTACCACATATCAAGAAAATATTTACAATGCATTGCCAGCNTAGGGTGGGTGAGAGGGGAAGTTTCCAAAGAACAATTGCTCTAAGAGCTTCCTTACAATCATGAATTTTCATAAGGTGAAAGTAATTTCCTGTATTTTTTGGCACTCTGTGGATCAGAAGAGATATCACAGACTGCATGAATAAGAGAAAAAGAGCTTCCTGTACAGCATTAGTCATGTTCAGGAGATGGGAGAGCCCAGACAGAAAAGATCACTGAAGCTACAAAAAACCGCTTCTCTATCTATTGTGCTCTGTCCCACACAGGGCCTTCAGATGTGCAAAAATACTGCAAAGGGGCCATCTCTGATAGAGATTCTTCCAATTTTCTAGCCAGTTGCTTTAAGAGTCCCAGCCTGTCCGTCCACCCTCCCACGCTGGAGCAGGAACAGCCATGTGCCTGTGAAATGCAGGGACACACAGGCAGGAACATTGAATTTACAGCTTCTGCCTCCCCTAATTCCCACCCCACACATCCATTACTCTGATATTCTGCACATTGATAGGGAGGTAAGAAAATTAACTGATTAATGGAAAAAATACACATTCATTTCTGCAGTGATTAAGGGAAAACAGACTTCTCTAGATTGCTACCCAGCTCTTCCTAACATTGCAATTAAACCTTGTAATTTGTTAAATTTTAAACAGCAATGGCAAAGCACTGGGAGAGCTGGGTTAAGTCAGGTGGCTAGAACAGGTGTGAGCATCATATGCATGGTCTGACAGATCTGAAGGAATCTCAATATTCTCTTCTAGCACAGAATCCAAAGGCATCCAGTACTTAAGTCAAAATATCTGTTTCCAGCCAAAACAACAAATCCTCAACAAGTTCCAGAGGGTTTGAAGTTAAAAAACCCTCAAAACATCGAACCACACAAACCTGAAGAGAAGAAAAACACCCACCAAAAACCTGCCAGAATAATAACCCCAAACCCAGCTCACACACTCCTGCTTTAACGATTCCCTGGTGAAGTCCTGCGTTATGTTCTGCGGAAGTGTGGACTCAGTTCCTGCTCCAGAGGCTTCTGGAATAACCTTGTTCTGTATCTTAGTCAGATTTACAGCAAACTGGGACGTTCTGGGAAGCACATTCAGCTCCTCGAGCCAGCAGCACACACATGCACTGGGCATTAACTGACTTGATGAGTAATATGTAACGTATTGAATGAGGAAAATATGGAAACTCCAGGTTTCTCAACTGTTTGCTATTAGTGTTTTTAATTAGAACAATTATGCTAACTGAACATTCCTTTCTATATTAATTTTTCCCTGTCATGCAGGGAAAATAGACAGCAATATTAATTAGAAGTCAGATTTATTGAGTTTTATATCAAGCTGCACTTGAATAGATTTTTGAATTCCACTAATAAATTCTTATTTATGCAAAGCTGTCTCATGCTTTGGGTATTATATACACATAAAAACAAATGCTTATGCATATAAATGTATGTATATAAAGATACACACACAGTTTCTAAATCAGAGTAGATTTTCCATTGAAAGCAAATAATTATCAAAATAAAGTTTGTGTTGAATTATTTTTTCTCTTGGAGACATTGACCATAAAGAAGCTGGTTTGGCTTTTTCAGTGCAAATATTTAGTGTTTCCCCAATATCCATCTGGCCATTCAGCTCCATTCAAAGCTGGCTTAGCACTTCAAGTGCTCTCCTTCTCCAGATCTTAGCCAGTTATTTCTGGTCCATGACCATGACTTCCTACAAAAGTGTCAGCAAATATTTGCAATTGATTCATCAGACACTAAAAATATCTTTATGCAGATTAATGACTTCAATTTCAGTATTTTGATGGTTCTATTTGGAAAGAAAAGGTTATTTTAACATCACAATCTATTTTAAGCCATGCTTGAAAGCAGCAAAATGGAAATGAAAACCGAAGTTATTTATAATATATGTATATTTATACCCTCTATGTGTATTTATACTACATGCAACTACCTAAATATAATCACATCGTGGTGTGTTCACTTAAAAAACAAACAAAAAAGATCCAGATCAGATCTTTTACAGGCTGATGTTGCAAGAAAAACTGTGGCAGCTTCTGAAACTTCTTCAGAGCAATGATGCTCACAGAAGGTTGTTGAGTTTCTGCCTTTCTGATTTAAAAAGACTCACATCATGCATTGTCCTAATAGTACACTATTTCCTTTAAAAATCTTCTGACAATATTCATAAATAATGCTCTTAAAATATGAAAGACTATTTAATTTCAACTAGCACAATACTGAGATAGGAAGCCCTGTTGTGTCACAGTCCCAGCAGAGTCTGCCAGTGAAGCATTTACGTGCTGACATTTCTTATTAATTGTATTTTTAACTAGTGGTCTATTAGTACATTTCACATTGGAATATTACAAACCAGTTAGCTATTTTTATGGATTTTCATCCTCCTTGATAATAAATCAAGATGTTTCAGTGGGGTCTCCTGCACCCACACCCCGTGTTTTACGGGACAGCTGTGGGGGAGGGAGCAGTGACTTCTGCGTTACGGATTTTATGTAGCTCTCTCAGATGGTCCTTTTTCAGTGCCTCAGAGTGACCATTCGTGTTCCACTCCAAGAGTGACCACAAAGCTCGGGTGACTCATTCTGTCACTGCGGATCTCTCCTCCCTCTGCAATCCAGATCCTCTGAGTAACAGTTTTGCCAACTGGGACCGAGAGAAGGAGTGAGAGATGCTGTTCCCATTGTTCAGCAGGATGAGTCACTGCACATCTGGGAACTGGGGGAATCAAGAAACACAAACGGAAGGCCTCAAATGAGCCCACAGTGCAGTATTGCTATTGGCTTTTTTTTTTTTTTTAAATTGTTATTCTTTTAAACTGGCCTATCTGCAGTATAAAGTTTGGTGAAGCCAGAGAAAATAGTACAATTTGTTTAAAAACTGATTGGTGTAAGAGAAAGGGAGGAAAGCTGAAGTGTAAACATATACTCCTGCTTCCTGAAATAGTCCTCTAAACACTTTTTATATGGTAGATTATTTTGACCACAGCATTCTCAAGGGGCAAAAGCCATGAAATAAAGGAATTTTTAATCTACATATTTTGTACTATGTAAATGCCATCTTAACATCAGCTCCAAATAAGTCACCATGAAAATAACTGATTGAATTCAACATCCCTGTCCCTTCAGGCTACGTTCAGAGCACATAGGCAATCTCCACACAGAAATATTATAACTAATCTGGCATCACTTCCTTTGCCATTGATAGCCTCCCTTTGGGCAGAGTTCCCAAGAAGTATTTATTTCATGAAAATAATTATGCACAGCAGTCATATGCAGATTACTTTAAAATATCCCCAGAAACTCAGAAATTAGACATGTTCTGCAAGGACAGAATTTGTCAACCTGTCACTGCAACCCTCAGTTATTCAAAGTGAGCACTGGTCAGATCATAAAGGACAGTGAAATATCCCATTGTCCAGTTCCCTAAAATACTGGCTCATTTCAAACTTTTCCTGCTGAAAAGCAGCTCCTCTAAATTATGCTCTGAACTAAAAGACTTGAAAGGGGACCCTCTGTTCCAAACTGGCTTTTTTCCTTTCCTTGTCCCAAGGCCTTTTTGACATAATATTAATTTAGCCCTTCCTGATCATTCTGTCTCTGGCTGCTAAATTCAGAGTGCACGATTTAAGGTAGACCTGTCAGTTTTAGCTTGTTTCAGATGACGGATTAAACCGCACAGGAAGGAAACATCATACTTCAAAGAAGCATCTAATACAGATCTAAGAGAATCACAAAATACAGATCTAACAGAATCCCCACGATACAGCAAAACACCCAGAGAAACAGATACTGCAAATTAATGCCACAAACTGCAGCAGAATCTGCAAGGTGAGAGAACAGTGATCCAGATAAAACACCAGTGTTGGTCACCCACCCTCTGCTCAGGAGCTGTAGAACACTCAGCAGCAGGGCTGAGAAACACGGACAAAATCCAGGAGACCCCAGAAGGACATTTTGGAATCTCCCAGCTCTGAGATCTCAGATACACAAATGGGTTGGACTTAAAGCGTTGACACAATTTCATCCAAAGCTGGTTTTTATATAAAGAACCATTCCATGGGGGCTGCTTGAGACACGGACAAAGAGCAAACTTGCAAGCAAAAGCTTTGTTTTCAAACCCTGTGATCGCCCCTTTTCCAAGTTTCCTGGCATGTCAATCACCTCTTGAGTGTAAGGGATCTGAATGTTACCATTTCTGATGTTTTATAAAAGCAAGAGGCCCAGGGGAAGAGCAATGTTACAAAACAGCCAGGAGATCAGGAGAGTAGTATCTGAAAATGTTAGAGATGTTAGATCAGCCAAGTTTTTGGGTACTGAAATTACAACCAAAACCTCACCATCAAAAAATGATCCAGAAAACACCTTCCTTAGTGAGAGCTACTGGACACAAGCAGCAGGACGACACCTTGCCACCACAACACAAATCCTCTGCAAGTGAACAGGCCCAGGCTCTGCACCCTGCTTCTGTCCAAGGGCTAAAATTCTCCTGAGGGGCAGCTACAAACAAACAACTCCCCCTTCCCCAAGCCCACAGGCTCCTTCACAAGATTACTTCTAAATCTGCCCTTCTATTCAGCCTCATTGCTAACAGGGCATGGATTTCCTGCAGCCAGAAGTGTGTTCTCTGCTCTCTGACAGCTGATGAATTCAGCAGTATTTTCCAAGGAGGTGAGCAAGTCTGTGCTCGTAATTCCCCCAGAGGATGCTGAAGTAACCTAAACTGCCCCGAAATGCTGATGCCCATTGGACAATGCAATTCTGTTCTACAGATATTCTACATCCTGCCTGGGCACCGAAATTTATTGACACAAGACAAACATTAATTTTTCATTCAATCACCAGCTCCATTGCAGAGACCAACCACTTCTCCTTATTTAAGCTGTACAGAATTCCAGCTATCAAATCCTTCCAGTGTTATTTAACTTCCTCCTTAACAACAGACTGAGGTCCTGGCTCCCATCCAGTAACTCCAGTACTTATCCAAGTTGCTACTATCTGGACCCTACAAACACACCAACTACAAAAAAGTACCATATGGTTCCAAACTTCTAAAAATTACCTCTCCTTTCTCCTGCATACTCACACACGGTAGGTATCAGATGTTAAGGTCTGAAAATATTTTAAAAATTCATTATTTGTCAGTTCAGTACAAACACGCAGTGGAGAAATTTGTTTGTGCACGTCAGGGTGGGTTTATATACTCATCCTACATGACACATGGCCTAACTGTGCTTTGCAGCATATGGATAATAATAGGTGATAAATATTTAATTCTCCAGAAGAATTTTAGGCTAATCACAGCTTCTACATCAGTACTAAGATCTGTGGAATCCTGTGAGTGGAATTCCAGCCTTGCAGCTAAGAAACACTCATACAGGAGCAGAGCTCTTGTGCTGAAGGGCAACTCTTAACATGTGTTAGCTTTTTCCAGCAATCAAATACAGCAATTATTTCTCCCAAGTGCTGCAAGGGAAAAGCGAAGTTACATTTTTTCTGGAAATTCTAGGTATTTCTACATCAACAGGATGTAGATGAGATAAATTACTTTTGGACTAGGTTAACAATTCTGTCCATTTGTCTCAAATATGCACACCAGCAGCAGTACCACCAGGATGAAAGGAATTTTCTGTTAATAGACTAAGGCAGACTCCATCCTACACTAAAAGCTTCAAGAAACATTAACAAAAAAATCCCTATAATTTTGATTTTACTCATACTTACTGTCTTAATCACTGCTGTTTCTGCTTCACAGATTTGCAGTGGCTGAAAAAAAACCAGGTGCAAAGAGCAGAGAAAACAGTACTGGCCACAAACAAAAGAAAGTGAAAAACAAACACTCTAAATGTTAGCTTTAAAAAAAATAAATCTAAAAAAATGCTTAACCAGACAGACCTGCACATCAGCCACAGGGATTCAGCACGTCCTACCCTTCACTGACCAGCAGCTGGCAAGAGTCGAGGAGTGGATGCAAGGGGATTTAGACCACGTTCATGTGGAGGAATCACAGTTATGTTTAAACAACAAAAATAGTCCCACAGCTGCATCCAACATCAGCAGCAAGCCCAGCTCAGCCCTGGCACGACTGGACGCCAGACCTACTCCTAAGCATCCCATGGAAGGATTCCTTCCTGTTTCCCTGCCAGCTGTCCAGGGGAATTCATTGTCTGCAGGAGCTGCCAGAGCCCTTTCATCTCCCACACCGGAGGTTCTCCGTGCAGCCCAGCGAGCGCACGCCAGGCTCAGCTTCTCATTCCAGGCACAGCCAGCTCAACAGCCCAAAGGCAACTGAAACACCACTCCTGCCACACTTAGAACAAAGTCTCCAGCTGGACAAGGAAGGATGGATCCAAGATTCTGGCCCATCACCAGCAAATTATCCCATTTATCCTCAGTGGGCAGCTGCCGTGGAAAAATGGGCATTTTTAACTAACACAGCAGAATTTAGAAGGGACTGGATGTTTTTACATCCCCAGGAACGACGCACAATCCCGTTATTCTGTGACCCCAGGCCCATGCTCTTTGTTCCCAGCAGGTCAGAATGCAAACCTGAAACTTGCTTTGTTTACAGAAGACATCTGCAGAACCGGAACAGACAGTGACAAAACAAAAGTACCTTCTGAATTAATCTAGTCAGCAGTACTGACTATCTGATCAAGACTAAATCACAAGTTTACCAGTGAGTTTCCCTTTCAAATCTTATCAGATCAAGGGATGGGAAATAAATATCTTAGATCTTGTGGGCTGAAAAAGCAGCTAACACCAGCCATGAGAGAATGTTGAGCTTGGACTTTTCCATGGCAGGTGGCCAGCTGGAAAGCTCTGCAACTTGGATGCACTTACAAGAGGCATAACCTTGAGTGTCTTGCAGAACGGTGCTTCCTGCTCCACTTACACACCAAAGATTTGCTGCAGTGTCCTAATGCTCCACTTTCTGTGGAAGCATCAGCTCAGACATGTCATGCTGAAATCTGTCTGTTGTTAAAAGGTGATTATAAGGATTGCAAGGTGTTGTTTATCCCTCATAAATCTTTAAAATTTTGTTCTAAATAAGATTTTCTTGTTTTGCCTGTATGTATACAACAGACATTTTTAGATGGGCAGACTAAAATGATGATCTTGCAAAATTCAGAAAGCTGCTCAGTATCTGAAAGTAAGGTTTAAGGTAAAACACAAACTCAACTAAAATGCAACCTAAGTCTTAGCTGCATTCAGGTGTGCTACTTAACAGTTTGATTTCTATAAAATCAAGTGTGTAGCGAACAGAGTGCAGAAAGAAATTAAATCCCACCTTGCTTACATTACTCTGAAGTTGTGCCCCATGTCCATGACCTCAGCACTTGGCAGGCTCAACCACAGAGAACACAAGGCTTGCAAGTCAGAGGGACTCCTGAAGGCAGCCTCACATCTGATTTGCAAAAGTCATCTTCCCCAGAAATAAAAACCTCCTTTTGCAATAAAAGTTTGGTATTTGTGAATTCTAAGAGACTTAGAAATGACCAGCTCTGAACTCTGAGGTGCAGCTTCCGCCTGCTGTTACCATGCCTGCCTTTCCAGTGCCTTTCCAATCCATGGAAATTCTCATCCTACTCTCCGCACTGAGAAGCTCCTCAGCACCTTGTGTCCCTCGTTTACACCAAGTCTTGTATCTAACCAAGTCTGACCTTCACACACCTGTAAATCCCCCAGATCAAGCTGTCCCATGCCAAGAACAGTTATTTCATTAGTTCCCAGCTGTATTTTGGCTCTGTGAGAGGGTTTCACCCAAGCAGTGACTGCCCTCCGCACAAGCTCATCTCTCCTGCTCTAGCGCCACTGACAGCCCCGTGTGTCGAGTCCAGCACATGAATGAACCTCAAAGGACCTCTGGTGACCTGAAATAAACTTCAGTTTCCATTCACAATCAAGTGACATTTTCTCTGTGATTGTATTTACAGGCATTATATTGCAAGTTTTTTCAATCTATTCACATCAAAACATATCAACTGTTCTAAATATTCTCTTCCTTTCTGATACCTGTTTTGGCATGAGGAGAAGAAATTCTCCAAATCTGCACTTAAACCTTCACCCTATTGATACTTCAGTATGAAAATTTCATGCAACCTAAACTACTTTTAATTTAATTTCAGAATTTGTTCTCTTTCAGATCTGAAAACAAATCTAAAGAAGAAATATGTGATTTGAAGTAACAAATTGAAGATTGACAGCTTCCATCCTTAAGGCCTCATCTACACATAGAAATTAATCAAGCCACAGTGGAAAATGAAGTGAATTTAACAAACTTTTCCAAGCTGTTGAGCAGACTAGCCTATTAAAAAAAAATCCTAATTAAAGCCTTGGTCACATCCTACTGAACTGGAGAGAGGGCAGCAGTCCAGCCACGTGGATGGCCAGCTGAACTCCCTGCATCCAGGAATTCATGTGCTGGGCTGGAAGAAAGAAGACTGAAAAAGAGGATATAGTAGGTGGCTCTTTTGTCTCCTGTCCACATCTAACACCGTTAATGATTCAGTACTGTATTCTGACCAGACTGAAACCACATGGATCAAAGTCTTGAATTCAGAGGTGGCATTAAATGGGAAAGAGTTCCATCAATAAACCAGTGCTTTTTCAGTTTGAGATTTTACTGAGTTTTCCAAAGTAGAATTAAGCAAGTATCAAGGAAAGCAAGTCAAATTAAGAGCTTTGGGGGCAGGGTGGAGAGCAGACCTTCTAAGGACAAACACCAACAGTTTGTTCAGGAGGAAAGCCAAGTGAAGCACAAGTCTGCCACAGTCTGACTGCAGGAATCTGTGTTGTATACAGAGGAGACATTTGAAAGGTGTCAATAAATTACTTCTCAGAGCAACATGTTTTCCACTTTCTCAAACAGAAAATCTTGCATGATGTTTCCAAGAAGTTTTCCTGCCCTCCCCCAAATCCTAAGTCAGTAATAGAGCAAAACAGGTTTACTCCTCAGCTTTAGGTGTAGCTGCAAACTCATGAGAAAGTGGGGACCCCACTGCATTCTGCCTTTGTGACAGAATCCTTCCCAGCGGTGCAGCTGAGAAAGGAGAAGTGAAATACTCAGCTGACCTTACCCTTCTCCCTTGGGAAGAGTGCTCAACAGCTCTGCTCCCTCCACTCGTGTTTGCTGATCAGCTGCTTGGTTTGTGGCACTTTGGAGCACTGAGATACTTCCTGGAACAATGTCACATTCAGATGCATCTTAAGTCATCTGATCTATGAAGCCATTCCCTGCTGCACAGCTACCACTGCACATAAACCCAGAAGTCAAACACTGTTTCTTCCCTTCCTCTGCTCACTTCCTCCTTCTCCTTCTCCACACTCAATACCTGTGAAACAGAGCCTGGACTTGAACACTCTGTGAACACTTCAGATACTCCCGTAACTCAGAATACAAACACTGAAAAAACTGATCTTTGAGGTACAGGCATTTTATTTGGGCATCAGGAAAGAAAAGCTTGCTTTGGAGAAGGATCAGTGAGATAAAGACACTGCCATCACTCCTTGGTAAGCACCAGGTTAAGGCAACTCGTGCCCACTTGTGATGCCCACTGCTTGTTCCCTCCCCAGCAGCACAGCCTGTCACCCCCTCAGCTGTGCTCGGTCACCCCAGGCTGCATCTGCCTCTTCTCCAAAACACCCACTTGTGCCAACATAAGCAAGAGCACAATGCAAAGCAGAACTCCCCAAAACCACCATTTCCTATTGCTCACTGGGATTACTCTGTCCCAGAGCTACAGCCCAAGGAAAGCTAAAGCCAAGAGTGGTTTGCATTCAGGGAAACTCCCCATGTTTTAAGGCAAACCAGGCTTGTTTGGGAGAGACCAGGAGCAGGGGAAGAAACAGAAGAAAAATAGGTTAAAGACAATTACAATCTTTTTGAGAAGTCACTGCAAAAAGGTCAGGATTTGGATAAGTAGCATGGGTACAACATCACCACCTGAGCAGGTTACTGCTGCCTAACCATCCTGCCTGCATTTTCCTTTTCATCTTTCTGTCAGGTCCCATTTTTTAAAGAACATGGGCTCATTAAATGTAATTCACTGTCAGAGTGACAAGTATAGAACAACTTCAAGTATCTGCTACGTACAAAACTACAGAAGATATGCCAGTAAGACTTTCTTGTAAAAACAGACCTAGTTTTTAATGTTTTGCTTGTTTGTTGATCTGTTCTTGCTACTTGTTCTTGATCCTACATAGCTTACAATAAACTAGGATATTCAGGAAAGCTTAAAAGCATTCGTTACCCATTATCCTATTAAATTCAGTGGCCCCTTTGAAAAATCCAAGCCTTAACCTCTTATTGTTTTTTCTCAAGGGAACCTTTTAGAACATTTTTAATGGCACTGAAAACACCCTTGCTCGCTGTCCTAGTTCTAGATGAAAAGCACAAAGTTTGGTACCAATCAAAAGCTGAATGGGTACCGAAAGAAAGCTGAATCACTACAAAGAACATAAAAATGAGGTACAAAAGGCTGACTTGTAAAACTGGAACTTTCTGAAGTGCACTGTCAGCACTGCTGTTCTGAGTGAGAGAGCCATGCCAGGGAGTCAGGCTTAACAAAACCAGTCACCTCTTCTAGGGCAGTGCCTGTTTCTTTCCCCCGTTTCCTGAAACCAACCACAGGGTCAGAAAACTGCTAATGCAGCACCCAGCATCCAGCAGCAGCTCTCTCCTTCCTTCACACAGCTAAGCCAGTCCTTGCTGGATCTTCGAGTAGTGCATGTAGCTTTCATACAACAAAAACTTTGAACTCTCATATCATGGGAACACAAATATAGAAGTTTCCTTTTCAGTTGTATCTTTGAGACTGAAGGGATGAAACCAGTCTGACAAGTGGAGCCCTTCCACTAGAAGCAATATTCTTTGTTTTTTGGCAGATAAACATTAACATGTATGTCTCTGCATAATGAAGTATTTTTGTAGCAACTCAAATAAAAGTTGTCCTTGTGCTACCATGGCTTTAACCTATGCAGATGCTCATTACTGAATATATGAGTTCTCGCCTGCTTCCACCAAATTTCAGAACTCTTCATTAGACTCCCTTTGTTATTCAAAGGGTGCACCTTTAAATGTGCCTAAGTTCTCAGATTTCTGGAATACATTTTCTTACTGGGAATCTCTAAGGTCATACTAGTTGCCAATTTTAAAGTCTCCTGAATGATTGAGGTCCATTAGAAACTTTCTGAGTATGAAATTAAACAGCATAATCAAAGCTAAAGGCTGCCCACTGGGCTGGATTTGTCTCTGCCCAGACCTTTCCTGCACACTAGAAAGGGATAAAGAGATTACTCCAGTGGTTTGTAGCTGCAGTTGGGTACTGGCTCAGACAGCCTGAACTGAAAGTTTCCTTCCTTGTTTCTCACAGCATGTGCCAGCATTTCTTGATGGGAATGCAAAGATTAATTACAGCTGTACTTGCTCTGAACAAATCCTCATATTCAATACAGTCCTGCAAGATTTAGAGTAGCACTAATTAGGGCTTAGAACAACAATTCTGCAAAGACAAACATACTATTTTTTCTGATTATTTTATGCATAATAAAATTAAAGCTTCTTTCCAGAACCAAGGTGGCATTTATTCTCAATAGCAGTGAGTCAAAAGGAGTTTTCCAGCCTAAGAACATTAGATTTAGTGTTTCAGTGCTGTTGTCGAAGGTAAGGCATCAAACTCTAACCGCTTCCATACATGTATAGAGAGGTAAGGGTGAGTAAAAAATCTTTTGGGACACCCAGACAGCTCTCAAAGGGGCTCAGTTACTAAGAGGTAAAGATAAAAAAGTGTCTGTATTTAGTAAAATACACCTAAGGAAAAAGAAATCTTTCAACCAGAAAAATGGCAATCATTAGGCAAGAGGCAAATGCTTACAATGAATTTTCACCATGGGAGCTGTAAATATGAAGCTGTTTCTCTTGTTTATCTTAACCACACCAAAAACACAGTCAAGATGTATTGGCTTCCAAGGACCAATAGCAAAAAGTTCCTACAGGAAGTCCTACATAGTACCAGACTTTTTAATCTGCCTCCAAGAATCTCTAAGTTAAAGGTAGGGCCACATTAAGTCTGAATTTCAGCCTTTTGGTACCCACAGAGAGCAGAGCATTAATGAAGTACATTAACTGTACATCTCACAGACTTCAGAGGTGGTTTTGCACAAAGATTCTGATCTTTAAATAATGTAAAAAACTAAAAAAATTGTAGAGTGCTGGAAGTTCACTATACAGAATAACAGGACAGCCAGTAGCACAGCTCTTTTCATCCAGGTCTGTCTCAGCTCCCACATGGTAGGCATATCAATTTCTTGTTATCCACTTATTTATTATGTATGATCTGCTCATTACTTACCAATTTATCCTCCCAATTCCATGCAGGCTACATTTCACCCAGCTGTTGCACTTTGTCATAACCTAAGGTCAGGAGAAATTCATTGCAAGAATCCTTCTATTTTTCCACAGAGCATTTAGCACTCAATGCTTGGTTGGGACTTCAGGTACAAACTGTTGTTCTCCAAGACTTTTCCACTTGCACTGTTTTAAAAAAGTCATAATTCATGACCTTCCTGGTTCTTCTTATTTCTCTCTAATAGAAGAAAGTGTTTAAGAATGGCTAATAACTGTTTTACCCATCACGGCTTTCTAAGGTTGGTTCTGCCTCAGAGAACAGTTCCTGACTCAGAAAAGATACTGCAAGAGCAGATTTTGCTAGAATTCAAAATTATTTACAGTGATTCCCTAAATGGTTGTGAATCCAGCCTACTTTAAACTCAAGTTCGTCTCACCTCTTGTTCAATGGCACTTAAAGCAAACCTGTGAGTACCAAGTGGAGCATTCCTTGCTGTGGGTGACAGCCAACACCTCCAGCTCTGCCTCCTGCTCAGTCCTCAGGCTGAATCTCTGACTGTCAAGACAAACTGGCACAGCCAAACTCCACACTGCTCCAGGAGCTCTCCAATGACAGCAGGCTCACTTACATATCTCATTTAAACATTTATTTTTAGAATATTGCAAATATGAGGCTGAGGATTTAACTTCTGCAGATGCAAACTGACAAACTCCAAAGTCTTAGCCAGTACCCCCAGAATTTTGTGTGAAGGTTTCCAGCTGCATTTTGCTTTGCTATCTCTCAATTTTTAATAACACCTAAACTGTAGCTCACTAACTTTCACCTCCTTTAACAAAGTGCCACTTCTGTTTGAGGGTTCTTACTTGAGACCTTGCTCTGAAAAAAATTTTCCTATTTGGTCATAGAGGCAGGATTAGAAGCCAGGGACTCCAGCTGCTAATCCTTCCTGCTGCAGAGCAGCCACCACGCTTTGCAGTGCTACACTTAAACAAGCAATTAACTTCTCTTGCTGGACAAAGATGAGTCAGACTCCATAACCTGACCATAAACTTTGGAGGTCTTGGAGAACAGAACTAGAACTCAGAATTGAAATCTGGATGTCTGGCACTTAACTGCAATGACACTGGCCCAAAACCTTGCTCAGATATTTAATATCTTCAGAACTCTCCCTTCTATTCAAGTCCAGAGCAGGGCATTATCCATGCTGCATTGATAAAGTCTGCAGATCAGTGATCTTTTGGGTTTTTGTGTCAGATAAGGCCACACTTTCAGAACTCTAACATAACAAAACCAGTTTATAATGGACTATTATTGTATCATATATGTAAAATATAGCATTATCATTCCTTACACGTACTAGCTATAATACAGACAAACCTATTTAGCATCCACAGCGTCACAATTAGCTTTAAAAAAAGAAATAAATCATATAATATTGTTAGATACAGATAGATACTTGACTTTCAGCACTAACATTATGTAATTACAAAAAATTAAGGCTCAGCAACAGCAAACATGAGTTTCTGCTTTGTAGCTCTACTGTCAATTCCTTGTTTCGTAAAAAAATTTGTGGGTTAGAGTGGTATGTCCCATCCAGATCTAGAAAGAAAACAAAAAAACTACGTAACTTCCCAGAAATAATTTCGTTTCACAGGAGTTCTGCAAGCTAGGAAATACCCATGCTGAGCTCAAAAGTAATTTGGCAAAGAGTTGCTGCCTAGTCCCAATTACATGCATTAAATGGTAACAAGATTTCCCAGGCTGGCACTTTGAACAGTGTGGTTATTGCCTTTGTACATCTCACCAGCATTGGTCAAGCCTCAATGGATTTCACCGACGAAATATGAGAGTTTCACAGCTCTGGGAAAAAAAAAAAAATCATCCTTGCAGAACAGGCAACATTCACAGTCTCTTGTGTAAGCTCATATTCAAACAGTAGTTTGCAAAGAGAAGAGCTCATTTTTGTGCTACAGCCAATTATATAAGCTGGGCTTGATTTGACACTCGGTATTTCCTCAACAGGAGTTTTACAGCAATGCCAGGCACAAATATTCCCGCACTGCAGGGCTCTGCCATATGTGCTGAAAGAGCAAACTGCCTAGAAACATCCTTTTAGGGCAGGCTCTACTCTGTCATTGCACCTTCAAGAGAAATAATTAGTTGGAAACTTCGTACTTATGGATTCAGGAAATCTCTGTTGAAGTGCACTGAAGAATTCTCACAAAATACAGCCCATTGCTGTAGATTTCATTGAATATGGCACTTCAAAAGTCACCTACTTCTCATGTTAAGTCAGTTTTCTGCTGCCCCATCTCTCAATTCACTTGGCTTCAGTCAAATGCTGCCATAAAATCTCCCAGTGATTCAGGGGCTGATGTACAGCCCAACTCCTGATTACATCCCTGCTGTACTGAGCATTTCTGTACAAAAAATAAAGACATTTAAGCCACAGTTTGTCTACTCTGGATCAAGAATTGGTGTGAATAACTGGTGCCTCCCCTCCACACTGCCCAGAACACACAGCTGGCTGCCTGTGAGGCTTTGAAGCCATCAGCTCCTTCCATGGGGAGAATGCAGTGACAAAGCTCTCCTATCCCAAGGAGCTGGCTGCTCCCTCTGCAGTGTTCCAGCACACTGCCTGTCCTGGCAGGCAGAATTAAACCAATTCCAGGGTCTGCTTAAAGAAAAAACAACAAACCCCATAGCTAATTCTCAGGGGAGTGACCCACATCCTATTACAAGGAGCCCCCAATTCTCCCTCACTTCAAACACCCAGAGAATGGTGAATGAATATAAAAGAAAGGGTCTTTAAAACATTTTCCATAGTCTTCCTTCATCCAAGGCTTCAGAGGCTCTCAGTATTTGAAGTATTAATGGAAGCGTTCCATGCAATTCCCTGTGCACACATCTAAAAATAGCTATGGACACAGTAGTAAGGTTTTTGTCTATATTTGCAAGAGTCTTACTTCCCTCTCAGGAACCACAACTTCCCATTAATGCTGACATTTCTTTTTCTTTAAAAAAGAGCTATTAAAACCCCAGAAAGTCTTTTAACACTGCAATGAACATCAATAATAATATTAACACATCAGTAACAACAATCTCAATTGATATTCTGGTGATGGATCATGAACATATTCTCTACATCAACAATGTCAATTTTCCTCTAAGAACTGATGAAGCCACACGATGGCCTTGGCAGATCTGCTCATCACTATGCATCTGTTCTGCCCGTGACAAAAATATAATTTTTTTTCTCTGACAAGCCCCATTTGTCCCATCTTCACCTACAATGACATTAAGCACACCAAGCTGCAAGAAGTGAACAGAGTATTTAACCTTGTGTCAGACTTTTTGTTCTGGGCACATTAAAGAAGAAGTGAATGGCTTCTCACATTCTCACACTAGAGACCCGAGAGGATGGAAAAACCCAAAAAACCCCCAAACCACAAAACAAAACGGAAACCACATGACCAAAGCAATTCCTATCTTGGCCTTGCTCTCCACGGTTTATAGCATAAAAAGAAATGTCATTTATGGGTGAAAAGGAGCCTGCAGATACACGCACCCAAACTCCCAAACACACCCAAGCACTTTCATTAGGCTGAAACTGAAGACGCTCCCAGCCTTGCAGTTAAATCCCGCTGGAAATCCCACTGCCCGCTCCGCAGGAACCATTCCCAGTGGGATTTGTCTCCCCCTACTGGTAATGGGGGTTTGCAGCCCCTTGCCCAAACTCCCACAGGCACCCACAAGGAACAAACGTTCCAGGACTTTTGGAGACTCGTGACCAATGTGTTCCGTTCTAACACACAGACAGAAAATGGGGTGGGGGGATAATGAGGGCAGGGGAGAAGGGAGTTGAATCCCATTCTGATTACAAAGGAATTCCTATTCCAGTAGTTAAAAAACGAGGACAGACGTGACAATGGAAGCAAACATACAATGAAGCTTTTGTCCCCATATTACTTGGCTTCCATACAAGGAACAGAGGAACTTGGGTCGATGGGGACTGGCTGGGGCAGGGGAAGAGCAAGAGGCTGATGTTTGTGAAAAGAAAGCAAAATTGGTTCGTCTGCTTTAAGAAAGGCTGGGAAGACAAAAGCAAAAAAAACCCAGCCTGCTATTGTAGAATCCACCCACTCACTTCTGAAACGCTCAAAGACCCAGACAGGGATTTACAACCAGCACTTGCAGGCACTGAGTATGAAGCAGAAAACACTCAAATGCCCAGAGGCAGCTTCTGTGGTGCCAGAGAAGCAGCTTTGAGATTGCACAGGGTTATGGTCAGAGCCGTTTTCTTTCAACAAGTTTGTTACTGCTGAGTCAGTCACTGAGCTGGGCATTGCGAGCCATAGGAAGGCACCTGCACACTGAAATTTTCAGCTCTAGTCAACCAACCAACGTGTTTTACTTTTAACAGTCACACAACTTCCTGGAGAAACAGAGCATTCAAGAACAGACCAATAATCCTATGGCTTTGAAGCCAAAATAACAACAATGATTAAAAAAAAAAGCTGGTGTTCAGTTGACTGCAAGACCAGGGTGAAGAAAATGCCAGTGCTGAGTGGGGCTGTTTTTTCAAACAGTGTCAAGGCACATTCAGAAAGATCACAGTAATGTAAAGCTGCAAAATTTTGGTGATGATTTAAGAACTATTTTAAAGATAATAAATTCAGTTTAAACCAAGCATATTCCATTTCATAGCTCACTTATACTAAGGAAGAAAGAGAGTACTGATGCAGAGGTTTTGTTTAGCCTGAGTTAAAATCAGTTCAGAAAAGATTTATTTTCTCAGAGTCCACTATATCTGGCTTCTATTTATTTACACAAGTCTATATCCAGCAAGGGTTTAAACTAAATGAAGGTATGGGTTTATACACATCATATGCAATTACAGATTAGGCATCTCCTTAAACCACCTCTTTAAAATGTTACACAGTTTTAAATTTTTTTTTTTAAAGGAATTGTACGGTTGCATATTCCCATATACTCAGGGAATCAGACTTTTGCTGAACTGAGAAGCAAGATACAGAAACT
The DNA here is from genome assembly GCA_013390045.1 of Picathartes gymnocephalus. Lineage (NCBI taxonomy): Eukaryota > Metazoa > Chordata > Aves > Passeriformes > Picathartidae > Picathartes > Picathartes gymnocephalus. Next base: position 177,022 of record WEKY01046515.1, on the reverse strand, counting down.
TGTTCAAGTTATTACGGTGTTAATAATTTGTTTAATCCAGAAGCAGCATTTGTATCTTTGAGACCAATGTACTACATTCAAAAACTTTTATGCAACAACAGCTTTTTTTTAGTTACAACTGAGGCATTTTCTAATCTCCTGGTGATGCAGCCTGCACAATAAAATAACAGCACCCAGATTTTCATGCTGTCAGTCCCACAGGTGCAGGACTGGGACAGAGTTACAGTGTTTTCATGACACACAGGGCCGCACTGTGGACAGGGTAACAGCCCTGGTGCCTGCAGCAGTTCCAGCTGCCCCAGTAACACTACACAGGTTCCACCAATGGCATCCAAAAGGATGCACGGTGGAACTGCAGCATGAGGTTGAAAATGACAGCATATCAAATGATCACTTGCATGCCTCCCTGCTTTGTTTCTGTGGGGCTTTTTTATTTTTTTGGTATTTCCTGTTTAATCCTCTAAGCCAGGGAATGCAGAGGTAGGCCTACTACTTTTGGAACACTATTTATTCAACAAATGGGGCTTTTTTTCCCCCCAGTTTGATACTTCTTTATTGCTAACCAGTACAGGAATGAACCTCCCACATGATCCCCATCTGAATCTCCCTCTACAAACAAAATCCATGCTTGACCATAGCATTTCCCAGGGAAAAAAAACAAACAAATACTCTTAACAGGCTGCTGATGCAACTATTGCTTACTAAACTGGAATCTCTTCGCAGTTGTTTCATGGCAAATTCAAGCTCCCTGTGGCACGAACCATCTTTTTATTCCACATTTGAACAGTGCTTAGAACAGCAAAGCCTGTGTCTACAGATGCTAGGAATAATGGAACAATTAATCCATCCTCTCTCCCCCTGCACATCCTTCCCCCTACCCCCAGTGCTGTAACATGGAAATTGTTTCATTTTTAGCCTAAGGAAGTGAGGTTTATCCAATCATCCTGTGACAGCTTTACTTCGCCATTTCATTTATTCTGTACCTATTTGGCAGTCTCATGATACTTCAGAGACAGATTTCAAAGATATGCAACAAGACTCAAATAGGCATCTTATTAGTGGAGACAGATGAGTACCTAAGGGCTGCAGCATGAATTTAACTGAAGTATCGGACACTAGAGAACCCACACAGAGAAGCAGCATGAGGGAACAATCAGAATTTCACTATTCAATTTCTCTAGTTCTCCTTCTCCTGTACTGACCCCCTTTGTGATAGAATCTAAAGGAGACAAAGCCATGTTTCTATCCTTTAACCCCTCTATTAAACAATGATAACACAGCAATTGTGGTACCAGGTTGTTTGGATCAGTACCTTTTTTCACAGAACAGGGAAGAAAAAGAGAAGGAAAAAATAATCCTCTCCATCTTGTACATATGAAGAAAAAGGAGTGGATTATGAACAGCTGTCAGAAACATATCCCATACCAGAAGTGCAGCTATTTTGGCACAAGAGCATAAAGACCTAACAAAAAGAAAGCAGGGAAGAGAGCACATTTTTATGCTCACTGTCATCTTTCAGTTGCTTATCCAAGTTTCACTTGCAGACGTCAGGATGAAAAGAAACAGTCAGGGAGCAGCAGCCGGAATGGGTGTTGCATTCACTTCAAAAGAGCTGCATGCAGGAAGAGTTTTCCAGTATCAATATTGTGCAAGCTGGCAGGACTGGAAAGTTACAAATTAAGTGTGCCTTCATCAGTGACCTACTATGAACAGACCTACTGAGCTACTAAAATATTTTTAGTTCAACCAATTCCTGCCTTTTTTGGTTCCTCTTGCTCTTCCAGTTTATCCAGTCATGTGCACTTTTCCACTCCCTCTTACTGCCATGTAGTTTTTCAAGTTTGGCTCCAATTACCATTTGTTCCTGCTGCTGAAGTGCTCAGATTTACAGCACTCCTACAAACAGCTAACAGGGTGGCTCCATCGTGCACGTAGCAAGCTGTCCTTCAGCTGAAGAGAGATTTACACAGCAGCACTCTCTCCTCCCAGCGAGGAGATGGATGTACTCACCAGCTGGTACTCGCTCCGGCGGCTGAAGGCTTCCTTGATTCCCGAATCCCTCCAGAGTGCGCCCAGGGCAGGGACATAGAGCTGGAAGGTGGCAGGCTCGATGGGCATTCCAGCTTTGTTTTCAAAGGCCATCAGAAACATTCCATGCTTCTCATTCTCCGTGTACTGCCAAGGGATCCCCAGTTTGTCCCGTGCATCAACCAGAACCCTGCAGCCCTAGAGAAGGATTCAGAAAAGAAAGTCAGTGATAAAAAGATTAAAGTGTAAAAGAACAAGGACTTGAAGGTACTTGAAGATTATTTTTTTGACACTGCTCTGGTGAGACTGAACTCAGGAGAGAATCATAAACATTGTTTATTGCAACATCTCCAAGAGAAATAAGATAGAGCCTGCTTCTGTAAGCAACTTAGCCACAAAATATTTCCCCAGGTGGAAAAAGTATTAGCGGCAACAGCTAATGGCAACAAGCAGTGCTACCAACAGATAATGAAAGTAAACATCACTGAGAGTATGAAAAGTGTCTGGGAATTAAGAAAAGTGTCTGGGAACTAATGTGTGATCATTATAGCTGTAATTTTAAAAGTAAAACCATGCCTAAAACCATATTCTTCCATCTTTTTCTTTGCATTTGTGTTTTAGACACATCTCAGCTTTCTCAAGCATTAGGGAGATCAGAAGAGCATTAGAGGACTGAAGACATTGCATAGATTCCAAGCTACCAGGCTCAGGAAAGCAGATCCAGTTTTCCCTCAGAATCAGCTTACTTTCTGAACTGCCACACATTTGCTAAGCAGTGTGTGACAGGTAGGTTTTACTACTCTAATACTGGAAAAGAAATCTGGAAGCAAAGCGATATAGTTCTCGAATTCAATTCAGGACTACTGAGCTGCTTATTTTCACATTTTGCAGTTTTTATGGAAACTAATTTCATGTTCATGGCAACAAGCCAAGCACATGAGGTTAAGGAGATCTGAAACTTCAGTCTTGACTCTAACTTCACCTGCAGTAAATAACTTCCAATGGCCAATATTTATTTCTCAATAGTGAGCCCCATTTTAGTAATGGGTAGATCTGTTAATGGTGACTCAGCAGCTCAAATACCATCGAATTCACAAGTAAAATCTGTGGGTTATACTGAATTACTTTTCTCATTATGTTGATCTTTGGCTTTAGAGATATGAAAACAAATTAAAAAATCAACAACTCCACAAGTGAAGTTCTGTTTCCACAGCTACTCACGTGAGCCTCCACATCACTGGACTGTTCTCTTTTTTTGCATACTTTAAGCTATCAAGAGTGTATGTATGTTTTCTTAACACTTGAACCTTTCTGCTCTCCAGTCCTTTAGCAGCACCACAAACAACAACAGTAACTTCCCAATAGCAACCAAGATTAGAGAGGGAAGTGAGAAACAACTTATTGGAGTGTCCCAGAATAGGAACTCAAAGCCAAGTGTTATGGTTGTCACTATCCAACAGTGCTCCTGAAGTGCAGCTTCCCAAAAATGTAAATATTTATGATTCTCTACTGATTGTTACTTCTTTTCATGAAGTAGAGAATATATCTCCACAATACCATGAAAAGACTAAAATCAAATATATTTACCAACTGCTGCTTTAAATTCCAGACATAACTGTTTAGTAACTCTGTCATACAGACCAAAAGCCAACTCTCATTCCTAGTTGCAGAGTTTATCCCTTTATTAACAGAAGTCTTTCGATGATTATTTGAATGGCAGTAACAAAGAAAAGCATGAAAAACCCACTTATAAGGCTCTATCTCAGAACTGCAGATGCCTCTCTGACATCTCACAGCTTCAGACACTTTTGCAAACCATCCCTTGCACACAAGCCCAGCTTGGCTGCAACTGAAAGGCAGGGTCAGCTCCCCACTATGCCCAGTCAAGAACTTGGGAGATTGTTCCAGAGGACTGTGGTGACTGAGACCAGCAGGACACGGTTATTTCTACATGTTTCATGCCAGGTTTGTCTCTGCTCAGTGAGAACTGGTGTGTATGAAGTGGTTCATCAGCACTGTGTGGGACAGTGATCACCATTCTCCCCAGCCACCCCATGGGTCACCACCTCCCCTCACTGCCCTGGGCCCTGCACAGAGCTCCCAGCCCACACAGCTCTGACCTTTCTCCTTCTTGGGCCCTGCAGGATCTCCCCTGGCTGCTCAGCTCTGGCTCTGGTTTAACCCTTCTCCACCTCACAGCCACTGCAGAACATCCCAGAGGAATGGCTGCAGGACTGCACAATTCCTGCTTGCATAAAAGAGCACTGGGAGCTCAGTCTAAGTGCACTTCCCCACACTGTCACTCTGACTGTCCCTGCTCCCACTGGAGACGCTGAGGTTCTCAAGAGACTGTCTGTTGTCAGGGAAAGTTTCATTATTTGTGTTATTTGTGTGGAGAAAACCACAGAACAGTTTCAATCAAGGGCACAGAGACTGCTCCAGTCCCAGAATAGTCACTTATCTGCTGGCTGCTGCTCATTGGAAATGCAGGTCTGACCCTCCCTGAGGCAGCACAGGGAACTAAACTTAGGTCCCACAGACCCTGTGGGAGTGGATTAACCACCGTAAGGTCACCCATGGGGAGCATGTGGCATCAGCACCTTTCTCTGACTGTTCCAGAGACAGAGAAGTTGCCCCCAAGTCACGTGTAGAGCCCAATCTGGGACAAAGTGATTCAGTAGTAGGACATCAGCATCAGCACAGACACACACTGCATGAAGAAAATAAAAAAATAGGATAGAGGCTAGCAGGAATGCTGTCCTACGCACATCCACAGGAACAGAACCTCTCAAAAGTTTTGTTTCAAAATGTGTCTCTAAAACACATCACGAATAAAAGCTTTACATAACGAGCAAAATAGTCAATGTTTCTTCCTCCTAATTCTTAGCTGTTAAAAGTGTGACTCAGCAAAACCCCCAGTAAAGTGAATCTAAATTTAACATTTCTCCATCTCCACGAAACAGTTCCATAAATGCTACAAACAGATGTCAGAATGATGAGGAGAAACAGAGAAATCACTAAATTTAGATCCTATGTACTGCTATTCTCGCATCTCAACTTACTGGTAACACTGTATTTTGCAACCTCACTGAGCACTTGATAATCCTTGCCTCATTAATCTGCAGGGCAAGTTACCATAGGAAAAGTTTTCTCTTACTGGAAATACAAGCAAGACACTTTTCCTACCCCTTTCTTGACAGTTTTTCTGATTTTCTGCTACTATAAAAAATGTCAATTCACTCTTTCATTCATAAAGCTGAACACCATCAATTACCATTCTGTTTTCAAATGTGAAATATGGAAAAAAATTACTCAACAACTTTAGATGGGAAATAAACTTCTGAACACTTCAGCTCACTTAAAGCTTGTGTGCTGCAGTTAAAGCAGGACCCAGAATAAGCACAGATGGAAAGAATTAGAATTCACAGATAAGGAGAGTGTCAGGCATTAGAAAATAGCAAACCAGCAGCATAATGGAAGCACCAGCTAGGGAGAAAAAAATAGGAAATCCTCTGTTCTGTTCCTTTCGTAAAAATTTTTAATATATTCAAGTCACTGCATAAATCCCTGGCATGCACAGAACCTGAATGGAATTGGGGAAGAAAAAGAAAAGGTGTAACAAGAGTGTGATGTGATCTACCTCATGAACTACCATCTCTTATACAGAAGGAAACAAAGTCTCAAAATCCATAGATTCGAAAAAAGATAAGTAAGGCATAACACACACAAAATCCACAGAAATTACAAACCACTTGCAGAAAGGGAATAGACAAAGACTATTTTTCTTCTTCCCCTTGCTAGACAAATACGAGTTATCAAACAGCAGTTCAAACTCAAAACCTACACACCCCCGGCCAGCCAAACACTTTTATACAGGACATGGGCCAAAAGCATAAATGGACTCCAAAAGCCATGGAGAAGAATAGATGGAAGCAAAGTCCAGAGAGGACTATTCGATTACATTCCAGATGCAAATCCTGGCTCAGGAAGTTTCCGAAACCAAAGGCTGCCAGTAACTGGAAGAGCACACCAAAGGATCACATTGCCTTGTGCTCGTACCCGGTTTTGGTTGTGGGTGGTTTTTTCATGTCACAGACAAAGCCTGAGCTCCTCAGCCTGACACAGCACAGCTGTTTGGAGCATGTTTGCTACTCACCAGCAGTAGGAAGGTTTTATGAGCATTTACACAAATGCTCATTACTAGGACTGGCTCAAATATATATTTTTTCCTTTATTTTTGAAAGCATCCAAGCTTTGAAAAAAATCCAGGTTCTCTTGTATTTTTAAATAATAATTAAACGCATTTGTGGGACTTATTACAAAGTTTATCACAAGCTAGTGTCACTTGAAGCTAGAGATCTTTGCCAATACAGGACAAGTAGTGTTGCAGTCTTTAAAGAGCAGCGTGTTTTAAGCACATCTTACATCTGTAGTTACATTGCTACTTAAAACACAACATTCACTTTTACAATTATTCATATGCTCCAGTACTTGAAGGATTCATTATCCCTAAAACCTCACACCTTTCACTAGATGGACCAACTCAGAGGCCAAGTGAATACCCCTCAGTTAAGCACCGAACACAAATCTGGTATAACAGGTTTGGGGGACACTCGCTCATGGGCACGGCCAGGTTCTTGTGCACACACCAGCAGCCAAATGATCAAAATATCTGATTATTCTATTCAGTGTCCAGAGAGAACTTGCAAACCTGCCCAGGGTTTGTATACAAATGGAAGAGTCTCCTACAGCGCACCTTCTCAAAATGATTTTAGGAAACTACTACTTGGTATGAGATCACAGACAACAAAATACTATTACACATGCTGTAATGTTACACTACAGCAGCTACTTTTTAACACTTCTATCATTAACACACTGTTTAACCTCACAGCAACTCCCGAAATCTCCAGTATCTACATATCAGATATGGACCTCACTGTCCTGAGGGAAGTGCTGATCACTGCTGAGCACTCCCTGGGGGACTCCAGGTCACAGCCAACAGGCACTGCTGTCTTCTCCTACGGCTGCAAACCAACAGAACACCGCAGGCACAGGACGATTCAAACGTGTTTCCTACTGCGTGTTTTTCCTCACTGTTGTTGACAAGGAACTGGCAAAAGTCTGGGGATCTCATCTCAGAGAGACCAATATAAATCTGAGCTACTGCCAACAGGATGGCTCCCACCTCAGCCCGCAGATATTCCCTGGAGCCAGAGGAACAGCACAAGGTGATGCAGTCACAGGAACACAGGTCCAGCTGCACAATTTTTAAAAATAAAGTTATCAGTGTCAGCAAATATATGCACTGTTTGTAAATTGCTGTCTGGAACACTGCAGAGAAGGTGACCTACTGCAAACAGAGTGACAGCAAGACAATCAGATTTTTACAGCACACTATCATAAAAGCATTAACAGAGTTTTTCTTTGATCTATGTTCTTGGAGCATTACAGCCAAGCAGCAGTAGAGAACCCAATGTCATTCAGGATAAGGTTTCATGTTACACAACAGTCAAAACACGAGGTACCATCAAAAGGGGCATCTTTCCAGGAGGTGGAGTTCCACCCTTCTGTTTGATAAGTTGGTCATTTGCCTGAGCCCACAATCCATCGAGCAAACACCACCAAAAAACTGGCTACTTACATAAAAAGTGATTTCCACTGCCTATATTAGCTTGCTGTGAGGTGAGACACACACAAGGGTAGGGGTGGGAGCAGCACCAGTTGGCCCAGTTAGACAACGAAAAGGCTCCCCAGTTGTGCATGTCCTTTCACCACTCACATATTCCAGTACCACCCAGGTGAGAGCAGGGTAAACAGCAAAGATGACCTACCTTCCAGCCCAACACACAAATAAAAAACGGGAACAAAGGCGAAGTGTCATTTACCTAGTCCACAGGAACACAAATATTAAAAAACATTTGGATTAGCCACCGAGTCTCTGGATGGGGAGCAGCAGTAATGTCTGCTTGTCTGGAAACTCTGAAAAGAGTCCTTGTCTTTGACTGAACCCAGCAAAATGATGATAAATGCAGAAGAAGGAAAATACTCACTGCAAACTTTACTTGTAACTCGGCACAGAGCAGAGAGATGATGACCTCAGAGATGATGACTGGTGCAGGACCTCACAAAAAGTTCCCAGTTAATGCTTTCAGACCTGTATTAACAATTTTCTCCTTGCCCTGAGACCATCCCACCAATACCAGTTCATAGTTCGTGCTTTCAAAGAGAGGACAATAGCATCTGCAGTTCCAAAGGTATCCCTGCCATAATGCCCTCCTGGATTCAGAACCCAGCACATGTGCCCAGACAGGGCTTTCAGCGCCAGGATGGGACCAGCTCCTGACCTTCACTAAGCTGAAAAATCCCAGGCACGTGGTGGAAACTCATTTGGAAACTCTGTAGCCTCCAATTCCTTCCAGCTTTGTTGGGATTTGCATTGAACTTATTTTTCCAGACAACATACACTAGAGCTTGCTCCAAAGTTTTCCTGTAAACATTTTTAAGAGCACAATTTGTTAATTTTTTTGCCAATACTGTTCCCGAGCTAATTATAAAACTACATGTATAGTTAACTAAGGGAATATAATGTAAGCTCCCAAATTTAGTCACTCCAGTGACTAAACTTTTGTCTGGAAGACATCAAAGTATGTGCCTGCAGTCTCCAGGGACTAAGTCATGTTCTGCAATACTAATGACCACATCGCAAGTGCACTGTGAGCTCCATTTTGGAACAACTATGAATATTTATCACTTACTACTGACCATTACTCCTCTTCCAGTATCTGCCATGATGAAGAGAGATTGTTGTCTCCCAGCCCAAGATAGAGACACCCCAAATGCAAAGGGATCACCAGAGTTGATGGAATTTATATTTAAGACATAGAAAATACATCAGCTGGAGGTTAGTAAGAAATCCATTGATTAAATGAACTTGGAACAATAAGCTCAACAAAACTCATCAGTGGTTTTTTGTCTTTTCTACATAATTTAGTGAATATTATTTTTCTTAAAAAAATAAGCTCAGAGCAGAGATAATCAGAATTAAAAAGCTGATCTATTACAGAACTTTAGCACTTGTACATTAAACTTAAAGGAAAAGATTCTAATTAACCACAGTTCCTATACTCTCCCAGTCAATCCTCTGAAAAGAAGCTGCTCCAGCAGAAAGGAGATTGACACTGTCCTGAGACCAACGACTCAAACAGCTGGATCCCAGCTCTGAAGCAACAGATGGAATGTCACCATCACCACTTCCTAATGGGTTTCCACACTCATTTGCATGAAAACCCAGGGAAGTGTGGAGTCAAGACAATTTAAAGAGTAAGTGGGGTTTACATGATGGATTCCCCCTGAGTTTGTAGGCTTCTGGAAGAAATGTGCTTACATTATAAATGAGTAATAACTTGGTCACTTGCAAGCGTAGCTCGCAAACGAATTGAGGAATAGTCTGTCTCCACATTCCAGAGTTTGTATCTGTACCTGGCTGAAAGTTGGAAAAGAGTTTTCTTGGTTTGTTTGTTGATGACAGGAGGTACAACCACTTCAGCAGCCATAAATACAGTTTAGGTACATTTAAGGTACACAGAGTCCCAGTAACAGTCCAGCTTTAGTATTAATTGCACAAGTCTAAAGCTCTTCTTAAAGCTGCCTTCAGCACAAGCTACTTATTTTGCTTTACTGCCACTCATATTCCTGCTACCAAGGAGAAATGCTCTCAGGTATCCCCTCGTGTACTGCAGCTGCACTCAAAAGTCCCAAAGGACTGTTCCTCAAAGATTTTTCATGTTCAGAATCTTTCCTCGTTTTTTCCCCACTCAGAGCTCACAAATGAAATTACACAATTTCCTGTGAAGTCCTTCCCTCTGCAATTCCAGGCTTTTCAATTCCTTAGTCAATCATTACACTTCAGGCCTCAAACAAGAAGAAACACTCATGGATGTACTGAAACCTTGAGCTGGTCTTTCCATTCTCAAGATGAAAACTAACATTACCAAAAGAGCTCAACAGATTATACTTCAGGCTTTTAAAAGCTGAACTTTTTCTCTCTTCAGATTGAAATCTCCTAAACAAGCTGGTGCAAGTACCACTCTGGTGCTTGTAGATTGCTTTAATTATTTTCTTATGCAACTAAACTGGGTTTTTTTAAGCAGCATGATACTTACATACTTGAAACAAAAAAACATTTAGACAAGGAACATCAGAGTTGTGACTCGTTGAGTGTCTGAGCTCTTTAACTTTTATCAAAGGAAGCAAGTAGAGTAGCAAGGCCAACCCATCTGTTTTGGATGGAAGGTATCAAAAGATTCCTGTAGCTATAGTTGAAAAGCATCAAAATACTCATGTAATACCACTGCACATTGCTTAGATTTGAAACTCAGGGTACATGAAAGTTTTCCAAGTTTCTCTGCATAGCCAAGAGTCACCTCAAAATTCACGCCTAAGCAGCCAGACAGCTCTGTCCTGTGCACTTTCCTTTTCCAGGTGGGTGTGCTGAAGTCCCGAGGCCTGTGTACTCATACCAGAACATTAACACTACGGCTTTTCACTTCAATCATCAAAAAGTTCCAAAAAGTTACTTTGAAACTTAGCCTCGATTAACAAGCAAAACCCGAGTTAACTGATGACTATTTACCTTCAACCAAAGCAAAACTCCTGTATTTGAATACCATCCCACAAATGCCAGAAAAAGCTAGCAAGGCCCTGAACCATCACCTGTACTAAATGGAGAAGTAAATTCTGTATCATAGGTTTATTTTGCTTCAGCATTTTGTTTCTAACTAGGGCTTCCCCAAAATGGGAGACAAGAACCAGAGAGAACAGAGTAAGCAGAGAACTCAGCATTAAGAAGATATCAGAAAAGAAGGTGAAAACTCAAAATAAAGTGGAAGCTGACACTAATGTCAATTCATACTTAGGACTGTTATTTTCAAAGAGGTTTCACATTGTGTTCTCTGAAGCAGTTTCTTCATTCTCCATAAGCAGTACAGTTGCCTAAACACTACTGCAATAAGCATTTTAGAAATATCCAGCACTGTTACGAGAGTAGGACTGCTCCTCCTTCAGAGAGAAGTTTAGTCATGGCTGGAAAATGAAAATTGACCATTTAATCCCAGAGATTTACACTGCATTTCTAACTCAGATCTCAGTGTTGCAGAAGCTTAGCAGGACCATTGTCTGACCATGCTGAGGACTGTGTGGAAAAAGGGGCTAAGGTTGCTGCAGCTGTACTTGACAATGTCACACAGATTTATAGGCTATTTGATCAGATCATTTTCACTTCACATTGTCCACATATAGCACTAAAAATTCATCTGAGATCTTTTATTGTCAGTTAAACACATGGTGATCTTGGCTTCATTAAGTCTTAGTGGGTGTTCACTGAACTTCCTGAGAAAGTGAAAAGAACCTGTAGTCTAAACACTGTTACAGAAAGAGCAGCCATCACATGCACTTGACAATTTACATTGTCAAAGAAGCTAAATAAGTTTACTTTAAACACTGGATGTTTATCCACAGAAAAAAGTTTAATGCAAGAGAATATTACACAATTACCCTAAAATAAATGCACTGACAACATCACTCTGTTTTGAAAGCCATTATTCTGTCTTGGTATTTGATTTCTTCCTGATGATTATGGCAGAATATCAAGGTGTTATCAGGTTTCTTTCTGATGAGCAAAAATGCAAACAAAACATCTATTGCCTTCCCACCAGAAAGCTCTTCTAGTTCTCTTTGTTTGTTATTCCTCCTTCTGCCTACTTTTTTCATAGTGACTATTCCCAAGCCATTCCCCAGAAATGTATGGGGGGAATGTAAATTGTATTCCTCCAGGGAAGGGTCTGACACGTACCTAAAGGAGAGCCCCAACCTCAACATTCCCAAATCACCACCTGCAAGGCCAAAAGCGGAATTGATCTGCTGAACCATGTTAACCCACTTTAAAGCTACTTTCAAATTTTATTTTGAGGATTAGAAGACTTTAAAAGGTTCAACTGACACAGTCCAAGAAGTCCTGTTAACTACCAGAACACCTGACCGCCACCTCGAGGACCTGGATTCTACTTTAAATTCTGCAAATCTGCCCAGAGCCATGCAGCAAACAAGTGTTTCAAGTGTGTGACCGTGCCTCCCCTACTACAAGGAGACACTTTCCTTTCCAAAGCACACCAAGTTCTACTGCTGAAAGCTTTACACCTTCTGCATACATGAAATATTACATCATTTTACCACAACTGCTACTGCTTAGACAACTTAAAGAGGAAGGAGCCTCAGATTTTTCCATTTTCACAAACTGTTTCCCTAAAAGCTTCTGCTATTACTTGAAATTAGGAGCACTAAAAAATAAATCACTGGCAAGACCACAAAGAGCATTAAGAGCTAAAATAAGGCTCCTTACTTCTAGGCATATAGATTCAAAAAATCATAACACTCTCTTCGCTCACATAACTACAATCAGAGAGAAGCTTCTGAATTTCAACTTTCTTGCAGTTAATGGGCTCCAGCCTGCAAATGGACAAAAAAAAGGAAAAGAAAATTAGACAACAATTTTCCTGTTCATTAACAGAAGTGAAAGCCCTTTATGGAATAGCAGCATTCTTAAAAACAAGAGTCATTGTATGCGTGCACTTATTAAGTGCACATAAAGCTTCTATTTAAACACAAATCTGGAAACTCAAAAGTAACTCGTTATCTTTAAATTGCACAGTTCCCTTTCCTTTAACTTTCTATGAAATCTCACAGAGTCTCACAAATCCATGCCCACAAAAGAATGGAGACGGTCCTATAGAAAAATACAGGCAGGAAAGCAGCATTTCATTTAGGAAAAGATTATGAAGATGAAGAAAGAAACACTCCTGAGTGAGCTTTTCATGTATCACATGAAATGTGATCACTTCTACCTGCGCAGGACACCAACGCTTGTACCCCTGAAAGAAACAGTATTTGTCAAGGTTGATTTTCCCTAGTTAGGGAAATACTGGTTTTTAGACCAAAGGCTCTACCAGCAACTTTTACAGTCTCCAGTCAATAGAGAAACACGCTGCCAGCACTATAAAGCCTGCACACACACTGAGCAAAAACTTTCCTGCAAAGCCACCACACCAATGTTATTTCCACTTCAGCTCCAGGTTTGATAACACCCCACACTGCCCAACTCTGCGGGCCTATGCTCCCCCGTTTCTAAAGATGTACCAAACAACAACCACTTGCAGCCACAACATCTGTACGAGGACCGCTTTCTTGTCCCATCTCGAGGTACACAGACCGGGGATACTTTGCAAAAGCAGAGAAATTCCTCCTCATTTCTTCAAATCTTGAAGTTTCTCCAAGTTCGACTTCGAGGATGCTCTCATAATGTTTTTTCCAGAAGGCAGGCCACACCTATATCCTCTTTCCTCTGCGTTTCCACAAAGCTTTTCTCAATCCCCTTTGCAGGAATATTTCCTTTGAGCCTTTTTCATGGAAGCCTTCAGCCGGGTAACGCCGGAACTCACGTCCCCCGGCCCCCCGCTGCACAGAGGTCCCCGCCCTCCCAAACACCTGCACCGAGACCCCTTCCCAGGAGGGAGGACCGAGAGCCGCGGAGGGGCAAGCGAGGGGCGCAGCCGCCGCCCCGGCCGAGCTCTCACATCATTTTCCGACGGCGACTCCGGGCACGGCCCAAGCTACCGGCGCAGCGGGATGTGCCGGCGCCGGCCTCCATCCCCCCTTCGCCGCCCCTCACCTTGAGGATGTTCTCGTAGATGGTGGCCCGGAACTCCAGCAGCGCCTTCTGGTCGAACTCGCGGCCGTGGATGATCCGCATCTGCTTGAGGAAGGTGGACTTGCCGCTCTCGCCGGCGCCCAGCAGCAGGATCTTGACGAGGCGGCGCACGGCGCGCCGCTCCCGGGCCAGCATCGCGTCGATCTCCCGGCTGCGCCGCCGCGCCTCCCGCTCCGCATCGCGGCTCCGCTCCTTGCCGTCCCTCCGCGGCTGCTCCCCGGCGCGGCCCGCGGCCTCGGCCGGCAGCAGGCAGCGGCTCAGGGTGCGCACCACG
>WEKY01046515.1:119378-162381 GCA_013390045.1 Picathartes gymnocephalus | reverse complement strand
TCACGCCAACAACACGGGCACAGCGTGACGTCACGACGCGTCCGGGATGACGTCAGGGGGAGCCGCGGCGGCGGAACCCGGGCGGGCCCTTCGGGGTCCCGAGCTGGCGGTACCGAGGCCGGTGTTTGTAACGTGCGGGTCAGAACCCAGCGGGGTTCGTTCCCACCAGAGCAATCCAGCAGCCAGGCCATGCAGTGATGTAGAGAAACGTGTCCTCGCTGACGTCATCAGGGAACATATGTCCATGGCACTGGGGATCCGTAGATTCTTTCTTAGCCAGGTTAAACTGCGCAGGGGTTTGTCTGCACAGAGCCAGGTGCCCCTGGGAGCGGATCCCAGATCTCCCCTGACTCCAAATCCAACAGCCAGGGTGAATCTGCTGCTGTGGGACACTTCAGCCCCTGATGACGTCGGGTGTAATTCCGTACAAACACGCTGGAGCAATCCAGCGCTGGGCTGATGGCGAGGTGGGGATTAAAGTATCGAAGTATACGTTTGAAAGAAAATTCCCCCCCCCGCCACCCCTGGTCTCATGATTAGGTACTGGAGGGAACAAAAACATTTTGGGAAGCAGTTGGTGTGTGATCACCGAGCAGTGGCTGAGATCCCAGACCTTCTGGCTGCAGAATGAAATCATGAAAGACAAGCACATGTCCTCAATTCTATGAGATTATTTGTCCTTTCTGCATTACTTCTGTTTGTACTTCCAATTATTTATGCCATAAACATCTATTCCAGTTTAAGTTTCAGATAATTCATCCTTCCCAGGCCTGTTCCAAACACCGAGACAAGTGACACAAGTATAGAGAGCTGAGGGAAACTGCTAGAATGACTGGGATTTCATAGAAAATTAAGGATGCTTAGAATCACAGAATGGTTTGGGTTGGAAAGCACCTTAAAGCTCATCTTGTTTCACCCTGTGCCATGGGCAGGGACACCTTTCACTATCCCAGCTTGCTCCAAGCCCTGTCCAACCTGGCCTGGGACACTTCCAGGGATCCAGGGGCAGCCATGGCTTCTCTGGGCACCTTGTGCCAGGGCCTCCCCACCCTCATAGGGAGAAATTTCTTCCCAATATCCAATTTAACTCTACCTCTCTTCATCTTAAGGCCATTCCCCCTTGTCCTGTCATCACCCTGTCAAAAATTCCTCTCCAACCTCCTTGTAGGCATTGAGACATCTCAAAAAATCAGGGAGTCACAGATTTAAAACAAAAACAATTAAAGAAAATCTTTCATGGAAGTGAGACTCCTGTGTGAGGATTAATCCCACTGAGACACTGTTGTCAACTCTTCCCCAAAGTGCAAGTGTTTTTCTCCCTGGCAGGAAGAGACATTTGAAAACACTTCTAGGTACTGGAGATTAAAGGAGGACAGCGCTCAGTCCTGAGCCATTCACTACAGCAGCTTTCTTGAACAGTTATTTTCCCTTCCAGGATCTTACCCTTCAGTTGGAGTTTGAGACTCAGGAGCGGCTCATTCCACCCATGAAACGCTGCTGTAGTTCAGGAGTTTCCCACTGGATGTCATGATTGCCCCGCCTGAGCCCAGGCACTCCGGTGGGATGGAGACAAACAACCCAACCCCGAGTCCCCCGGCCTCTGATTTTCGCAACAGCTGAGCACTCAGGACTCCCGCTGGAATCCACGGATGTTGAACTGCCTGGAAATCAGGCCCTATGGAATTGTGGAGTGCCCAGGTTGGCATTTTCTGATTAGCTCGATTTCCCCTGCCCCGCCGGCTTTGTCTGTGCCCTACTTGAGGTTCTTTTCTGACTTCTGAGGTGCTGAGGGGTTTTGGCAGAGAGTTCAGTGACTGTGAAGTCCAATTCCAGCGACAGACCTGCTTCATCTGGAAGAGGGAAATTGCGGTATACAATAAACTAATCAAATAAATCAGTTGCCAGACGTCCTTAGTTCTCCATGCATTCATCCATGAAAAAAGCTTTCAATAGCTCCCATCTAACTGTCAAAGGGAAAAGGCCCAGGCCTCCCTCTCTCCCTCCCTCGCCCGCAGCGCTGCTGTTCCTCATGGAATCGCTGGGAAGCAGCTCCGGGAGCAGCACAAAGCAGAATTCTGTGTGCTCCTGCAGCTCTGCCGCAGCCGGGGCTGTGCTGTGCCCAGGGCCGGGCAGGGCTCACAGCCACACCTGACGATCCCTCCTGATGGCCCTGCAGAGGTTTTGTCGTGAGCGTGAAGGAGGTGAAAGTGCCCCTGGTGAGAGAGGTTTCTTCTCAGCCTCAGAGAATTCCCTTTCCCCTTTTCCTTATTATCCGCCCAGTTCCATGCTTCAAGATTTCCAGTTCATCTCCCTTCTTTGGGCTTACACTGAAATTAAAACAACTTATACTGATACAAAATAAAATAAAGCAATATCAACTACTTCATTTTTTCTATTCTTTTACTTTTGCAGTTTTCATTTTTTTCACATTTTTCTATTTCTACTCTGTTTTCCTCTTTCCCATCTCTGTTTCATCCTGTAACTCCTGTTCTCTTTCTGCTGATTGTGCAGCCACTTCTATTCCTCCTTCTTCCATCTCCCATAGGGAGAGGGAAAAGACTTAAAAGATGGAAGAAAACAAAGAACTGGAGGACAGAAAGAAAGAGCCAGTGAGGTCAACATTATTTCCATTTCCCCTGTTGGCTACAAAGCAACTGAATTATGAGCAGAAAGATGGGGAGATCTCGGAGTAAGGTTGGGGAATAAACTTTTGGGGCTCTGGCAAGGGGAACATCTGCAGATGAAAGCTGGGAAGGTGTCTGGCAGCTGGAGAAGGCAGCGGGCTGCTTGTGCATGAAAACCTGACTGCAGATGGGAGTGACAGCAGGAGGCCCAGGGGGAAGGAGCTGCTGCCACTCCAGCTGAGGGTGCAGCTGATGGAGCCCTGTTAAAAAGTGACTGCCCACATCTGGGACATGGCTGCTGTTTCCTTGAGCCCACCAGACACCAGCACTGCCACGAGGAGCATTTTGCTCAGTGAAACTGGGAAGCAAATAAACCACAAGGAGGATTTTCCCCCGCTGCAGTAGTAGCACCTTGCAGCAATACCAGAGCTACTGCAAATGCAATCAAAACTCTGGAGTTTAGGTACAAAATGGAGATCTTAACAGGACAGCAAGGCAAGGTGTGCAGTGGTAGAAGCACCCAAGGTGATAAATCACCCACCTGGTGCTGGGTGAGCAAACTGAGTCAGAATATTGAACAGTTGCTACCACAGGGCAGGTGCACTCCTGGCTTAGCCTGGGTGATTTGAAGATGTCTGGGCCCTTGAATTGCTCATTGTGCATTCAGGCAGCAAAGCTTGCAGTTCTGAAGAGCATTTATGATCTAAACTCCTTTTGCTGCTTCTCTGTTGAGACTGTGACTCTCTTTGCCTGAGGAGGTGCTGGAGTTTATGTGCACTTCAAGCCTTACCTAAGCTGGTAGTTTTGTCGTGTTAAAAGTGCCATGTTCTGCTTATTGCATTCTCGAGGTTTTATATGGCTTTTTCAATGGCCTTCTCTCTGCACACTCCCCATGGCAGAATGAAAAAGTGGAGAGAGGCAAAGGGAATAACATTCTCCTGCAGAGGAATGAACAAGAGCAGTTCAAACAGATCAACCATTTTCTAGCAACATCATTAAGTATACGGGAACCTTCTGGTACTAAAGTATTATTTTTTTGCTGTAGGTATTGAACCCTTGGCTGGTTGTTATCTGCAAGATTTTATGATCCCTATTCTATTCTCTTTCTGAGAGATCCCAATTTTTTGAAGTGCTTGCAGCCTTCACTTGTGAAGCCAAAGAAAACTGAAGTAGTTTGGCATCTCTCAAGAAAAAATCCTCTTATTAGTGAATTTGTATCTCAGTATTTGCCTTGTCCCTTTTAATGCCACTGCAAGGACTGAGAGAACTGGGTTTGTTCAGCCTTGAGAAAAGGGGGACCTTATCACCACGTTCCAGTGGCTGCAAAGAAGATGGAGATTCCCTTTTTACCAAGAGTCACATGGAGAAGTCAGGGGGAATGGGTACAAGTTATTCCTGGGGAGATTCTGACTGGACACAAGAGGAAAATTTTTCTCAATGAGAACAACCTGTCATTGGAATAATCTCTCCAGAGAAGTGGTGGATTCCCCAATATTGGACACTATTAAGGTTCAGCTGGACAGGGTGCTGGGACATCTTGTCTAGACCAGACTTTTGCCAAGACAGGCTGGATCAGATGATCCTTGAGGTCCCTTCCAACTTGGGTGGAATTTTATTATTTCAGTGTATCCTGATTTTTATTTCTATTTTCTTTCCCCTTTGATAGCCCTTTGTATACAGAGGCTGCAGAACCTTTGGTTCATACTGTTTGAGTTCTCTTGCAGTGGTTTCTCTTGCAATGGCCCAGCCCAGCTGCTACCAAGCAGTCAAAATGCCAAATTATGTCAAAGCAATTACTCCTGCTTCTCTTATTAAACTGGCAGCCACTATTTTTCCTTTTCCATGTGGTATTTTCATCTTCTGTCCCACAGAAGACACATTACTCACATACATAAAATATGTGAGTCGTGACACTTCATGGAGTTAATTTTCACTATTTTCAGACTGCTTGACAGCAGCCTGTTCTCCTTCATTACACACCAGCCAGCAAGTGGATTAGTTTACTTTCAAAACACAAAACCTCATATTAATCCACAAACAATTAATTATTGAAAGAAGACAAGCATATTTTGAATCCAGCCTGTGACTTTCCCACTTATTTCATGCAACGAGGCATGATCTGTGTAATTCCAGGCATGTCCTGCCAACCATCCTGCAGTTCGTAGCAAAGATTGGATATTAGGAAAAAATCCTTTCCTGTGGGGCCCTGGCACAGGGTGCCCAGAGAAGCTGTGGCTGCCCCATCCCTGGAAGTGTCCAAGGCCAGGTTGGACGGGGGTTGGAGCAAGCTGGGATAGTGGGAGGTGTCCCTGCCCATGGCAGGGGGTGAATGAGATGGGATTTAAGGTCCCCTCCAACCCAAACCATTCTGGGATTCTGTGAAGTTACTGTGATTACCCCCCAGGATGATGAACCTTGGTTCTGAGAGTGAAGAAAGATCAGAAACTGAGGTTCTCTGAAGTGTTTCCTCAGAGGGCACAGAACCTGGGCCTGTGGCACCTGAGTGGGGCTGTCTCAAGTTCTGAGTTCTAAATCTGGGGACACATTTCTGCAATAAAAGGGACAGAACAGGCTCATGCTGGCTCAAGTGTTCTTGGGGTACAGAAAAACTTGGCACTGCAGAAACAACTTAAAAGCAGACCTAAGTCCTGAAAGCATTTGGACCTCTGATTTTGAGCACAAAAGGCTCCAGCAATAAGTAGTTTTGTCAATTTAGGTGCATTTTGTTTAGTCATCTATGTCATAAAAAGTAATCAGAAAACAAGATGAGTGACATTAAGAGGGAAAAAAAAGGGCACAAATCTATAAATGCACAAACAAAGCCAAAGCCCTGGGAGCAGAACCTCACACATTTGCTGCCAAGCTATGTCCATTTTTTTCTGCATTGTTTTTAAAATGACTTTTCATCTGGTGATGCAGAGCCAAATATCTCCATGGGTAACATGTATCTCCCCAAACTCATCAGAAATTAGCAAGCCTTAATAAAATTTATGCATGGCTTGCTGTTGCAGTTCCACATCTAAAGGGAAAACAGATGTTCTCTTTAGTTATTCTCATCATGTCCGAAGGAAAGCTGTTGGTTACAGTTTGTTTTTTAAAAGGCTGGGACTGAAAAGGTTACACACGATGCAATTTTTGCAATCCTACTCCAAGGCTCTCTGTGAACCTGAATTGCTGAGGCGACACTTGCAGATGCCTGTCACCCACTTACCAGCCTCATATTTCTTAACACCTCCACTTTAGGATGAATAAATGGAACAGAGTTCCCAGTATTTGCCTGAGATCACCATCGGGCTGGCGGGCCAGGCTCCCTTGGCTGAATCCTCAGGGAGCTTCCTCAGCCTGGGCTGCTTTCAGAGGTGAGGCAGAAGGGATGGATGGTGCACCTGAAAAGTGTCATTAGATATGTCACTGCATGGGCCTCTCAAGGCTTCAGCAGGAAGAAGGGAAGCCTTGATTCCTCAATTCCCTCACCTGGCTCCCTTCCCTGAGCACACGTGCACCCTGCCCACAGCATTCCCCACTCACACTGCAGATGGGCAATCTTTGCTCTTTCTGTTTTTACACAAATATTTTCAAGATGTGCAAAAAATGTTGGCCCTTACAGTGAGTGTTTACCATCTGAAAGGGTTTGCCCCTGCAAACATGGATGCACGCATGCACATATGTCTGAAATTCATATTTTACTTTGCAGATGCGTGTCAAACACAGAGCCTTTCAAAATGCAAATACTTGTTTGTTTCTACAACATATTTATTCTTTGCTCTCTGAACAAAGGATCCCAAGCCTTCTTTATTCCGCTGCAGCTATCAAGTGGACATTGATATAAAATGCTTCGCCCTATCCACAAAAAAATGTCCCAAAAGAACAGCAAAAGCAGTAAATTGTAGACATTGGTTTAATACCCTTTCTAAGTGTTTATTCAAACAATCCTTTTTAGCCTGTGAATATTCATGGTCTTACAATTAATATGAAAGATAAACACTCACACTACACCTAAATGTGACGACCAGCTAATTTAGGAATTATTACTCTCCCAAAAATGGAGAAGGAATAGGCTCTGTCTCTTAAAGAAACGATAGCAAATGATGCAAAACCCAGGTGGCAGGAATGCAGAGAAGAGCTGGCAGGAGCTAACCAGATGAGTGATCAGCATTTTATTCAGACAGTGTTTCAGCGTCCACCCAGAGGAGATTAAGTATCCTGTCCTCTCAGTGCAGAGAAGGAGAAATAAATCAGGTTTTACCACAAGTAGGGTGGCAGGGAGTTAATTAGGAATGGGAAAAATATATTTCAGTTTGAAAAGGAATAAAAAATGGACAAACGAAAGAACTAAAATACACTGAAAACATGTTGGAACCCACCTGGGAGGCTGACTGAGAATCCTGCCCGGGGATCTGCAGCCACAGGGGACTGACACAACAGGTGATGCCGACAGCTCTCTGAAAGCTGCAGTCCAGCAGCCAAATGCTGCTGCTCTGAGTTGTTATATGAAAGCAGACATTTCCCATACCCTGTCTCATGTCAGAATCTTTCCAACCACAAAGCGTATAAAAAAGGCAAGGTTGCATAAAGAAATAAAAGAACCTTAGTTTTTTTCTTGACGTAGTTTTTAGAAACCACAACCCTCGTTAAAGTCAACAGGAATTTGCTCCACATCTCTTCCAATTTGCCTCCCAGGATTTGTGCAAAACTAGAGGATGACAGATTTTGCTATTAGAACAAGCAAAACTACACCAGAAAATTAGCAGAAGCCACGAGCAGCAGAACAGTGGTGGAACCACCTTATTGCCCCGTGTTCAGTGATTTCCGTTAATGATTTAACAGCAAACGTCAATTAAATGAGTGGTAGGTACTGCTACCCTCTGGCTGTGGCTCTGCTCTCTGTTGTTGGAGCACATGGATATGGATATGGATATGGATATGGATATGGATATGGATATGGATATGCTAAAGCAAGAGAAGCTTCCAAAGGCAGTGCACCATTTGCCCCCAGCCTGATCTGAGGTTGGATGTGCCTGGGGCGTGTTCCTCTGCTCCTAACGAGGATCAGCTCCAAACTACGGCTGCCAGTTCCTTTCTGTCAGCTGAAGGACAGTGTTTCTAGGAGAGGAAAAGCCTTCTGTATCCCTCTGGGATTAAACCCCAGGTACCAGGGGGTTTGGGGGCACGTTGCCTTGCAGGAGGCAAAGTCCTGGCTGTCAGCTGAGGGGTCACACTCACCTCTGTGGAAAATGGCCCAGGGCCTGCTCCGTGCCACTCCAGAGCCCTTCTTGCCAGGAGTGCCGTGGGCTGCAGGTCACTGCTCAGGAGGAAAGGCTTGGATGTGAATGAATGCATGAACGTGGCTTCTGGCTGAAATATTTAATCAATGTGGAAGTGACTTTGTGCCACCAGTGAATATCAACATTCCTCATTTTGGGTAAAAGCTGGGAGTCACATTCCAACAATATATTCAGAAAGCATCAATATAGTCAGATTGCATCCGCTGATGCAGGAGCACAGGCTGTGGTCAATCACCATCCTGGTAATTTAGGAGAGTGCAGAAGAAGTAGTGCTGGCTTTTGAGTGTCTCCATGTTTGTTATTTATACACCATGTCATCTGGAGCTGGTTGTTTGCTTGTAGCTTTGGGCTGACAGTTCCCTGATTCCAAAGGCAATTCAGCCGCTGACATAAAGCAGAGGAACAATGCAGAGTTCCTGTAAAACAACAGTGCTCCCCCCACTGCTGTCAGAATGCAGGGATTAGATGCAGAATAATGCAGTCCCTGATCAAACCTGCAGCTGTAATTCAACCTCTGGACAGTGCTGATGCCATAAATTTGGGAAGAAAGTGCAGCTCAAGCGATTTGTGAACAAGAACTGGTGAGTCCAATTGAATTACAGTTGTGGGAGCAGCCGGGATCCCCCTGCACCGAATCATTACTAATGAGAGCCAGAGAGCGATTACTTACAACTTTAATGAAATTGAATTCTAATTTATACCCTTGGCTAGAAGAAGGAAGAAGCATACACTGAATATTTGGGGGTGACAGGGCAAAAGTACAAACAGAAACCCAAAATATATGGATGGACAATGCATTCTCCTGGAAGAGAAGAGATAAAATTTTATCTTGGAAACTAAATTCATATTTAAGGAAACAGTTGTGATACAGTGAGGACTGAAGAAAGCTATTCTATATCACAGTTCTGATGATGAAAGAGGTCAGTAAGAAAATGCTCAGATGTGTTTTCTCTAAACTGCTTATGATGCTCAGAAGAAGGGGACCTGTTTAGCTGATTCTCAAACCATCAAAGCCCATTGTTTTGGCATGAAATCAGGAGAATGGTAACCACAAACACCACTGACATATTATAATCAAATAATCCCATGGAACCCTTTCTGAGCAAGTCCTCCTATTTCAGCACCGAGTGGTTATTCAGTACTGGAAGGAAAAGCATAATTAACATTAAATGCTGGTTTCAATTGAATTCTGTTTCTCGCTGCTTCCTGTCACTCTGGAGGTATCACTCTGCTATTTTAATACCCTTTTTAATATTACACCTTTTCTGCTGGTGCTACAGTAAGGCCTAGGGAGGTTAAGAGAAGTCGTTTATGAAGTTTGTCTCAGATATGGAAATGTGAGGAGAGAGAGAGGAAAAACAGAGAACTTGAGTGAGGAGCGCAAAATGGATGAAAAAGGGAGCACTTGTGACTCAAAACACAGACCACGCAAGTTTTGCAACTCAAAATATGAATCTGCAATTGGAGGATGATTAGGAAGGTGTGGGATGTGTCGTGGAAGGTCTGAGACATGGGGCTTGCAGCCAGGGTCACACCAATCAGGCAGAGTATGGAGAGGTGCTGAAAAATGCTCAGACTTTTGACTTTACATTCATTTTACAGAAGGTAAATCAATATCTCTTCACCCCAGTGCACTTGTGTCATATGGCTTTCTGTTACAAGGTGACCAGGGCTCGGACATGTCTCTTCTGAACTGAAAACAGCTTAATCCAAAGGGACTTTTTTCTGCAAAATGTCTAAAGCTCTGTATTACCTCATGTCATGGGGTGATGGGATCCAACCCAGTATTTTATGTGCAACTTGACAATCAGCAGTAGGAACTATTACTACTCAGAAAGTAAAATAGGCAAATTGAGAGGGAATTCCGTGCCATTTGCACATATTAAACTGTTTCGTTAAAAGGAGTAGTATTAAAAGGAGATTTGCTGGACAAGAGGAGATTTTCAAAGACACAGGGGGTTCTGCTGGGAGAAATGTTATAAGAAGATGTGGCTAATAATGAAGGGTCTTCAAAAATTCTTCAAAAAACTATTTGCCATCGAAGTGTATCGTTGGGCACACTCATTTACCCGGGCTCACATGCCCTCATTGATTTAGGAAGCCAAAGCTGTTTCCTGCCACCACTGGAGGGAGATCTCATTCCTTCCAAGAGCTGTAAAACTTCTGCTGCCAGACTGCACTTCAGTAAGGAAGAGAGCAAAATGATCTGGAGAAATACAGCTTCTGAATTTGATCCAGGCTGGACACGGTAAATCACAGGTTCTAATAACAATAATAATGCAGCACGAATGAAACAGTGCCAGATTAACAGACATACTTAATGTTTCCACTCTGATCAATGCTGCTCAAGTGAGTCCAGGTATCTGAACTCAGTCCTGGTTAAATCCACCACCAGTATCTGTACATTTTCCTCCCTCCTCCCTCACCCTCTCCCCTCACTCTCAGGCTGTGCTTGCAGAAGCCATTTGTGATGTTAAATTCTCAGGCTGATATTTCCTAACCTCTTATCTCACTGGGACCTTAAGTGTGACCAAAAAATGCTCCCATCAATGGCATTATTTTCATTTTCACTTAACCCCTACTGGCCCAGTGGCCTATTTTACAATCATTCAATTACCCCCACTGCTGCTGAAAAAAAACAGACCAGGGAGAAAATAATTATTTGGTGTAGCTCAAGGTCGTTGACAGCAGGAGGACAGGGAGCCATAAGGCAAGGTCCAAGTCACTCAGGCACTGTTGGCCCAGTGACAAGTGCATGGATGTACTTCAGAGAGGGGCCAGGACATGCAACTCAGCTCTAAAACCCCAAAACTTCTGCTGGTGGAATAAAAGAAGCAGTTCTGCTAGGAAAAAAAAAGGGAGAAAAAAGAAAATAAGCAATTCTCCCCAATGTCATGTGGCACGTTCCCAAAAAGGATGATGTTGCACATGTCTGTATAGAGTCATTCTGCTGGGTGGTGACACAGGCGTGTGTTTGCACGTGCACACACTCATCCACTCTGTTTCAGTTACAAACCAGCATCTCAGCAAGACAGAACTTGTGATAAGAAAGGAATTCCTGTCTGAAGGACTCTCACATTTCCAGTAACAGTGAAGAGCCCACGGAAACTAAGCTCAGCTGACTGTCTGTGGTTTGTGTTTTGAACTTTATTAATGACACGTGCTACCACCTGAGAGCCACCTCCTCATTCCTCAAATAGGCTAATTCTAAAATTAGTATAGAAAACAAAACTTGTTAAACATATATTCTCATCACCTCCCCACGCAACTGCATCTGACACCTACAGTTGCAGCCAACCATGAGTTTCCTGTTGTACTTACTGAATGGGGCAATTTCAGAGTAAATATAGTTCAAACACTTATAAATTTATAGAGTGAAATCCCTGCTGTGCTGAAAACAGGAGCTTCACCACAGATTTTGATAGTTTTTCAGGCAGTTTTTAAGTTGCTGTTGGTTCTCAGTGAGCCATGTTCCTGGCAAGGGGAGGATTAATGTGATCTTACAGCGTGTGCCACCCTGTGTCTTCCTGCTGACCCACACGTCGGCTTCCATAAAGCACCACTCACCTCCTGACAGGAATCATCTGCTCTGCCCTCGTGGCTTAGATGTGCTGGCTGGAGACTGCAAGATCCAGCTTGTGAACAGTGACCTAAGACATTAGAGAAGAGATGGGAAGGAGCAGGGAAAAACCCATCATCACCACCAGCTCCATTAATTTTACTGCAGGACAAAACCTCCCCCTGGTACAACCTGCTCGTCCCAGCCTAAGCACAGGTGCTTGTTCTGCAGGTCTGTACCTCCCAGCTGCTGCAGCTCCAGCAGTGGTTCTGGCCAGTGCTGAGCATTTGTAAGGTGTCATCTTGGAGAGATAATTTGTGCTCAGTACCCATGATTCTCATGGATTTCCCTAGGACTCCACCTGCAAGACTTCACACACTGGTGGAGTCTCATTATCACAAAATCTCCATATGCTGTTTTATAGCAGAGAAGGTCATGGCTTAGTTGCTGGAAGAACCCACTGTTCTGACTATCACCACAGAAATAGAAAGAGCTAAAGAGAAGAGAAATTCAAATCCCTACCCCTACTGCACAGTGCAGTTCAATCTTCCCGAGGCATACAAAGTAAATAGTAGTAATAAAATGTGATAGGAAAATCAATTGGAACAAATGAAGCACTGTCTGTGCTGTATTCCAGCTCCTCTGTCCCATTGTTACCGCTTTGATTAATAAACAGCAATCTGATAATGAGCAAATCACCTCAGCACCAGGATATGGGGAAGCAAATGCTGCAGACAGACTACAATGACAAAGCTGAATATTCCCAGTGTGTTTGGAAGGTGCTGGGCTGGTCCTGGAAGGTCCAGGAGGCTGGGTCAGAGACACCACGACCATCACAGGGCAGGCTCAGAGGGCAGAGCTCTTTGGGAGAGGAACTCTTGTAAGCCACTGGATTTGATGTTATATTTCTAAATGTGCACTTAGAACCAGGCATCAATTTTTCACATTCATTTAATAGAAGTTTACCCCACTGGCTTCCTCTAGTGTGCAAAAATGAAGGCAACAGCCCAAAATTGGCCCTTAAAACAGTATTTTAACAATACAGTAATGTTAATATAAAGAACTCCAACTAGGTCAGAGTCGATATCCAGCTTAGTTTCTTTCTGGTGTGTATTTAGATGGAACTGAAAGCTAATGGAATTGTGTCCGTTTCTGCCAGGAATAAATCAGTTTAATTATGAGTTATTCTTTATTTCTTACTGTGTTTATTTCTTTCTTGCTCTTTCCAAATGTTGCCATGACCATGGTTGGAGATTGCCTTGTGGAGCCCTTCCTGAGCAGTGTCCTGATGTGCCCTGGTGCCTCCCTAAGCACTCTGTTAGGACTTACTCTGACTGCTGCAGCTTGAGCAGGGGGTTGAACTTCAGCAAGTGGCAGTGCCTGTTTCTGTCTCCTTGCTGTTTTCCTAATGCCTTGGTAGATGCAATCACTGCAGGCTGTGCCAGAGATCCTTGTTAGTTCCCCACCTCTGTGAGCAAAAATTATCAGATTCACTGACATTTCAGACACAGAGATGAGGAGCAGTCTACATAATTGATGTGAGACCACTGGTTGTAGGGAATTTAAATCAGAAGTAGGGAGCTGTTGTCCAAAGAACTGGAAATACCCAACACTTGTCATCAAGAAATGGTTCCCAGAGCCAAGCGCTGACCATGAGGAGGCTTTTCTACCAACGTGTGAAGAAGAAATTAATGGGACAAGGGATAAAGGAGAAATCTTAGTTGTAAAGTGGAATTTTTCCAGATGCTAAGGTGTTAACATGGCTGTTTTGGCAGCGCCCTGAAAAGTCAGGATGGCTGCTGAATCTGAGGGAGGAACAGGTGGAGTGGTAGCAGTAATACTGCTCAGATTATTTTGCAGCAATTAGTTCACACATCCTCTGAAAACATCAAGGGAAGCAAGCTACATCCCATGTCTCTTCCACATTCCATCCCAGCCCCACTGCTTTGCTCTACTTCCCATTTTCCCTAGTGGGAGCAGCCTGGTCCTGGCCTCAGTCCCAGTTCCTCATCCCTGGGATGGTGACCCTCTACAGGCTCCTGCCAAGGCTGCAGTGGATCTCCCGTGTTTCCCTCCAGAACCTCTCACCTGCAGGCTGCTCCTGCCCTGCTGATGGGACTGGGGACTGCAGGTCCTTTCCTGCCTTGTCTCTGCCCAGTCATAATGGGGATCCTCTGAAAGAGCCACCTCTCCATCTTTGTCTTTCTGCATCTGCACTTTGGAAGAAAATCAATATTGCTGTTTGTTGCTAAATTGTCAGACAGCTTTTGATGCTAATATCTGATGAAGCAGACACGCTGTTGTAGATAGTTACTCTCAAACAGGTTCTCTATCATCCACCATCTGCTTTTAAAAGGTCTTTTTTTCCCTTTTTTTCCAGTGACTAATGGTGCATTTAACCCCAGAGAGCCTCTGATCTGAACATCAGACAGTTTCTGCAGCAGAGGAACAGAAAAGAAGAGGTGGGGGAGGGAGGGTAGATGAGCTTCCTGTTGTTCTAACTTGGCTTACTGGTAGGGTTCTCAAATCAAAGTAGAAATCTCACCACTTAAGGCAAGCCCCACTCAAACCCTTGATCCAGCTGCCAGATGGCATCACCCCCTTATCCAGAGACTCGAGACAGAGCAGAGCAGCCCAGGGGGAGCCAGGCTGTGCCACCCGTGTGGACAGGTGCCCTCAGCTCTCTGTCACCTCCTGCATCAGTACAGAGACAGTGACAGCACCTTCTTCTAACAGAAGCATCAGTTCTACAGGTGAAATCTGCAGGGATGCCAGGCCTTCTGTTTGCTTCTGCAGCCTCAGAATTTCCAAGGAATCAATGAAAAGTTTGTAAGAACAGCATAGATTCATCAGTGTTTGGGTCTGGGATTGTCCCTGAGGGTCAGACAGAGTTTTACAGAGATACCAAAAGTGGTATCTGTGAGCATGGCAGAATTCTGCAGTGCCTGAAGGACATGGAGGAAATCTCATGCCACAGTTTTTGAGCACTGCCTTGGCTGAATTAGGTTTTCTTCCCAGGAAAGTGTTGGGTGGAGTGGTCATCTGAGTTGCTGCAGGTACTGTGTGGGCAGGACTGGCACAGCAGGGTCACTGTAACTCCTGCTATGCCAGGAGGGTGTCCCAGGCAGTGACAGCACTGCCACCCAAGCTGCCAGCACTCAAGAGCCCTTATTCACCATGCCTGAACCAAAATTTGCACTGGATTTGGTCTCCAAACCCAGAGGGCACATGGCCTTGATCCATGGGAGAGCCTCCTTTTTCTTCTACAGAGGAGTCTGGAAAAGCAGAAGGTTTTCCTGGAATGACAGTTTCAATTGACGCCTGTTCCTGAACCTTGTGGTGCTCTGCTGAGGGAGCTCAGGGCTGCACACCCCGAATCAGCCCTTGTGGTGTGCAGGGTGCAGAGCAAACAACTGGAAACTGAGCAAGCAGGAGAAAGGGGGGAGACAAAGGGACTTACAAGCAGTAAATCACAGTGTGCTGTTTGATATCATGTCTCTTTGTTCAATCCTCAGAGCTGAACGAGAGCAAGGGAGATGGAAACTGCACCAAGGGGGAACACATTGTCACGGTCTAAGCTGATTAAAGCTGAATGACTTGGAATACACAATACAAATAACTGCAAAATCCGAGAATGCTGCTCTCCCAGAAGCCCTAAACTCCTGTGTCTTGCTTTTCCAGTCTCCAGGGGACAGTTTAACAACTGCTGCTTAGACAGCCCAGCCCAGGCAGGGCTGAAGAAGCCGCGAGCAGCTCCAGGGCTCAGCAGCGCCCAACTGCAGCCTTGTACTGAGCTCTCGAACCCTGGGCCATGAAAATAGCTTGGCTCAAAGAATACAGAAACCTCTAACAGGTTTACAGGCATTTTTCCAGCTCTGGCATCTATCTCCACTTCAAGTTTGTAGGCACAAGTCTGCTTTGTGTGTGTTCCTACCCCCCTGCAAATTGTGCTGCCAGAGCTGTCTGTGCTGCAGCCGGACCGATTGACAGCTTTGCCTCCAGCCAGAATTCTGATTCAAAGGAATATCCAGTTCTGTAGAATAAAGTTTGCATGAAATTTTTACCTGCAACAATTCCCCAATGTGCTGAACCGCATGATACTGACTTATACAATACATCATTCTAGCAGCGGAGTTAAACAAAACGCAAAGCCAGACTCAGTTTGATTTTTCTCTCGTGATCACAGACGTTATACCACATGTGAGAGCTGTAAGCCATTACTTCCATTATTTTGTAGTATATAAACATCAAATACGAGTGTTTCAATCAAATGTTTAAATGTAGACTTTAACAAATATTTCACCTATAAATATTAAAAATTAACCCCAAAAATGTTTTCAGATAGAAGACTGAAAGTATGTGAAATAGTGAAAATGACTGCTTCAGCATTATTGAAATACTTTAAATTTTTAAAAAATGAAATGTTCGAATGGAAGAATTTCCACAGGCATTTGATTTAGATGAAAACATATTTTCTAACAGAACAATATTCAATTGAAAAAATTTCCAATTGCATTTTCTAGTGGGCAATTTTTCAATGACATTTTCAGAAGAACAATCTGCATGTGAAAAATTTTCCAACAAGCTCTTGTTGAGCTCTTAAGGGCAAGAAGAAGTAGTTTTCAAGTAATCCATTTTGAAAGGCAGTTATTATTCTATGTTTTACGCCTCTTACAGTAAAAGTAGCAGACCAAACATAGGGCAATTCCCAGGCTTTCTGTAACTTCCTTTCTAACTTAAAATACAAACTGTTGAGAAGTGTTCCCAGACTTCAATTAAAAACCGTGAGTGATTTTAAAATGGGTTGTGCTGTAGATGTTGCTTGTCTTAGGTAGAGACCCACACTGAGATCCACACACGGCAACTGGGCCTGAGCTCTGGTGTCCAAGCACAGCCTCCAGTTCCAGCTCAGGTCTGCAGCTTGTATCTCCCTCTTTAGACTGATTTAGAGAATGTATCTGAATTTTGGTGGTACCTGCAAGTCCAGTTATTGAGCCCAAATCTCATATCAAGCGCTAAAATACAAAAACAACCAAAGAATAAATCAACATTAAACTTGTCCCATTCTAATGCTTTGATGAGATCAGGTGGAGAATCTGCTTGAGATTCCATTGTGACACAATTTACAGGGAACATTTACAACATTTCCAATTCCCATTTTGTTTTCTTAATTGTTGTTCCCAGTTTTTCAACCACACAAGCCCTACTGAAGCTGGCTATGCCTGGTGGACTTTTGTGCATGTGCTGAGCCCAGGTTTGTGTAACTTGTGCATGTGAGGAAGGATGTGGACTAAGGTGATACCTCACAGAGGAGATTTAGCAGAATGGAAAAGACCACAATGATCTACAGCCCAAATTCCAAGTCTGCACTTCAAATCTGCCGGTTCAGAACTTGGAATCCACACTGATTGAAGCACTCTGACATTCAGGGAAAATCATGGCCTCTTTTCAAGATCTGAACATATTTCAAAAGGTGCAGGGGTTAATTTCCTGCAGTTGAGAGGGACAGCTCTTGGCTCCAAAGCAGAAGCACCTCCCAGCCAGTGTAAATGCCAGTGGCCCCTTTTGCTCCATGGCTGTTCTGCAGCTCCACTCCAGCTGCAGATCTGCTCTTGGAGTTCATACCCAGAAGTCAAGAGGGAGCAGAGTTTTCAGTCCTTCCCCACCGAGTCACAGAGAGATGAGGCTTGTGCAGGCCACAGCACACAGCTGTGCCAGGAACTGCACTGGACAGGGTCTGGTTGTTTTGCATCACATGAGCAGACAACCACAACGTCCTATAGTGTCTGCAGAGCTGGGAATTTACAGATGCACCCAGATATGAGAAGAAAAGTCTGTACAATGTATCCATTCCTCTCTTGTTTCACAGAAATAATTAGATCTCTTGTTCTCTGTCTCAATCTCTACTTCTACTTTTCCCATAAGGTGGTTTAGCTGTCCTAAATTACAGATCAAAGAGCTAAATGCTAAAGGCCAGGCTAATTCTCTCATTTCTCCCTGCAGTCTATGAAAACCCCACAGAGTTCAGAGGGCAATTCATGTCACCCTTAGAAAGCCATCTCCAGTAAGTCAGACAAGCAGCTCTTTGGAGGTGTATCTCTCTGCTCACTGCAAAGGAACCTCCTCCAGAGTTTGGCATATGCCTTTCCTGTGCCGAAAGTGAAGCGGGACAAATCACATCTGCAGCTTTGCTCGTGCAGAGACATAAAGCTGTGGGGAGAGGAGATCACTGCAGAAACAACCACGGCATTCTGAGACAGTCCATCCCCTCTGCCCCACCTGCCATCTGTTGCAGCCATTCCAGCAGATGGTGGCGATCCCTGTGGCACAGCCAGTGGCACACGGAGCTCCTCGGCGCGCTGGCCGGTGAGCAGTCAGCTGGTGGCTCCTGGAGGCAGCTGACGCTGACCTGGCTGAACTTTTTGCTGAAGCAGCTGAGAAATGTTTCTGCAGTCCCTCCCGTTGCTCAGCTGCAGACTCAAAAGCTTTCACAAGAGGGGCAGGAACAAACCACAGGCAGCTGTTACACAAGGTTGCATTATCAGGACATTAGGAATGAATGCAAAATGCTCCTGGAAGGCTTAGTTCTTCCAACGGATGCTTTCTTATTTCTGCTTGAGCTACAGAGGATCTCTGAAGAATCATCCAATTTGTTCTATATATACCCCAACTGGTTGTTATTCTTTGCCCTGGAGGGAGTTGCAAATTGTGTGTGCAGCCTGTCCTTTTTGTAAAGAGATTGCACATGGAAATATCCCCCTGATTGCACAGTCCAAGCAGATGGCACTGGGCAGGTAAAGAGCTATTCTCCGAGAAGTGCTAGCTATGAACATTCTTTCAAACATTAATAACTTGAGAAACACAGCAGCAGAAATTAGATGTAAAGTGACATAAATTACTTCTTGAAGATTCCATTAGTTAAAAAATGATGTGCATAAAAGAGAAGAACATAAAAGAAAAAAGAGCGTGAAAGTAAAGCGCAATCCCACAAGCCAACATGAAGTGACCCAGTCTACCTGAGAGACACGCACAGCAGGAGTTTGTTGCAAAGACAAGGGAGCAGCTAATCCAGTGAAGGCAACCAGGCCAGATGTTTTGTTTAGATCCTGATTGGTTTTGATTGCCTGCTGCTGTACATCAGCCCACAGCACCAAGATGGGGGACTGGGAATGAATGCAGAAGAAAGGTAAATTCGTTATTAAATGCATCTTGAAAGGGAGAGATATAGGAAGGAAGGGAGGATCTAAGGACAATGGGATGGACCACTCTTCATCTGTAGGTCAATTTTTATTGCATTTCAGATCAGCAATTGCACGAGTCATTATTACCGGGTCAGTTTTATTGGACCAATTTGGCAATCTCAGTACAGCGTCTAATGTGAAGAGGAAAGATTTCAAGGACTAAAGAGATTTAAGAGTCTAAGTCACACTTATGAGCAGTGGAACCTAAACTCTCTGAGGACTTAAGTGCTTTTGAAAATGGGACATGTTCTCCTCAGCCCTACACACACTTCTGGAAGCATTATCCCACGTGGCCACAGCACAGCGTGGTGCTCGCCCATCTCCTCACTGTCAGTCACGGCACACAGGTCAAGGACTGAGTGGTTCACAGCAATTACTGGCTTATGAAATTCTCCTTTTCTTTCTTCTCAAAATAGTCCCTCCTGTTGAGAGCAGGCATGTTGGCAGGCAATGATGTTATAGAGAAATATTTCAATGAAGAAACAGAGAAACCTGTTGTCCGGAGAGGGCACCGTGGTATTTTCCACAAGTAAAAAAATGCTAAAAACTGAGAGATTTACAATGAATATTATGCAGAGGCAGGGATAAACTAAATGAAATATTGGCAGATCTGGAAAGATCTGATGTGCCACTGGGACAGTGAAGTCTGTTTTCCTGTAAGTGCCAGGACTACAACCTGCAAAACTGTTAAATAAAACCAGGGTTTCAAAAGGGTGGGAAAATTTTCATTTTAGTTAATGCCAGGAGGAATAGCTATTTTCTTCTCTTTTGGTTAAAATGGCTGTGGAGAAACAGCGCTACAGAGCTGCTCTGGCCATCAGCAGTTGTGTTGCTGCTGCTCCCAACCAGCCTTCAGCTTCCTCAGCTGGGTATGTTCAGAATCTCACCTCAGTGGGCTGTGGGGCACATCTCAATTCCACATCCTGGAGCCCAATCCCCATGCCTTATCCCTTTCAGATTCCACTTATTTGGTCTCATCAGAAGTTTTCAGTAAGACAAAAGAGATCCATGTTTTGAACATAATAAATTACCCCAAGCTTCCTCTCAAGACCTTTGTTCTCATGTGTTAAACAGGTGCTGTCCCTTAAGAAATGCCAGTGGATCAGAAATTGTGGTGGTGGCCCCACAGCCTGGATCCCAGCATCTGAGACTTTGGCTCTTCAACACAGCTCCAGTCCCATTCCAGACACGCATCCTGCCAGCAGGAAGAGCCCAGCCAGCAAGGGTGAAACAGGAGTGAGCTCTGGGTACCTCATCAGAGAATTCTGTGAGCCCCTGCTCCACCTGGACGTGTCCTTTCCTCACCAAAGAGCTCCATGTTGCTTTTATAGCTGATCTTCATCTATCCAGATGGTTTTCCGCTGCTCTTCCCCGATCCTGTCTTTTATTGTCCGGATAAGATCCTCAATGCTGCTCCAGGCCTCTGCCTCCACAGAGGCATAAAGGCAAGGCAGAGCTTCCAGTTCTTTCTCCTTCAGGCGGCACGTTCGTAAAAACTCATCCTCGGTCTCCGGCTTCGGCAGCAGTTTCCTGCATCAAATGAACAGACCAAAAATAAATGTCTTGCATTTTAAGTTAATTCTGTAGTCCCAGCTGTCCCATCAGGAATTTATTTTCTCCTAACTGCTTACAAGCAATAAAAGCAGTGAAGAATGCAGCTACTCCAGGTCTACCCTCACCTCCATGCTGCCCCCAAGGAGAAATATTTGCTATGGGGAAACAATTTAAGAGGATTGAATGGAGGGAGAGTGCAAGTGTTTATGAGCTTTCCTCTTCCAGCTTGCATTACCTTAAGAAATGCTGTGGGAGTGCTGAGCATGGAGAAAACCACATTTTCTTCAGTCTCATCCTCCCACAATGCTCATTGCCACCAGTGACAGTGAAAGAGTGCCAGATTTGGGGAATTCCTACTTTCTCCGGTTGTAAGGTTTCAGGGAGGAGTCATGGGAGGAAATAGTGCACATAGAAGTACCAGATGGAGAGGGATGAGGTTCTTTATTTCTCTCAGTGAGAACATTATTGGGCTCAAGAATTATTCACTGAATAAGATCGAACATCAAATATGCAAAAGGTTTGATATGTTACCTGAACCTCTTGATGTTTTTCTCTGAGACTCTTATAAAGAGAACAATAGGATATATCTTGGCTTTGATTAAATCCTTCGTGCAGCTTATTCCAGCTTCCAGGAGACAATGCTTGTTCTAAAGACAAAGTCGTAACAGTGTCACAAAGGAAAATTCACTGCTGTGGAATCTCAAGATCATGGTGTCTATCCCTTATGGGGTCATTTGGAAAGCTCTCTATTTACCACTGTACTGATTTAAAACCTTTAATCAAATATACATTTAAAGTCCAGCTCCTCCTACTGGTTTAAAACTAGTCAGTCAAAAAACAGCTGAGCTTAACAGCTTTCTAAAAAGGTTTAAAATGGAAATGGATTGCTCTAAAGATGACTAGTATGATAAAATACCAGTTTTATGTATAGACACAAACACACAGACTTGCTCTTTCTTCAGAAAGAACATCTACTGCAACTACTTGTGAGACAAAAAAACCCATCACTTTAATTCTCCTTTTTTTCCATGCTGTGCATCAAATCTACTCTCCTTGACATCAGATCTGTGTCTTGGGCATTGTTATCTTTGTTCTGTACACCCCTGTGTCTGGGTTTCAGGCTCCTCTTTCCTTTGTCTAGGTGCTTGTATCTCTTACTCTCTTGTGGATTCATATATACTTATGATATGAAAAGGAAATGAATAAAGGATGGATCACAGAAAATGAAAGGATATTTAACTGCATCTATGTGGGTCATCACAGGGAATGAGGGAGAATATAAAAGGATATGGCTGAGGATGGGAACGAAAAGGAAAAGTAAGAGCACAAATAAAAACCATCTGGGGGAATAAATACAAATCTGAGATTGAAGGAGGGCAGGAGAGAGAACCTGCAACTATAAATTGGTCAGTCTGTTATCCAAGACATTGCAGAGAGGTTCACAGAGAGCCCAGAGAGGGGACACAGAGGACTGTGAGCACCTTGGCAGTGACAGCCTCGATGTTGGCAGGTACAATACATTCGTACGTGTTCAGATTCTTCTCTCTGCTGAAGATGACAGTCTCTGTCCTTTGCTTCCTTAAGAACTCTTCCTTTGTTACAATATCTAGGAAGAGATGTGTATGGGGACAAAATCAATTTACAACAGCAGAACACGTAGAAAACTATCCTGTAGTACTTCACATGGGATGTAAGGATGGTTCAGGGAAGGAAGATGAGCAATGAATTGTCTTAACAGCTGCCTCATTTCTTCCATTGAATTCAATTAAAGCCTAATCTGATCACAGCTGAGCATCTCAGCTATATCCTGCACCAATGAGTCCTTGGGCAATTACTAGAACACTATGAAGGCATTAAATTAAAACAGTAAATACAATTCCAGCACCTAATGTTATATAGTAACAGTTCAGGGATGGAGGATGCTGAGAAGTGCTAAAAAAAGAAGGTCTCTTCAGCACAGGATCCTAAAACAGGGATTTAGTATTCCAACATTTGTGTTTAAAGTTTCAAAAAAATTTGGCTTAGCTTGCAATGTGTGGTACTGGCCCCCTTGTGAATTGCATCTCTACATCAAAGCTTTTGTTTTATGTTGCAAGACAGGGGATATTTATTATAATACTTAACTTCTCAGTTTCTCTGTCTGGATGACTGTAAGGCTGCACACTATGCTGTGGGTATTCAATATTAGTGTAAAAATGAAACGTCAGCTCTGTTTAATGCTGGGTTGTATACAATCCTGCCCTGCAGCCATCATGGCACTGCGTACTGCTTTAATAGTAAATACTTAGCATGGAAGAAAATCAGTCTTTCCAGTAGATCAAATGCACAATCTTCACAGCTTGGATGAAACAGTAACCTAAAGTCGCTCTAGGGAAGATATTCCTCATAATAGCAAATACTAGAAACAAATTAATCAAAATTTCACATTGCCTAGATATGCAGTATGCAAACAGTATGCAAACAGAAAGAGCACTCACAGCATTTCAGTCTCTGAGGGGCAGCCTAGCAACCACACAGCATACACATGGATAATATTTATAGACACAGAATCTCATAACCATGTGTATTGGCTGTCTCAAAAACATTCAAATATCCCAGATAGTCTCAAAAAGCAGGATTTACAGCTACACATCACTCTGATGTGACTTCAAGTACCTCAAGCAACTCTCACATGTGCATTCCCTTACGTGTGCACGCATATATATGTTCATATTTCCAACACTGAGGGCTGACAGTCATGGCCCTCTCTTATCCCATTACCTGGCTTGCAGATGTTGAATTCCAGGGCACCGCCAGAGTTGAGAAGCTTCTGCACCAAGGGCTTGGCAAGCATGGTGGGGGTGAAGAGCACGGGGCGCCTGCGCTCGCAGTGGATGGGTCTCACCAAGCTGTAGGGGATCAGGCTGAGCTTCTTGTCAATCTCACTCTCAGAGTCCAAATCTGAGCACAGAACAAGATATTTATCCTCTGGGTTCCTCTCCATCAATATTGGCAGAAAAAAGGAGACACATATGAACCACAAATGACATGGTTAGTCATACCGGTGCTCCTTCCTTTTTTCTGGGGTTGTCTTTACTATACTCACAGCTCTATGATGTCCAACCTGATACTAAATAGTTCAAGTTCCTTTTGCTTTCAAGAGATTATTTCTTAACCTCTTCAACACAATATTTGCTTGGAGACTTTCTGCTTGTTAGCTTGACTTAGGCTAAGTTAAATGTTTTGGAGCAAAAGGCAAGAAAGCACCTAGGAAACTGCCAGCCAAACAGCATATTTCAGTGTCCTAAAGCTGCCCATGAAGGCTTAGTGCCCCAAGCACTTTTAGCAGAATCAGTTTTGGTCACAAATGCTGTTGAATTTTTGCACAGTGGACCACAAATGCAAGACCTGTGATATATTTCACAGCCATGCTGTTCTGTAGATGTTTATGTAGGCCTTTGTGTCCGTGCTATGTGCGTAAAGGCTGTTTTAGATCTGTACCTTCCAGTTTCTCAGGCAGCTGCTTCTTCCCTTCGGATGAGCTCAGTGCCAGCCCCGAGGGCCAGCCTGTGACAATGCGGACCCGCTCGTTGCTGTTCATTCGTTTGTATTTGTTCTCAGACCTACTGACAAACTAAAAAGGAGAACAAAAAAAAAAAAAGAGAGATTTGAGCCTCATTTCTTGTATTATTTACCCTCCCATGTATTCATCAGCCGACACTCATTACCTATGAGGTCTGAATCACTTGTGTCTATGAAAGACAGAGCTCCATGGATCTGTGGACTGAATTCTAAGACTCTTTAAATATCATAGATCTGTTCCAGAGCCTGTGTTAATCCCCTTTGGGATTTTTTGTTTTGTTCTCTGCTCTTAAGAGGCATGTTTTCCCTTCACAGAGCTC
The DNA here is from genome assembly GCA_013390045.1 of Picathartes gymnocephalus. Taxonomy (NCBI): domain Eukaryota; kingdom Metazoa; phylum Chordata; class Aves; order Passeriformes; family Picathartidae; genus Picathartes; species Picathartes gymnocephalus. The sequence goes on along the minus strand of WEKY01046515.1, from coordinate 138,237 downwards.
CCTGCTATCACCAGTACAAGCACTGATGTGTACATCATACCCAGGGTATGTGCACAAATGTACCACAGGTTATACCCAAACTGCCTTTTCTTTGCTCTACCACGGAGACTTAAAAACTCCCAAATGGCATCTTTTTACAGTCATTTTACACGAGAAATAGGCTTCATGCTTTCCTTCCTCATCCACCTGACTATTCTTCTATCCAAACATTAACTCCTCCTCCTGTGTATTTGCTAACCTTTCCCAACCACCTTCCTTCACAAGGCTTTATCTTTCACCCACACAGACTCTGTCATGCTCAGTCACTGGTCCACAATTACAGGACTATTTGCTGATGGAGCCCTGTCTCACAGAGACTTGGAGATTTGATTCAGCCCACTGGATTTGTCCTTATGGCACAAGCAAAGCACATTTCAGCCTCTGATGGCAGACGTGTGGGATTCCTCAAGGCACATCTATAATGGAAGCCATGCTCTTAAAAACAAACACCCCACATCACAACAGAAAACACAACCCATTCTTCTCCTTCATGCATTAAATCTCTTTTTGATGGGAATAAATTCCGATACAACCTCTAGACCTGAGCTGGGATTTCTGGGGGAATTAGGATAGCCTGAGAATATCTACTCTTCAGATCCACTATTTCAGACATTGCACTGAGGATTTGAACTTTATTACCTGTAAAATCTGGCCCAAAAGAAAGCTTGCCCTGGATAGGCGAGGACTGGTTTTTGGGTCGTTCTGCAGGGCTGGCTCCTCTGGCTGCAATGTATTCTAGTAAAAAATAACACAGGAGGTTTTCTCCCCCGCTCTCTTTTTTGTAATTTTTTACAATCATAACATTTGAGAAACAAAAGACACCAAAGCAGATATTTTATATTTCCAATTAAAGGGATAGTGATCGATACCTATCCCAAATACAATGTTCTAAATAAACAGTGGACATAGCATGGCCTATGCTGACAAACGCTGCTTTTTCACTGCTCTTCACATTCCTTTGTTCACAGACTGCTCTCCACACCAAAGAGAGAGATAATTTCTGCACCAAGAAAGAGCATGCACAGCTTTTGCTTCCACAAGCACCTCTGCCAGTGATCTCTGTCCCTTTGATCAGTGGGGCTGTGAGCACAGAAGGAATGTGTGACACTTAACCTTGACTCAAATCAAGCACTGTCTACCTGACTCTGCAAAAGTTAGAAGCAAAAATGTCTCCTAGATTCTAAAAATAACTTATCGTAACTAATATAGTGGGAAGGCAGTTTTAATTATGTAAAGATGGAATTTTGGGGTCTAAAGAAAGAAAAGGCAAATTACTTTTATGGAAAAGGAGAAATTAGAAGGGCTGTTGTGTGCAAAGGCCTGATAATCCCAATTCTCTCCACAGCATCAAGGCTGGATGAGACAGATCTTTCGAAAGTGGGACAACAGATTGTGGTTTAGAGGCTTGTTCACAATAGGAGAGAAATAATTCTGATTATTAACTCCGAGAACACAGCTTCTTCCTCATGTGTACATGAAGATGCATTAAATGTTTAGAGGCAGAGAAGCATGAGAAGGGTAAGTAAAACAGAACAGAGTTTGGACTTTTAAACTGTACTCCCTCCTACCTGGAAGGGTCAATAGGGAGCCAGAGCTGGGTTAATTCCCAGGGACAATATTATTTAAAGCAAACAGAAGGTGCCCATTGCCTGACACAATAAAAACCTACCGAGAGTGTAAACAGGAATTTCTGTAAAATGATGATGAAAAATAAAAAAACAGTAGCAGGGAAGTATGAGGTGCTAAAAAGACTTTGTAGATACTTACCCGCAGTGCCCGAAGGGTGTTGTAGGAGTTTTCTGTCTCATCCTTGCTTCCTCTGTGCATCAACCGCTGCAGCTTCACCAAAAGGAGTTGCTGGGCTCTGAAAGAAAGGATGGAATCACATAGATCAAGATATTTTTGAAACCACTCACAAGGAAGCTGGATTTCAATGGGTCTGTGCCTACAGAAAAGATTAAATAGAAACAGCAGTAAGGACTGACTGAACCACGCAGTAAAGGCAAGAACAAAGCAATTCTAAGAACTGCAGTGCAGTTAAGGATTAAAGAATATCTATGGAATATTTGCATATGATACTTTTTGAAAGACCCACTTTATTTTTTCAGGTAACATCTGGAATCTCCATTCTTAAGTTTTATAGCTCATACTACAGTTTAACATCACCAGACCTTATCTCAAAATTTAAGACATAGACACCTCTTTCCTTACAGCAGTAATTAAGTTCCCTGTTCATAGTTTCCTGCTCTCAGTCTCACTCAGCATCACCCTCACCTGCTGTAGCTGGGAATGGTCCCCATCTCCAGATCCCTGTCAGTGAAGGGATCCACCCTGGCACACAGCCACTCACACCTGCCCTGGTACATGGTGTCGAGAATGTGGACTATCTCATCACATTTCACTGACAGGGAGCAGCAGTCCAGCTGGCTGGAGATGTTCAGGTTCAGGCGGATGTGGAATGAGTCCCCCGAGGTGATGAGCCCTTCCTCGATCTCTGACAGCAGCTTGCGGTACCCTGCAGCAGGGAGGGAAGGGGTGAGGCAGGATCTCACACTCTGCTCTTGCTGCATTCCCTCTGGGAGAAGCCACAGCACAAACTCCTGAGTTTCCCCTGGGAGAGGTTTGTATTTCCAGAGTGCTGCTTGCAGTAATTCCAGCAAGATCATGGGCCTGCACCTCAGGGACACTGACGGGGCACTGACTCAGGGACAGCCCATGTTGCTGCTGTCAGCTCTGTGGGAATATTCTCATTTTAATGATACTTTTAGGTAACTCCATTCTCAGTACTCCCCACATCAGCTGTGGAACAGAGAACTCAACAAAGACACAGACACAGCTATAGCTCTGCCCTCTAAGTACAGTGTGAGTTCTGCCACCAATTTTAATGACAAGCTATTCCCCTTGTTATTAGCTCTAACTGGCACTCCCAGAATCTATAACATGCTTTATCTGCAGTTAAGTGATGTTCAAAAAGTTGCAATAGTCTTTCCTACCACTGAACACATCAAAGAAAATCAAAGGCATCACTTCCTGCGTGATCTATGCAGCTGAAATTCTCTAACCAGCATAAAAACACGAACACCCATTTATACACACCAGTGTGTAGATTAGAGATTCTTACACTTACAGAGTGTAAGAATGGATTTTGGAATGTAATTTTTGATCCATAACCTGAAATTATCATTATAGAACCTGAACACTAAAATCAAATTCTGTTCGCCACACATGAACTCCAGCTGTTAAAGATAAGATGAAGCCACAAAGGTAATAAACAGGGCAACTCCATCAGGTAAATGCTAAATCGACCAGCTGGATAAAGATCATTCAGCTCACCACACTGTATTGCAGAAAACTGTACATAAAAATAAGTTTGAATGTGTTTCATGAGTCATGTTGCTATTGGCCACCATGTATATTTTTCAGAATCCTCTTGACAAGCATATGTTTTGTTTGTTTTTTTCCTCAGCCACCAGGCTAAAAGCTGAAGCAGTTCCACAGAGGAGCTGTAATTAACACCAGTGGCATGCTCCAGATTTATCCCAATACAAAGGATATGCTGGTCCTGTCACTCTCTTCCAGACGAGATGCTGCAAAAGCCCTGGGACTACTCGAGATAAGAAATACTTTTGGTCTTACCTTCATGATTTGCTTTATACTGGAGTGTTACTGGACCACTGCACCTCTGAATTGTCCAGTGAACTTCTTCCTTTGTGCAAGTATCCAAGGGAACACTTTGATTTTCCCCTTTAATGCAGCCTTCCAACTAGATATGAAAGAAATATTACTCTCCAGTGCAGGTTCAATCTCTGAGTCAATTAAACCATTTTTTTAAGTGCCATAATCTTTTTCTTATTAAACAATGCACACAGTTTGCTATCAGAATGTAGATTATATCCTAATTATATAATTTTTAGCATTAGGAATGCTACCAGTCAACAGAACTGCAGCACTTGAAGAGTCCCAGGCTTCCCTGGGAGTAAGGTGTGCAGGAATATAAATTGTGGGGGGTATTTTTTTTCCCCTTGGAGGCATTTTAATAGGAAAATGTTTTGGAAACATTGACAGTGGAGGGAAAACTAAGAAAAGAGAAACTTAGCAGAAGCACTGTTGAATTTGTGCTCATGGGATGCCCGGGACAGCATAGGTGGGTGGGCAGACATCCAGCGCTGCTTGGCGATGATTTGATGCTCACCAGGAGGATCTGGTGTCCCTCCCGAAGGCCAGCTTTCTCTGCAGGGGAGCCTGTCTTGACAGAGCTGATGAAGCTGCCCTTGTCATTGCCCCCGAGCAGGCTGATCTCTGAGTTGAGGCTGTCCCCGTTGAGCGTCACGCGCTGGATCGTGTGACACGAGCTCCTGATACGGCCCACAGACGTGACAGAGGGACGGAAGGGTCTGTGACCATGACAGGAAGGGACAGTTGGTTATCTCACTCTGACTTAAATGCATGCATGAGAAATGAGAGATATACCAATAAACTTCTAGCATTATCAAGCACCAGGATCTAAGGACCCTAAAAGAAATCCTCCTTGTTACTGCACCAGTTCTGGAGAAGAGCATCTGGATTGCTCCCAGTGCATCTCTGAAAACTCAGTGTATAATTGTTCTCCACTCTGCAAGCTCTTGCAGCAAGATTGCAAGATCACAAGGAGAAATTGAAGCCTTTAGAACATTTTGTCTGCCTTGAAATTTTTGAAATTTTAGGATGACCTTCATGGGTTTACAAGACATGAAAGGACTCCAAGATAACGTTATACTGCTACCACCATAATCACTCCTGCTGCTATAACTTCAGCAACTAATAAATAAATAGAGAGTTTCTGCCACAGCAGCCTTTCCTCTCAGTCTCTAAGATAGGTAAACTGGCATCTCAAATACCTTTCCAGAGAGAACTTTCTAAATATGGAGTTGACATGCTCAAGCTCATAGGCATCCAGGCCTTCTGACTGATGAGAGGAAGAGGAAGAGTGCACTGAAGGAGCTCCATGTGACTGCCTGTCATGACTGTCATCTGGAAAGAGTAACAAGAATGATAATGAGTCCTAGATAAAGTGACAGAGATGGAAAAGGGGAAAATGAATTTTAATTGATCCCAGCCAAAGCTGAAGTAGGAAAATCTTCATGCAGAGGCATGATTCATATCCACAGGACATGGCACAAGGAATGTAACTCTCATAGAACAGAAAGTGGGAAGGGACCTCTTGAGACTGTCTAGTCAAAGGTCAGTGGAGGGTCAGCTCAAGGAGATTGCTCAGGACTTTGTCCAGCTGGGTTTTGATATCTCCGAGGGTGAAGAGTTTGACTAAAACTCTCTGGACAACTCTGTTCCAGTGTTTGACCACCCTCATGGTAAAAAACCTAGCTCTTTTCCCACTTAGTTCTTCAGGAATGACTGCTTTCCCCTTCTCACCACTGGCTGACCCTTTGTTTTCTTGATTTACTCACAGTCTGTGTGACCCATTTACTTAGAGCAGGGTTGGCTATCTGACAGTGTCTGTAGGTGGGGAGCTGATCACATATTAGCTCATATTTCAGTTATACATGATATCCTCTTGCTTACCATCCAGCTCCAAAGCATCACATCCAAAGCTGTCATTGTCCTCTTCAACCAGGCTGGAATTAAAAACAAAGCATGAGATAATGGAAGAGAGAGAAAGCTGAACACTTCCCAGCTTTCAGCAGATTTCCAGCTTCAGCAGACTTCATTAAGTTCTGAAGGAGGAACTTCTTCTGTGAAAAAGGAAGATGTTGGAGGTGTTGCATCAGGCTATGATGCAGCTGCAAAAAAATAAGCAAGTGACATCCTTGAGGGTCCAGAGGATACAGAAAAGGGCAGGAGACAATGTGTGCCAGCCTGCATGGAAAGCACGTGAAGCAGCAAGAAGGTTCAGAAGGAAGAACTGCCAACAGCAGTGAGGGAATGAAGGTTTTGCTGAGGACAAAAGGAAGCTGCTGACTGATGGTCGGGTGTGTGAGTCACACCACACTTGGTTCAGCACAGAGATAAAGGGCTGTGCAATGCCTGCTGAGCATGCACTGCACCAGGGGGGTTTTCCACAACAGAGCAAAAGGCCAGAAGTTCACTGCTGGACACAGTGAATACAAGGGAAGTTACTGAGGTGCAGCAGTAAAAGAGTAATTTATCTGCTTGATTTAAAGTACTTGAAGCATTTTAAATCTCAGGGTACCTCACATGGCTACTCAGGTACCTGCAGTACAGAATGGCAAAGGGCTCCAGGCTTTGCACAGGAACTGCCACAGCTCTGGTCCCAGCCCAGCTCCCAGTGACACACCCACTCCTGGTAAAGGTGACCAGGTTGGCTGGCCTTAAAAACACTCAAAATTCACTAAAATGTTGCTCTTACAGGGGGATTGGGGCTGTCCAGCCAAATGAGTGATCTGTCAGCTTCTCTAGAAGGACTTCATTAAAACATGTCCTTTGGTTGCAAAGCTGTTTAAATAACAGCTTGTTGTTTTTCCCATTCAGAATGATTTGTAAGTCTCCTGTAGAGCTGATATTCCTCATATTTGGCTTCAGCTGAAGGGTGAATTTTTGCAGCCAGGCTGCAGAGAATCAGCTATTTTTACTCCATGCATAAGCAGGGAAATAATGTACCTTTTCCTACATTAAATGATGATCTCACCTTTTTTTTTTCACACAAATTAAGATGAGATGAACTGTGAAACCTGCAACTTGGCTTGCAAACAGCAATTATTCCGGATTATGTTCACAAATAAGTTACAAAAATTTATCATGTTAATTATAAAGTTATAAATTACAGTGAACTTTTGGGCAGGCTCTTGAGATACTTGACTTTAGTGATTATCAGCTCAACAAAGTAAGCTCACATTCAGACGTTGTTCCAGGGTACCTTTTCTTTCCACATAAAGAATATCTAATATGAGGGGAAAATTCAGATTTCAGTACACTCAGTCTTCCAATGCTTTAACACATGGAACAGAAGACAGTCAGAGTTACAGTGAAACAAGTCCACGAGATGAATAATCTCCATGTAATCTCTACTGTGTTCTGTAATACACTGCAAATATTGAAACGTTCAGGCATGCCAAAGGCTTCTCAAGCACCTGAAGCACAAAACATCAAATCATTAATAAAAAACCCCCTTTTCTCCATCTTGAATTAATACAACACATTCTAAAAAGGGACTTGGAGGACAATGTAGGAGAAGCTAAGGGAGATTAAAATAAACACTGCTTAAATCCTCAGCAGCCTAGAAAATGATGTGGGAGAACCAGCTGAGGATGCCCTCAGTGGAAAGCTGTCTTGCAAAGCTGTCCAGAGAGAGAGACAGAAGTGGCAGTCTGCCCAAGATCAGATTGTTTTGAAAAACATAAAAATCTGAATAAAGTTCTAATAAAGATTAGATATTAAAAATAGATCTAATAAAGATCTAAATCCTCCACATATATTGCTTTCTTCTAAATGGGTCTGTTTTTTTCTCCTTCTGCTTGGGACCTTTAGGGAATGCATTTGTGTCTCTTGGTATTTCTGATGCAGACACTGATGCTTTGACACCACACCAGCACAGCGTGTCTGAGTATCACATTGCAAAAAACCTTTTAGAAAAGGGGTCAGTGCCCTTTAGGGAACTGTGAGGCTGGAGAGGTCTCTCTCCTTCCTGCCACCAACTTCCCACTCACCAGCTGATGTGATTTCACTGCCAGGGGAAGTCCACAGGGCCCTGACCCGACAGAAGTGGAAGCTGCAGCAGAAAGTGAAGCCAAGGGCAAAGCTTCTCTCTCCCCTCCCTGCTCTGCTGAGAAACAGACCCTGAGACTCACAAAAACCACCTCCCTCCTCCACCACTTCTCCCCTCCACTCCTCACAGACGTGCAAGCAGCTCTGCTCGACTTTGGCAGCTTACAGAGTGAAGGGGGGGCTTTGAGAGAAGGGGAAGGAACAGGGACACGAGGGCAGCACGGAGCTGAGGGGCAAAATCTGAAGCTGGATCAGGGGGTGAAGGTACAGGGAGCACTCTTTCCAGCAGCATCAGTGCCAAGTCATTCCAGGCGTGTTTGTGTTTCTGTCCATTACAATTCAGTGTGCAGTGCTGCCACGGTGCTGAACTGCCAGACACTCCTGAGTGCTTCGGACAAAATGTGCGATGAAGGGCTGCAGCCTTGAGAAGTTTGAGTTAATCCTATGCTTTATAGAGGCTCTTCAACCCGAGGCAGAGCCAAGGAGCTCCACAGCCCTCTTTCCCTTGTCCTTGTGGCAGCAGGCTCAGCGCAGGTTTCCCCACGCGTGACCCACCTGCAGTGAGGCGTGTCCTCCTTGCAGCGGCGCACGATGGAATCGTTCCCGGGAGGCTCCGGGGTGGTGGACATGATGCTGTCATTGCGATTCCTCAGCGTTTGCTTTGAACAGGAAACCAAAAGGTTTCAGAAAGGTTATCTGGCTGAAATGTGCCCTCACTTCTAACTCACGGCAGCATTAGCAATGGTGCTCTGCACCGGCTGTACTCTGCACTGAGAAGCACACACAGAAGAAGAAGAGAAGTTGATTCTAGCTGCAGAATCCAGGCTCATATATCCCAGTTTTTAGCACAATGCACAGCTTGTGTGCTGGCATTGCACCTTCTCCTGTGACCACATAACTGCCTGATTTACTAAGCTATTGTAACTTTACCCTTGATGTGTGGTGTGTGTGGCACAGCTGACATAGGAGGAAGGGGATGAAAAGCAGTATGTGTACTTATATAAATATATATATAGTTGGAATGAGGAAGAAAAATACAGATCTCCATATGTTAAATAATTAATCTTACAGTACACTGGAAACTAAACCCTGAATTGCACTAGAGGGAAGTCAGTATAAGTCATCTAAACATCCAACAGATATTCCAAAAAATATTTCTAACCCAGCTAAGCTTATTACACGTGGCAGCAAGTTCTTTCCTGGCTATTCTTGAGTATAATTTTAATTTCCTGGGGGCAGCATTTTTCACGGTGTTCTAGAAAGATGTTTTGTTCTTTGTTATTAACACTCTGCAAGAGCACTCTCTCTATCTGCCTGTCCTGCTGTGTCAGTGCTCACATATGTATAATGGAATATCTACCTTGGAAGATTATGGGGATACAGCAAGCAGGGAAGAAACGGTTTGACTATGGTATGCAGAAATTTCCAACTGTGATCTGCACCCCTTTCCTCACTTGCTGTTACTTATAGACAGGAAAAGCATTATAGAACTCAAAAAACCCTTAAAATTTTCTTAGGTAAGTTACAAAGCAGCTTTTAAAGAAAATCTCTTTCTTCTAACAGAAAATGTTAAATGGTATAAGGAGACAGCAAGAGGTCATAAATACCTCTGAAATATCTTTAAATAAGCATAAACCAATTCTGTGATTTTGGGAAAGGCTAATAACATAGTTCTAACAAAATGCTGGTGAAAGGATTAAGGGAGCTTCTGACAAGGGCCTTGAATGTGGTCACAGCTGGGATGCTGGGGAAGTGCTAATACTGAGTTGTGAAAGCTCTGAACCACATTAGGAGAGATGGCTGCAGACAGGAAGGGGCATCCTTACAATCTTGGTGACTTCACAGCTGCTGATGGAGTTACTGATGGACACAGAGGAGCTTGTGTCCGTGCGGCCGGTGCTGCCCTCGGCCCCGTCTTCATCCTGGGCTCTGACTGCTGCGCTCACGGGGACACAGGGAAACAACAGACAAAACACAGCAGAGAGAAGCTTGTCAGAGCACTTCCAATGCAGAGTCTTTCACAGATGTCCCACTGCACTTATGTTCTCTTTCCATTTCAGCTGATCTCGTACTGGGCAGGGGCCCCGGACATGCTCCTGCCCTGCACCTCTGGCTCCCGTTCCTTTCCCAGCAGTTCCCAACAAAGCACAGAAACTCCCACCCCTCTGCACAGACTCCTGCCTACTTTGTCTCTCAGCTCTGTCCTGGATGTTTTTACTAGATCTGTGAATGCCATTTGACAAATTAAAGAAGGATTGCTTCATGAATTTATGTTTTAATTTCACCACCTGAATCTGGAAATCTGCAAGGTTGGCTCATTAAATTACACTTTTTTACAACAAAGAATTTACAGGGACCAAGAACCCTGAGATTCCTCAGCAGCCCCAGGTGACACAGACTGAATGTGGACTCCTGCCCTTCCTCAGCACCTCTGGTTGGTACTAATGTTGTACATTGCCTGACAGCAAAGCTGCTGTTTAACATGAATATCTTGGAGTAGGAGCCGTGTTTCCCAGGATATTTTGTACAACAGGGGCACACACAAAGAAGTGCTGCCTCTGGATAGTGTTTGGTTCAGGGATAGTGTTACACAAATAAGAGGAATTAGAAGTAGCTCAAACATGAATGTACAGCAACAAATTTGGTAACTTGGCAGCTGGCTGGGGCAAGGGTCAATCCCCCTCTCCCAGACTTTGTAATGCTTTAGATTTAAAATTAATTCCCTTTTGCTGAAGGACAAAGGAACTCATTAGACAATCACTAGATTAGGGCCTTTTCAGCTTGAATGATTTTTCCAACAGCAAAAAGAGAATGGTGTAATGATTTTTAGTACAGATGTTACACAAATGACTTTACAACTTTTGTAAACTAAATGGAAAACTGAGTAAACAGAAAATTTAGGTAAGCTATGGGATGCACATCGTGTGCCTGGGGAGGCATCTTTGGATGGAGAGGACAGTGAAATAGAACACTTGACTACTTTAAATTATTACATTGGTATCTGTGAGAGATACTTTTCCCTGGTTGGCATATTTGTTAAAACAACTTAGAGAGATTAAGTGAAAGAGACAAAGCAATGGGAAAGGAATAAGGACATGGGTTCTCTTTCTGACCTTGAAACTCTGATGTTTTGTTCATGCTGACAGGGGATTTAGCTCTTGGACTTATCTAAAAGAAAGAGGACAAAAATCAGCACAAATGCAGAATATTTACCACACACTGTAAACCAGATATTTTCACCACCTTTTTTCACTGTTACGTTGTAATATACTTGCCCTCCTTTAAACAACAGGACCAGAATTTAGAAGATATTTAGGCATCTAAATACTACAGCAGTGATGGAAGGTGAGCTACCTGACTACTTTTGAATGTCTGGCCCAAGTGCATTGCAATTTCCAGATTCGGCTGAGGAAACAAAGAGACAAAAGGTGAAGTGGGTGCCTTGGGACTGGTTTCAGGCAGCTGTTAATACAACAGGCATCCTTTTTGAGTGTGCAATGTGAAAAATGCAGCTCTATCGCCACGAGTAATAATGACAGTCAGAGCTCAGAAAGGTTATGAAGGGCAGGGAGAATTCAAATGCAGATGAAAGGAAAGAGAACCTCAAAAGCCCAAATGTTAGATTTTTCTGGGGTTTTTTTACAATTCATGAGTCCAGCATCAGATAACAGCCATGTGAATGCAGCTAGTTGGGGAAAGCATGAACCTAACTCATGCTACCCCTTCCTGTTGGGGGTCAGGAAATTGCCATAATTTAATTCTAAATTAGATAGTTAATTTTGTTCTAGATTGTGTTCATTTCTTTCTATTTTTCCTTCCAGCTGCTGAGAGCTTTTCCACCAATGCTTTGTTTTTCACCTTCAGTGTGTGTTGGACCTCAGGCATTATGTCATTTTTTTTTCCACTAATGTTAAGGAGGCAAAGAATCAATTTATTGACAACGCTCCAAGAATGTGAATGAACAGCTAAAGTGAGAAGAAAACAGAAAATAGGGAGAAGGGACAGAAAACAGTCTATGAAGCCTGATTAGATCTGGTTCTCAAGATGTAAATCACCACAGGGCAAAAACTGACAGCTCACTATCATACACAAATCTATTCTTATCCTTACAGCAGTTTCAGAGGCACGGCCACAACACGTGTTATATCTGATAGTTATAACAGTCCCTGCTCTGTGTCATTCCAGCCTCAGATTCAGCCACACCTGGATTCCCTTTAGGTTCACTCTTCTCTTGAGACGAACTTGATCAGGCAAGAAGAATTTGTTGTCTTCAGGAGAGTCCTCAGAAGTGGAGGAGTCATCGGCTTCCTGACCGTTGGCTTTTGGGCCAGAAGTCCCAAAGGCCTGGGAGATAACGGTAATGGGAAGATTCCGTGGCAAACTCTAAAGATCACAAGGGAACACTTTATTTCTGAGACTTGATTGGTACAACCCATGACCTTCCTTTAGAGTAATCAGATTGAACCTATTGCGACTCCAGTGCTTCAGAAGCTCATGTAAAATGTGGCTCCAGACCCAATCAGTAATTTGGGTTGAGATTTGTGGGGATTTCTATTCACTGACTGAATTCTGTTTCACTCACGTTCCTAAAAAATATTTGTAGTTTCTACCCCAGTGTAGAAAATAATTGTTTCTCTGCATTTTTTTCCCTTCCATTGAAAGTCAAGCTGTGGAATGGCAGCCTTTGGGAAGCCATGTGCCTGACAGACAACTTGAACAATTCTTATAGCAAAGAACTCACAACACTGACATTTACTAGGAAGAGATTATTTTTTTAAGTTAATTCATGGAAAGAATTAAAAAAGTCCCCTCTCCCTTCCAGACCAAAATGTTTGCAAAAGCAAATCTTAGAAAAAGAGATGATGTCTGTCTTGCTCAGCCATACCTGGTCGAGGAAGTTGTTGTCCTTGGAGAGGCGCCGGAGTTTGCACTCCAGGTTGACGATGCACGCTTCCTTCCGCACCACCTCGATCCTGAGCTCATCGTTCCTCTCCTCCAGCTCCCGGATCTGCTTCCTGTATTTATCCTTCTCAATCAGACAGTGGGAGTACTGGGTCTGAGCCTCGTCACGCGAGCGGAACGCCTGCAGCGGGGGCAGGAAACCTCTTTGGCACCTGGGCACTAGACCCTGCTCCTGCTGCTTTTGTTTGTGAGGTGTTGGCAACGGGGACTTCTGAAGTGGTGCCCAGCCACCCATTAACGCAGCAATCAGGACCAGGATGTGCCACAGCAGCACCATTACAGATTATGATGATGAGGGTGGTTCATTTACAGGTCCCTCTGGGTTAGTGAGAAAATGTCCCAGAGTGCAAATGGGGTGACTTGACACTGACATAAAGCCCTGCAGGAGCTGCTGTTAAGATCCTGGTCCTGCCTGCCAGATGCTACACTGTGGAAGCAACCCAATATTACCCTGTGTTTAATTCCCATAATGCAAATCCCAACAAGTAATTCTTTTAACTGCTTATTTCATAATGGTATTTTGGGCCCAATTACCTATAATTCTCCAAAGTGACACGGAGCAGATAGAGGCTTTTGCTATTGACTTCCCCCACTTTAACTGTGAGATACCTGGTCCCGCTCCTTTTCCACCTCTTCCAGCTGTATCATCACAGTGTTCATGCGGTGCTTGTACATCTCACAGTCTTTTCCTAGTGTTGAGCACTTTAACTCCAAATCTTCTTTCTCCTCAAGATACTGGAAATGACACAGTGTTTACCACCACTGCTCTCAGAGGCATTTTGGGCACTAGCCCGAGATATTCTGTTTCTCTACCCTTTCATTCCTCACCTTGTCTCTCAAGTCCTCCACATGACGAATCTCCTCTTGGAGATTAAAGATCTTGTTGACCAACTCATGACGATCCTCCAATGCCTCCTTACGGTCGTGTTCCAGAATATCCAAAATGGCTTTGTCTGAATCTGGCAAACCCCTCTTGTCAGCCTGAGGAAAGACATTTTTAAGAGCCAGGCCAGGGAAACAGAAAATAGTTTTGCAGGGAGAAAAGTATCAGAGACAGTAACAAGCAAAAGGAATAGCAGATGAACAAGGTACTGCAATGGGAAAGCAGGAGAAGAGATGGACATTTGTTCATATTTTAAAGCAGTGTCAGAAGAGATGAATAAAATCTGTCTTGCTGTCAGAATAGTCTGATGAAGGAACTGTTTTACTGGTATATTGTACTGGCTATAATTTGATCCAGTTTGGATGCAATGACAATTCTTCAATCCAAGCACTGCATTCAAAACTCTTTTCTATTAATCAGCTCTCACTGAGCACAAAAATCACCCTTTTCCAAAGAGCAGAGCCTAACAAAATATTCAGGAGAATTTTTAAGGCATGCACAGGCTTTGCAGGGCTCTGCTCAGAGAATATTAAACATGTCTGGAGTATCTTGTACCACTGCTTCATTTTCTACACTGTCCAGGAATGTAATTTCTTTCAGATTTAAAATTAACAAGATTACCAAAGCAGGTTCCAACACATAATTGCAATCCAAAATTAACCATAAATGGAAGATGAAGAAAGCATAAAATGCCAGCAAGGAAAATGCATATTTATTTTTGAAATACCTAGACTGAGTTGGAGATTTCAAGGACATTTTGGTTATTTGGTATTTCTAAGCATACCTAAGCATTTCTAAAACAAACCGGTTCAAGTTTATTTATATTTTCGCTTAGGAGAATTTAAATCCTATTTTTAGCTATTTCTCTGTTTAAGAGCTATAAGACCATTTCAATTAATGTGGGAGACCTACATGGACTAGAACTCCCAGAATCTTCTATCCTATGCTCTTTTTCAACCTTTGAATTGGATTTGTGTTAGATCTAAGAATCATTAGGCACTGCTAGAGGCTACAGCCGGTTCTGAAAGGCCTTCTATTGATAATTTTTAAGCGTCATTTTAAAATGCCACAAGCCTTATCCAACAGAGTGCTAAGTAGTGTCACATATATCCCAATATTTGGCTAAGTTCTTCACAGAGGAGTCCTACATGTGCTGCACATCATCTGTTTTCCCTACCTGCCCAAACACAGGTTAGTGAAGCTCCCTGTGCAAGTTACAGCAGGGTTCTGCAGGGCACCCTCATGCTCAGTGACCACTCAAGTGCAGGAACCTTTATTATCCTCTGCTTCATTAAAACCTTTTGGCAAAGATATGACAACAGCCTAACACAAGGTGCACGGAGTCACTGTCAGAAATTTCTGTGCTGGCTGTTTAACACAGATTTGTAGTGACAGGCTGGTGCAATGTTCAGCAATTAAACCCCGCACTCTTGGAAGAGCCAATTTCTCATGTACACTTGATTTTTTTAGAGGACTATTTTTGTAGAACTGCTCTTCATGCATGTGTCTGTATAGGGAGCATCCAGGCAGCTGGGAGCTGTACAAGCAGCCTTCTGTTTGTCCAAACTTTGCACTTATGCTGGTTGCAGCTTTGCAGGCAGAGGTTTCAGCCAACACTTCCTGCACTGTAACTGGAGTATGAGTTTGGATTTTAAAGGCAGCAAGCTGCTTTTATACCTGAATGATGGACTGTAACTCCTGGATTTTAGTCTTCATCATCTCATTTTCCCGCTCCAGCTCCAGAACCTGTTCCTTTTTGGGTCGGTTTTCAATATCATTTTTCAGCTTCAAAGACTGGTTCCTCTCCAGCTTGCACTCCTCTTCCACCTTGTTCAAGCGATGCTTCAGCTGGTCAATCTAGAGCAGCCAGGGAGCAGTGAGAAGGAGAAAGAGGAGAGGAAGGAAATCCTTCCTAGTTCTGACATTTAGTGCTCTGAAAAAACTCTCACTTCCAGGTGGAAAACATAGGGGGGAAAACAGCTTAAATTCTGAATGCTAATGAGAAGTTGATAATTGGGTGCAGAATGTCTACAAATGAACTGGTGAAGTCTCAAGTATAAACTTGCTACTTGCCAGATACAACTTATATGGGCTGGTTGTGAAATTCTAGAACACCTGGACTAGAAAAAGAGGCACATCCTCAATCCTCCAATTAATAGAGGTATGAAACAGAACGAACACTTAGGAGGCTGATCACACATTGTGCTTTTTGCACATGGACTATTTGCAGCAGGAAAAACAGTAGAAAATTCAGGGTATGTTTCTGAATAAACCCCCAGCAGCTGCAGTGCAAACCTGGATAACTGTACCAAGATATTACTAAGCCTAAAAAAGCTAAAATTATGTTTTTAGCAAGCAATTATGTTTTAAATTTTATTTTTACTTGCATTCTCTTAATTCATTATCTGCCATTAATACACCTCAGTGCAGCTGACATTTCTGTACACTGATGCTTCCAATCATCTGGGTAAGCAAAGCTCATGAGAGATCTACACCTTTCTGCTGTCAGAGGAGGTCTCATTTTCCATTGCTGCCCCTGACTAAAGCACCCCAGAGCATTTATCTCACCTCCAACTGCAGGTCTCGGCTCCTTATCACAGCCATGCTCTTCTCGTCACTCAGCTGGGCATATCTCATGGCCAGATTGTAGTTCTCATCTTTCACCTTGACCAGCTCATCATTGTAGTTGTTCCTCTCCTCCTTCATCTTGTTGTATCTCTCCTGGAAGGTCAGCAGCTCTATCTTGTTCAGCTTCAGCTGCTTTCTCTCATCCTCCAGCTGGCGGGACTTGGCCAGGAGCTCACAGCGCTGCACATCTTTAGTCTTCACTTGCTGCTGGAGCTTGATGATCTCATTCATTAGGAAATGGGTAAGGCCTTCATGTCCCTCCTCCACTGAAAATGTTTGAACAGCTTATCAATGTCTAGTAAAGAACTTTATCTAAGTTACTTTATTAATAAGGTAATAAGTAGGATCAGCAGAACTATGTAAGAAACAAATGGCCCAGAATATGTATGGGGGTGAAGAATTTGCACAAAGTCACACATATCTGTATGTCCAACTGGGAACAGTACAAATATTACACAGCACACAGTGTACACACATACAGCTTGTCTGGATAGAAGATGAAGACTTTACATTTGTCTTATTTCAGCTGAGCCTGTAAAATAGCACAACCTTTGTAAAATGAATCTATACAAGTACAATTAATCTGAATACTTCAAATCTGCTGCACATGTGTAGGTCGTCAGTGTAATTTAGTCCACTGTTCCAATATAGCTTCCCTTGAGGATTCTGGTAATGCCTATCATTCCATTTGAAGCTCTTCAGCTTCATTCAGACAGCTGGGATGTCCCTTTGCTTTACCTACCACATTTTGCTTTGAAGGGGATTGAAAAGCATGCTACACCAAGATTAGCTTTTATTTCCATTTCTTGCCTGAAAATAACCAAGCCAGTCTTCCAGAGAGTCCTTACTTAAACAGGCTCCTTTTGATTGATTCTACTCACCAACAATAGTGGAAAATCTCCGTGTAGGTTCTTTCCCTGTCACCAGCTTGTACAGTTCAGGGTAGTAAAACTCCAGGCTCTCTAAGAACACCACGTAGCCCCTCTGGCCCTTGGTGTGGAGGATGTCCAGCAGTCGGCCTGGGTACAGACAGCAGAGAGGTGACACATCAGCCCCACCAGCAGCACGAGCAAATACCACATCCCTGAAGTCAGATCTGCCTAAGGTTCATCTCTGCCACAGCAACGGGGTGTGCAAAATCCAGCTGATTAACTGAGTTCACCTGAACTCATAAAATAATGTCACCAATTCTATATGTTTGTGCTGATCGTTATTCTGAAGGAGTGTGGGCAAATTGGTCTCTGTAACAGAAATTTCAAAGGACAAGTTATTCAGTGCAGCCTTTACCAGGCAGGGATAGCAGATCCTTCAGTGACAAATCACAAAGTACTGCAAGACAGCTGAAAAGCTGCTCCTGGAATGGCACTGGCTGCTGCTTGTGTTAAGTGAAATATTTGCCAAGGTTTTGATGGGAATTTGAACCCCACGAGCTCCAGTCTGCACAGCACTGGAAAGAGTCTTTGTTATCAAAATAGCAAGAGAATCCCCCCTTACTTTAAACCTCCTGCAAATGAGATGAAGGGTTTCCATCCGATAATCTGTAACTTGATACAGACTCTCTCCAGACTTAGCAGAGCAAAGCTATTCAGACAGAGATGCAGATGGAGCCACTGACCAGCCAATTACCTGCTCTGTTAATTTTGGAGGGCAGCATGAGTGAGTTGAGCACCTCATCCTCATCCTGCTCATCGATGACTTTGCACTGCCGTAGGTAGGGGGTCAGTTTGGCTGGGTTGATGTAGCGGCTCAGCATGTGCCTGTTGCACTCCACGTTCTCCCACAAAGCCTCCTCCTCATCTTTCAGTGTCTCCAGGCAGTCGTCCATCTCTGCCTCTGCACCTGAGCAAGAGACACAATTGGCAAATGAACACCAAGCAGGACAGCTGCAATCCTGGTGCTTCTTGGTGCTTCCACGTCATATGGGATGAGCTCAGAACCACTCCTGAGTAATGCTGGATTTGCCCAATATTGAAGCTGTTTGAAGTGCAGCCTGTCCACAGCTCACCTGGGGAATGATAGTTCACAGAAGTGCTATCTTGAGTCTAAGAACTATTGCTCATCGCTCTCCAGTGATGAATCTGCACTCAGTCAACTCCAACAAACTCTACAAGTCAGAGGATCCCTCTGCTCAAGAGAGGCAACGGCGAAGGGCACAGTGCAAGGCAAGAAGGGAGTGAACCTGCAGGGCTCAGAGCAAAGACAAATACTGGCTGCGGGCAACGAAGGCTTTCATCCTCACCTCCTCTGCTCCTTCCAGCTGTACTGATGTGAACCTGCACAGATGTGATGAGCCAGCACTTGTAAGTGGCTGCACACAAGAACAGTTAAGGCAGGTCTGTGTCTGCAGTTGGCTGTGGGTACACTGAGGGCTGTGGGTGGAGGAACCTGGGAGCTCAGGCCTTGCCTTTCCCTGCAGGAGAGGGGAGGTGACAGCACTGTGTCACTGCAGTCTGCAAATGTTCTTGACTCATGCAAATGTTGTCACACGGTTTCTGAGTGCTTGCGAAGCAATTTCCTGCCAGCTCCTAATTTGTACCCACCTCATTAGAGAAGGTTACATGGCAGGCTACAGCGAAGCAAGAAAAAATTGTACTGAAGTTAAACCAAGAAACATCGTACCAAAAAAAA
>WEKY01046515.1:38322-119329 GCA_013390045.1 Picathartes gymnocephalus | reverse complement strand
AAAAAAAAAAAAAAAAAAAAAAAGAAAAAAATCTTTCCTTCTTTATTTTGTACTAAATATTAACCTTTTAACTAGTGCTATTTTTGCTTTCTAGCTTTTACAGGACCTTGTGATCCACGTGGAACATAAGTTTCTATTTGAAGTTCAGAGACCCTGGTGGAAGAAGCGTATGCAGCTCTTGGATCATATGAGATGAGAGCTGTGCTTTATGAGGCTGTGCTGGTAATCAGTAACTAAAGACCTCAAAAGCAACATGTTGTTTTTCTCAGCTTCCAGCTTTAGGAACTGGGGAGCAGCCTGTGTGTTACACGGAGCATCCCTGGGCAAAACCAGCTCATAAACTGCATAGCCAAGGGCTATTAATTCCTCATTTCGAAAACTAAAGGCAAAAGTGCTAATGTGCTAAATAATGTGTTTGTCAGTGTTCTCATAAAATGAAATACAGAATATTCCTACAAAAACAACGCATGCTCTCTGCTTGATGCTTTTAAAAGCTTTCCCAATATGTCAAAAATCCTGGTCTGGGTTTCAGTATCTCTGTGAGAAAAATTTGGATGGTTCATCACAGTATGGACAAGTTAAGGGAATATTGCCAGGGGATTTGTTCTTCTCCTGTACTCCAGCAGAGTCCTTTCCTTTGCAGTTTCATATCCTAGGAGCCACTTATTCTACATTTGCTTGGATGCTTGCATGTGGATTCAGTACTCCAGTGACTACTATTACATATTCTGGGAGAGAAAGCAGTCCTTAGAGATCCAGAAAGAGCAGGGCAGTTCAATGGGATGCAGAATCATGGGGCAAGGCTGCGGTTAGGGGAAGAATCTCCCTGATTAGATGAACTTCACACTGTCTGGGTGAAATTCTCACTGAATGCCAGTATTTATGTGTGGTAAAAATGACACTGAAGCAATGAGCAGAATAAAGGTAAAACAATAGAGAAAAAGCTTTACGAAGCAGGTTGCAGTGGGAGGAATGCTAAAGGTGAAAGAGCTTCATCTGAAGTCCTCACACATTCTCATGAACCTTACTCTCCACCACTTATTCTGAAAGTACCTGTATTTCACTTCAAAGGTGAATTTAACAAACGCTACATAATTGGAGAAGCCGGACTTTGGGGAGTAGAAGGCAGTGAAGTAGAAGGTCACACAGTACCTCAGTCAGCTCACAGCCACAGCCATCCACTGCAGCTGGAAAAAGGAGAGTCACAGGCCCTTTAATTTCTGGGAGCATACCAGGGAGCTCACAGATGGACCTCAGAGTGCAAAAGAAGCACTTGCCTGGATTTCATAAAATGCAAGATATCTTGTAATCTGCTGCGCTGAACCAGAAATTATTGCACACTGTCAGCAGTTCCCTCAGGACATTAGTAAGGGATTTCTCCACTAAATGATTCAAAGAACAGTTCACTCATCAGCGTAATTCTCAACATGAACACACTTTTTTTTTTTTTTTTTTAACCTGACATTAAAAAAAAAATCTTTATCAAATAGTCCTTTGTGTATGGGCATAATACATCCATACTGTTATTCTGGGGACATAATATTTAATGGGAAAGTAGTAAGTATATTGGATGTGTGGCTAAGAATTTTAAAAGGAGATTTCTGGTAGCAATTGCTGCTGAACACAGTCTCACAAGCCCTGAGAAATGACATTTAGTGGAGTGGTCCTTCACTGCCATGTAGGAAAGTCAGACTCTCCTTTTTGCTTTCTTCTCTGGAATTCCACCTTGGAAATGCCCTGCCAGAATCACAGCTACGCTCTGTCCTAACTGCCTGTGCTGCCCATCAGCTCCCAGGGATGTGTACCAGGTATCTCTCCTCCTCTTGAGGCATTGCCTTTGTTGTGACTCTTTGGCCAGGCTGGTCTAAGAGCACAACCCCCATGCAGCTGTTCCAGAGAAAATAGCAATGAACAGCTGACATTAGTGCAGAACACCTCCTACTGAGCAAATAATTCTCTGATTTAGGATTTAATATAATGTTGCATAGGAAACAAAATGCTGGCCATTGGTTGAAATTTTGGTGTGCTGGTCAAAAACCCAGATGTAACAACTGAAACTCAGTGGGAAACCAGTAAAGGTCCTGTATTACTGGCTTTAATTTTAGAAGTTTTTTAGCAGTACATGCATTTTCTAGGTATTTAATAGACCTTATTCCCTGCTTCTGACCTTCTTTCCTGTGATGATATTGCAAAAAAGCTGTTTTCACTTATGAAAATAAAAATGACAGATTTAAAATGTTTTCAAATGTGTAATCACTTATTTAATCTGATCTTTATTACCATTATCTAATTTGTGATTCCAGCACCTCTGGAGCTGTAAACTAACACATCCAGGCATTGTGATATGTCATAGAAATACTGTGGCATCCGTTACAAATCACAGGTGTGAACTCACAGACTTGGACTGACTTCAAGAGACATTAAGCAAAAAGAAATCAGAAATCACCACAGCAGTTAAAAAATTGCTCTCCTGCTGCTCCTTTCAGTAGTTAGTATACAAAATAGCTTTTAACTGCAGGAGAGCTTAATCCAGTAATAATCTCAGCTAGTTCCATCTATTTCAAAGGTCTCTGTTGATGTAGACAAATAAAAGAGAGAATCCCTTTTTACATTAAAAGGAACACTGCTCCCCTTGTCTCCTCTTCTCTTTCAGGGACTACCCTTCTGCTGGCTGTTACACACAAATGAGTCGTTCTGGATGTTTGCTGGTTTTTCGTGGTGTATTTTTCAGCTGAACAAATCACCTTGCAGTTAAAGCTGCTCTCTGTTCTCACTCAGACTCCACACTCTCATATGTCAGTGACACTCTCCACTGATCAAGGGAATAAAGCCTGCAGGCTTCAGACCCAGGGGTTCTATAAAGTGCTCATCATCAGGTCACATCTAAAGCTTCATTTTTGTTTTTTGTGCTTTGTTTGATGATGGTGCAGAAATTAACCCTTCAGCTGTCTAATTATTTGCATCCCTGTGCTCTCAGTTCCTGCCAGCCTGTCAATACTCAGGAATTGCTGTGTAGCCGACTGCAAATGCAGCTTTCAGCTCAGGTTTCTGATTTCCTGATATCCCCTTTGTGAAATATGAAAAAAGGGTTTTCTCTTCATATTGAGAAGCAGAAGAAAGTTTGTTTTGGAAGAGGTAATCTATTGTAATGTTTTGGATTTCTGCATTTGTCACAGATGTTTGCAGACTGGCAGTGTTTAAAAAGAAACCACAGCACACAAAATATTTTGCATCTTTTAAGTTAATAAGAACAGAATTTATATTAAATACTAAGTATGAAAGAATTACATATAAATCATCATACTTTAAACCAAAAATAAAGATGAAAACAACACTCTCAAATTGTGCATCTAATTATCCTCAGCACTTTGAGGGTGTTGTTCTACATCCTCTTTCTCTGCGCAGCTCCAGAGTCTGTGGGGCAATGTCTTTTCTCCCTGCAGTTTGTACAGCACCTCACATGACAAAGTGTAACAACTGGGTGATTTTCTCAAAAGCTGCTTGTGTGGATATGTGCAGATTTGCAATATCAGAGAACCACAAAACCACAAAGGGATTTAGAGCTATTTTTACTTTTAGAGGAAAGTCACAGTTTAAAGTGTGATAAGGAAATTATATTCCTTTGCTTAAGGACAGGAGAGCTCTGTGTGCCCTCCAGGCTTTCTGAAATGCTGAATACCAGCAGTTTTCAATTATGTTGGCTGCTCTCTGGATGTTCTGTGCTACTGAAAACTACTTTTAAAAGGTTTAAACATTGATAAAGACAACTAAATTTGCTTACCTATCCTTGCAATTTTTTTCAATCCAGATGACTAAATCCAGACTCCTAAAGGAGATGAGACAGTGCCTTCATCTGCCTTTAAGAATTTGCACTTTATATCCATTCTTTCTACCTCAGTGTCCCCACCTGAAAACAAAGCTGACAGTGGGTATGTTTGTGACAAGGTAGGTCTTGTTAATTAGTGACTGCAAAGCACATGGAACCACTGAGATGGAAAGTCCCCAGAAAATATTTATTATTAGTGCAATTTTATTACTTCAGACTTTTCAGGCCTCAGAAGACTTTCTGAAGGCAGCAGCTCTGCTGAGTGGGCTGGGCTGTATTTCTGTTTTGGGTCATAGTGATGTACATGAAAGAACCATTCTGTTTATCTCAGAACTCCTTCTTTATACAAAAGATTCAACCAGATTACTATTTCAACGAAACATAAAAGAAAAAAATAGAATAAGAGATACCAAAGTAATAGAAGAGCAAGAAGCTTTAAACACAAAATAGGATTATTTTAGCACAAAAATGTCCTACTCAATTCAATTGAGTCAATCTTCCTGTTCCACACAGCCTACAAAAGAAACCCCAAACACCAGCAGAGCTGCAAGGCTTCAGGGAGGTAAAGCTAGATCTTCACTAGCTAACATGAATTTTCTGAATAGAAGAGAGGGAGAAGGAAGCAAACAAAAACTCCCTAACTAGTTCAGAGAGCTCTGGAGGCATCTTCATCTGGCTTCAGAAGAGAGAAAGGAAATTCCCTTCATTTTCAGAACTATAAGATCAACAACCAAGTGAGAGAAAAAGAAATGAAGAATTCGATCATGTTACTCTCATTCAGTACTTGTCCCTTCTGAAAAAACAACAAACAAACAAACAACCTCCACAACAACAACAAAGAAAAACAACAAAACAACAACAAAAAACCAAACCAAGCAATGGAATAAATCAGAGATTTATGTCTTATCACTATTTCTGTCCTAACAGAAGGGGATCAGAAGAATTAATACTCTTGGAACTCTCTTTAATTATCGCATTCTTTGTCTTTATTTACTTTCCTAAGAACAGATCCACATAAAACTTAATTTCAGAAAAAAAAGGAAGGGATCAATTATTGGTAGTGTCAGTCAGGACACCCAACAGTTTGCTTAGAACCACCTAAACCAGAAAACATCGTGGAACAAAGACATGTTTTCAATATTGCAGGATATTATTGCCTAAGAGCTGAATAATGAATGAACTGGGTTCTGATGCCTTGAATTTTAACTTTTATATTTCTTAGATCCTGTTGTACTTAGTGTGTGTAACTCTGAAGTGCTTTGTAACCTGTTAGCTGCTCTCTCGGGCAGTGATAGACATAACAACCCTCTCCAGGCCTGCTCTCCAAGGACATTTGGACGGTCCTAAGCCCAGAAAGTGTAAACCAACACCTAAGGAAAGGGGGGCAAGCCGGAGAGAATTACATCAGTAGCTGAAGTTTTAATTGGCGAATTTATACTGATATGCTAATGTACCAAAACCTATAACTGGGGTAAGAACTCGTGACTTGTCGTCCATCTTGGGGTCCCATCTTGGGTCTGGTGGCCCAGGGTGTGCTCCCCAGGGTGTGCCCTTGAAGGCCTTCAAATAAATATTCACTTTTATTCTCTTACTCCTGTCTAGTCTCTGTTTGCAGGTAGCCAATTAAGGCATCAGTTCCACACTTACCACATTGAGCTTTTGCATGTTTAGAAATTGCAGATGAAATTCTATACACTTCCTATCGCTTTCTGGGGGAAAGCACTACTTACACATTAAGAACGTTATTTTTGCCCAATGCAATACTGTTGCACAGACCCCAATCAGTGCAGCAATACTCCTTAGGATGCTGTCATGATTTCTGTTTCGTGAAAAGCTGAGATTGGTGCTTTCCCATTTCACACTCCTCCTGCTGGCAGTATCTGCTCTCCCTCTTCCCCAAGTCTGGGAGCTCTAGAGCCTCTGAGCTCCCATCACCTGATCTCACAGGAAGGAAATGACTCATTTTGCTCAATGGCCAACTGACAGCAGGTTGTGCTGCCTCCAACATGCAACAGGCAGCACCCAATCAGCTTTGGTTGGAGCACACCCATTATTGATAATAAACAAAGACAATGGAAAAATCCTCCTCTGCAAATAGCTGAAACAATGTTTTGACAACTGTAATTTTTCTGTGTGTCACTATTTCCTACAAACAATGAAGCTGCTTCCAGCTCTGGAACTAACACACAGTTCAAGCACTACTGAGAGAGGAGCAAATTTTTGGGGTGGATTCATATCACCATTTTGAATTAGGCTTGAATTTAGAATCCAGTTCCTCTCTAATGAATGGAAAATACTGTTCAAAACTCTTCATTCCACCATTTTATACTTCCACCTTGGAATGCTCTCCAAAGGTTGATTTCCAGCCACCCCGAGTCACTTGGGTTCCCTCTGGGATCTCTGGAGAGAGATTTGTCCTCCTGATGCCAATATCTACACTGGTGATTAGATGGTTTTTATTAATTTTTCACATATTGTTTGAGAATTTGATGGCCAGGTTTCAGAAACTGCCATACTGCCATTATTCAATGCTAATATGTGTAAAAGTAAATGAGAAATTAGAGATGCAGACAAATAAATGAAGAGGGGAGAGAAAGATGAGATTTGAGGGTGAATAATTGTGAGGTCAAGGGAAAAGGAAATATAAAAAAGGTAACAGGAAAAGGAAAAGAAAGTTAGAGAAAGAGGAACTTAACAGAATGAAAGTGAGGAACAAAAATGAGGCAGAGATGAGAACAGGAAAGGGTTTACTAAAGGCAAAGGGAAGGAATGTGGGAATAAATAGGGAAAGACTTGCCACAGATCCTGAAACATTAGAAATCAGTGTTACTTCTGAGCATGCAAATCAAGATAATGGCACAATAATTAAAATAAATAATTTACCACAGGACTTCAGTGTATCTATTTTAAAGGATTTGCAAAGTACCAGTGGAGAGCTGAGTGCCTGACATTTAATAAATGCTTTAATCTGCACATGCTCTGTCCTGTTCTGCACGGTGATGAGGAGGGCAGCAGAAATCTCTGTGCTAACGTGGTACAAATATGTTTATATAGCTGCCCTTCTGCTCTGGAGCATCAGCTACTGACACAAGCATTTCCTTTCAACTAATGTGTGCTAAAAGCCAAGATCTCAGAAAGAAGCTGTGGTCCTCAGGCTGCTGAGGCTCATGAGAATGCTGGTCCAACAAACCTCAGAAGTCATTACTGGGTCCCAGGTTAATTTTTTCTTTAGACTGAGTCACTTTGTTTTTACAATTGATAATGAGATTCTTGCCAGCTCAGGAGGAGGTCGAGGCACAGCTGGAGCCAAACCCTGTGTGTTTATGAGGAGACTTGAATTAAAAATTCAAGTTGCTCAAAGATGCAAATGGCTTTGATGACAGTGGGTTAGGTCCCAGTAAATGTGTGCTCCAATTACAAAACCCAGCACATTCTTTGGTACAGAGAGCCAGTGTTTGTCAAGGATCTCAACAGACAGAGCTACATAAAAACCTGGTAAGGACAAAGGTTCATTAACTGGTACATATGAAACCCGCACAGCCCTGGCACAGCCAGCCTGATTCTTATCAGTGCTGTTAACATTTCACTTCTATTAATACAAGTCACATCAGAAAGAGAGAAAGAATTGTAGCTCTGCCAAACAAAACTCCTACTTAGTCTGTTTCTTCAAAAACTTGTCACTTTCTACAAACTCTTACATTACAGAAGTTTAAAAAAATAACAGAGAGAAGAACACTTTCCACCTAGTCAGATAATGACCCTCTGTAGGTCTCATTGCCAGGCAGTCAAAGGATAACACAGAATACATTGGAGGAGAGGACACTCACTTAAACAACCTCCAAATTCAGAAACAAGCGACAGTAAATGTGTAGACCATTCTTAAAACAGAAAAGGTCACACTCCAGTCTTGAATACTGTCAGATAATCTCACTATAATTCACCATGGCCCAGGAAAGTTTGAAAATAATATTTCATATAGCAGGCTTTATAATATGGTTGGAAAATAAGGAAGAAACCTATACGGAGAATCAAAGAATCATGGAATCTTCTGAGTCGGAAGGGACCCACAAAGATCAGCCAGTCCAACTCCTGACCCTGCACAGGACACCCAACAATCCCACCCTGTGCATCCTTGAAAGCGTTGCCCAAATGCTCCTGGAGCTCTGGCAGCCTTGGGGCTGTGCCCATTCCCTGGGGAGCCTGGGCAGTGCCTGACCAACATCTGGGCGAAGAACCTTTTCCTGATATCCAACCTAAACCTCCCCTGACACAGCTCCAGCAGTTAAAGAGTCCCACAGATACTCGAAACACACAAAATACAAAGAAAGAATAACTAAGAAGCCAACACTGATAACCTTCCTATTAAGATCAACCTTAACAAACTACTCCAAACATATGAAAAACAACCCCCATGCAAGCTGTACAAGAGCAGCATGAACTGAATGTGATGAGAATATGATTTAGTTAAATATCTTAAATACTCTGCAAAGGTATAATAGCTCCTATCTAGCTCTGTGAAGACATACCCAGCTGTGTTTAGCTTCTAATTTTCAACAACATATCTTGTTGAATCAAACACTGGCCAGTCTCCTAAAGGTCATGGTTCACACATACATTTTGCTCATTTTATGTAAATGCACACATTATGTCGATAGAACAGGTATCTCCACCTTATTCTTTTTTGTGACCTCTTTGTAACCACTCCTGTAAAATAGACTCAAATTTAAAGAACAGGCAGCTCTCCTGTAGTTCCACTGCAGCTGGAACAATGTCATACATACCTTACACAACCAACACCTCACTGGAAGAGGTGACCTTCACTCCTAGCCACAGTCTGCCACAGTCCTGGGTGCTCTGCTCATTGGCCAAATCCTTGCACCTTGCTCAGAGCTGCAGGAACATCTCAGCCAGCAGCACAAAACACACACAGATGACAACTGGATGCCATTTGATGAGAAAAAGCCTACAATAAATCACAGCAGCCTGGCCTAGGAAGGGCAAACCCTCACCAGGAATCAGAAGGAGCTTGATATTTTACTCCTTGCACGTGCAAATTGTTGTGCTTGTTTTATGAATAGATCTTCCCCACTTGTGCTTTCTGATCACCTCCTCTTCTTGCTCTGTGCCCTCTCTCTTTTGTCACCAGTGTTGTGGGACTGTGTCACAGGGCTCCGGAAACCTCCACCCACCCCCTCCCTCTCAGACTTACAGTCTATATATAGCAGCCAGAAAGGTGCTGGGGGCTGCCTTACTTCCCCTTTCTTCTGAACAGAGCTTGTGGGTAACTTTCCAATGTGACTCCTCTGCTGAGGGAAGTCTTAGAGGAAGTGCTTTCACAGCCAGGAGAGCTGGGGGCTCTGCATGGAGCAGCAAGGGCCTGAGGAGGACCTCAAACAGGTCCTTTTTTCCTGCAGAGAACCCAGCTGGGTTTCCTCAGCCATCCCCTGCCACCAAAGGGCTGTAATTAAGAGCAGGAAAGCAATCTCTGGAAAACAGAGAGACAATTTGCTCTCCGTCTCGCAGAAGGGCTCCTGTAAGTCACTTCTGTAGCAATCTAAAGGAAAAATGGTCAGTTTGTACATTGTCTGTCCATTATTTCTGTAGTGGTAATGTCTCCATGACCTTGTCTTGCTGTCTTGGAGAACAGATAATGCCAAATACTTGGCAATTCTATATTTTCTATGTTCAAAGCATTGCAAGGAGGAATTAAGCATCTTCTGTTGCTCTCTCCATAACTAAGCCCATTGCTCTGATGATAAAGAATAAAATACTGTAAAGCTTTCATGTGGAAAATTCATCCCCAAAGAATTAACTAACCATGGGAAGAGACTAAACTCTGGTCTCATCAGGAAACTCTGGTTGGTTCAGTTCATGGTTAATGTGTATTCTTTTTTTTTTTAAAGACCGAAGAAACAAAGTACTTAAATAGCAATAAATCCGACTCTTTGTCATCACCTGGTGTGGTTCTTGACCACAGGTCAAAGTAAGAAGCAGTATGAGAATTGTACTGAATTCTCTGCTGTCTGAGGACATAAATATTTGTGAAAATAACAACTCTAAAGTGATGCCAGAATTACATTCCATCTGTGAGCATCTCAGCGTTTAAGGATGGGCAGCTGCTGTTAAAAAACATCTACAAAAACTACTAAAAAAGCAAGATTTGCAGGATTATTTGCACCCAAACCCTGATCTTCAGATGTGTAACAGTACAAAAGGTGATAACCAACTCAAAATCAGGGCAAGTTTGTTTTATTCTCCTAACTTATGCCACGGAGCACAAAAATTCCAGCACAGGCTGACAACAAAATCATTTGCAGAATGTGCAGAAAAGCCTTTGTTTTAAATGCAGTGTTGCATTTGTGGTTGAGGTGAGGTTACACACAAGATGAGCACAAGCAAACGGCTCCCACGCGTGAGGATTGATTTCCCCCATTTCTCATTCCTGCTCCAGGGCACAGCTCGTAATTAGGGTCAGATTTTCTAAGAGCACAGGTGGTATTTAGGCATCAAAATAAATGGCCAGATTTTTGCCAGCCTTGCCTCGGAGTGTGGGATAAGGTGGTGTTATGAATCATGGGGCTGCTGAGCGTTAAGCCCTTTTTAAAATCAGGGCTTCTCTACACACTTAAATTGAAGCTGAGCGCTTTCAAAAATCTTCTCACAACTGGAACATTCTTCAAATTCTAAGTATTGAAAAAATGGGCCTTTAAAGCTTTGTGAGGTGCTAATTCTTACATGAATAGGGAACTGCTCTCTATAGCACCTATAAATCTGGCTGGCAGCAGTATTTAAGGAGTTCTGGTTCTCTAGTGTTATATAAACTCTTCGGCAATGCACATTCCATGGGGAAGAAGGCAGATGCTGTGTGCCAGTGCTTACCTGTGTTAATTCCAAGCTGTGAAATAAATATTTTGCTAGCTACAGGTGATGACAAACACTGCTGATGCATCAATCTCTTTTCAGCATATTGTCTCCAGCCACAACTGAGATTTTAAGAATTAAATGAAATTTTAAGCTTTGAACCCTCTGAGACATAATAAAAGAAGGGTTCTTTCTACATGACTTTCTATGAGGAACCAAAACAAATTAATTTTTCTTATGCTCAAAAGCTAATACAGTGTAGAAACTGTATGAGGTTTTAGATTAGACTCTCCTTTCATCATTAGTTGCTCTATTTATCTTTTTTTTTTCAAAGCTGGTGAGTTCAGCCTTGCAGAATCCATGCTGCTGACTCAGCTAACTGAGCCAAAACTCATAAAAATCTATTTAAAAAAGGTCCAATGATTTTATTTTCTAATCGTAAATATGAAATTTAATTAGCATCTCATTGCTAACGAAGTCACCATGGAAGACAAAACTGAGGAATTAGGCACAGGGATGGAACATCAAGCATAAGACAAAGCAACTGTTATGCAGGAGCCAGTTTAACTCCTGCTTTTCTCCACTCATGTTTCACATTTTTAGGAATGATGCACAGGTTTCCTTCCCTGAGAACAAGGCTCTTCTATCCTCTCTGTGGCAGTAATTATTCCATCATGATAACCCATCATGTGAAACACAAAATAACAACAGATAAGGTTCACTCTGGATTAGAAAAAGAAGCAAGGCAGAGCAAGTTGGATCTGAATTCAAAATCCTGTTTTGTCATAAGCTACTCAGGTCAGCAACTGTTTCAAATCCTGTAAAAGCAATAGACTCATCAAATGAGAAAAGAACTTTCATTATTCTCCAGGGTACTGCAAACATCAGAAAGATTAAAGGAATTTTTTTAAACGAAGCATATGGAGAATTTAAAAAGCCTCTTCAAATAGGAATGTGTCCAGCCTTTTGATTGTTAGCAACTTTAGAAGCTGTGTCCTAAGCTGCCATCAGCACTGAGGTCGGCATTTCTGGCTGGAATTCTGTCAACTGGGAGCTTCCTCTGCCATCTTCTCCCTGAGCTCCTGAGAGGTCGGGAGCTCCTGCTCTGGCTTCACCCACCCAAGTGGGCAGGAGGGGGTTCCACGAGTGCCCTTCCCTGCACAGCAGCACAGTCCCCTGGGCTGGAGGCAGGGACAGGGACAGGTGCTCTCCTGGTGCCCCGCTCGGTGCCCCGGTGAGGGAGCACAGAACACAGAACACCACGGGAGAGGGGACCCGGTGCCGCGTGGGCAAGTGCTGTGCGAGAGCTCTGCAAGGGCTGGGGAACTGCAGTAACCACAAAGCTGTGTGTGCTTTCTCCCCACACACGCTGAAATTGCTCACAGCAATCAGAGTGGGAGGAAGTGTTTACAGGACCTTTCCTGAGAGCGACTAATCATTAATAATTCCTGGATTGCTAGAAGAGCTTTAGAAGTAGCTCTGTGAGTGGGCAAGCCCCTTGGGCGCTCTTAACCACAACATTCTCTGGGGTAAAAAGCAGTTTATTTGGTGGTGGTCCTGGTAACGTATGTAAGTCAGGACAGTTTCATATCACTGTTACACCATCAATCACTTGCAATAGCAAAGAGCCCCACCCAGACATGCTATCACCAAGACCAACTGGGGTAACGCTGCCCATTTTATCAGCAATGCTGGTGCTGAGGTGAATGGTGGAGTTGAGACAAACTGAACAAGGACCAACAGCTTTCTTCAAACAACTGATGCACAGTCCCTGGTATCTTCAGTGGAGTGGTGATGGAAGTCTCTGTAAATGAGACTTATCCCAGTTCAAATTCTGGAAATAATTCTGTTTCTTTCTAGTATTTATGATGTCACTTATTCTAGCAAGGAAGAAAAGAAATGGAATTAAACTTTCTCACTCCACAGTTAGAGGGTCTGAAATGGATAATTCTGGTAAAGCATATTTTTAAAGAATAAGGCAAGTTTAAAGCAATGGCCATATGCTCCTTTTGGATTCTTACACGCAAACTTTTAGCACTTAGCCAAAAATGTTGCTGTTCCTTTTCAGGACAGAATGGTCGAGCTGGAGGCTCAGAATCCACATTCAACCACTCACTGAT
Organism: Picathartes gymnocephalus; assembly: GCA_013390045.1. Classification (NCBI taxonomy): domain Eukaryota; kingdom Metazoa; phylum Chordata; class Aves; order Passeriformes; family Picathartidae; genus Picathartes; species Picathartes gymnocephalus. Next base: position 106,522 of record WEKY01046515.1, on the reverse strand, counting down.
ATTTCTCTGGAGGAAATAAGGATTGCTGGTTTGGGCAGAAGAAGCTGTTCAGTTTCTCTTGCGTTTGTGTAAGGCCAAATTCAAGGTAGAGGAAATTTCTGGTCTGAGGTTATAGAGTTCACTGTCTCCACGTGAGGGGAGAGGAGAGGTGGGCAGGAACCACTTCTAGACACAGACAACATAATACAGAACTCCAGGATGTGGCATTGCCCAGCCCACAGAAGTTGATGCTCTGAGCTGAAACCCAGCACAGCAACCTGAACAACCTGGATTACTACAGCCAAAATGTGTGAAGCATTCTCCACAAGAGAAAAGAACTGCAAGAACATCCCAGAGGAAAATCTGACTTTGTTTAGAGAGCTGAGTTTGCTAAAGCACAATGGCCCATCTCTGTTTTCAGGCAGGTTTTTTTTCATTTGCTGTGCTGTGTGCATTGGTTCATCTCCCTCAGTCACAAACTGCAAGTGAGTGATGCCTTCAGCTCTGAAGTCTGCTGGACAGAGAGGAGTCTGCCAGATGCCTTCTCTCACTTGATGGGACTCCCATGCACGGGCTGGGAATCAGAATCAGAGAGGAGGAGGAAAGGAGATATTAAACAATACAAGGGAGGGGATTCAGATAAACTGGTCAGGCTGAAGGGAGGGAGGACTTGGGATGATCTGTGAGGACCAAAGGAATAGCAGCAAACCACCCTCTGCCTTTTCTCATGTTCTTTCCTCACAATATTTGAATGTTCAAATCATTTTTACTGTTCAGTCCCTTTGTGCACAGACTACTCAGTCTGTGCTGATGGCATTGGCTATTTAATAGCCAAGATTTCTAAATACATTCAAGATTTCTAACACTATCCTGCTCAAGTAGCTTTGGATTTCTGCACTATTATCATGTTGCAATGATGCAGTTGCAATGAGTTTACATTTTTCTGCATTGCAGCACATACTACAGGGTATCAGGAGCTTGTCACTGAATCCACAGCCTTCAAAGGGGCATTCAAATTCTGATCACTTCTGCCTCAGACTGAGCACTTTCCAGTTATTCCTTGCAGGTGGAATATTCTTCCTGAGATTGTATTCTCACATGGCTTCTAAGGGCAGTATGGAGCCAGCCCCACTTTCCCAGGTGTGCAGCCTTGCAGGGCAGTGGTTCAGTGAAGGTGCTGCTGTCAAAAGTGTTTAATCCAGCAAAACTGCCTGGATGCTGCTCTCATTATGGATATGGATGAGCCACAAAACCACCATTCTGCAGTGTAACACTCCAGATGAAAACATTCAAGTATCACTTTTCCTTCAGGCCACAGACTTATGGATTAAAAAACCCAACAGATTCAGCCTTTCCAGCCTTTTGGGAAATGTAAAACTCCTTCCCTTTTTTTGAACAACTCAAGCAAGAGGAAAACACGTTCCTTTCAATCCCAACACAAAAGTTTAAACATTTTTTGTTTCGTACTACCCTGTTATCTTTCATGACATAAATTGCAAAAAAAAAGAGAGAATAAAAGACAGAAGGAAATTAAACCTTCTAAAATAAAACATGTTAGTCTTGGGTCTTTCTGAAAAATATGTAACTGGAAGTACATGAATATGTTACTGGAAGGATGAAGCACACACAAAAGATTATTAAACAATTAAACTTTGAGACTTATTCTGACTTGCTTTGGCAAGAACTGTGAAAGAAAACAAGCAGTGTAGAAGAATCTTACCTTAAGCTTGTTTTTTTTTCCTCAGGAAAAAATCAGCTCAGCAATAGTAAAGAAGGTGGGGAAAATTGATGGAATTTTCTATTTTCAGTCATTGCAAATCATTAGTGAAAAGAGTTTGATGATCTCACTAACTACCTCATTATAAACTACAGAAACCATATGGAATGTAAACTACCTTCACATGGTGCTCAGAGATGATTTAGTGCTGGGCTTGGCAGTGCTGGGTTAACAGTTGGACTCAATGACCTTAAAGGTCTTTTCCAACCTAAATAATTCTGTGATTCAGAAAAAGCCAAGCATTGAGATGCAGGAAGCAGATGCTGGATAGACACTGTGACTTGTTCTTATAAAAGACTGGGATGCACCAGTAGACTTTGGAGAGGATCCACACAAGACTGCAGCCAGGGAGGAAAGGTTCTTTTAAACACTTTAAAGACTCTATGCAATGGACCAGTTTGGTCAGTGAGTACTGTAGGTCACTGGTATTTGAATTGAGTTGTTAAAAGCCAAAAGCCTTCAAATGATCTTACAAATGTGATAATTTTTCAGTTCATGATCAAAGAGAAAAGTTTCAATCACTATTTTCACTGTAGTTTGGAAATGTACTTGGTATAAAAAGACTTGAAACACCCTTTGGGTGTTTTTCCAGTTTCATCAGGATTCAGAGTACCCAGAGGGAAATAGTTGAAAGGTGTCTTTATTAGTGTTTCAAATCTTGGAGGAACTTATTTTTGTGCTCAAATATATTAAATGTATGTAACAACCTATTAAGTACACTCAGACTGATTTCAAGTATGGGCACAGCCAGATTGAAGATGTTTATACACATTTAGAGCTATAAAAATGAAGTGGAAACAATTCTTCAGCTGCTAATGACAACCATATATGTACTGCTACCATACAGCTTCTTCTGCATGCAGATGGAAAAAAAAATCCTGATCCCATTTTAAACAGAAACCTTATGTTACATTTGGTCTTCAGCATCTCAATTACAGCCTGAGGAAAATTTGCCAGCAAACACCCAGTGCTCAGAGGGCCGGTGGGAATCCTTTCCTTGGCTACACTGAAACTGATTCCTCCCCTGAACTCCAAAAACCAGGGCTTATTGGGCAAATAACAAGTACCTTTGTGTAAGGCCAAGCTGGCCTCAGGGACCAGAACGAACACATCCCTTAATACAGCACCAAGTTACTTCACACAGAGAGGTTCACTGAGGCAACAATTACTACAAATAATATCACACACACAGCTGTATATACATTTATCCTTTGACAAAACCAGAATGTTACAGCATTTCATTTGACATTTCTGATAGATTTCCAGTGAGATTTGACAAACTTCTCTTTCCTCTTGAGCTGCTAAACAGATTCACTGAAGTAGACAGCATTAGAAAGCAATGCCCCATCCAGTCCTGAAGATAAAATAGGATTTGCAGGACTAACATAACAGGAATATTCTCCTCACCACATGTTCAGCGCTGGGAGCAGACAGTGCACAACATTGCCAGTTTTGGGTGCTATTAGTAATGTACTTTTGTGAGCTGTGAGAAACCCACCCTGTGTGTTTGCTTTTTGTATATGAAAGCACAAAACTGGTAAAATGTTACATGTAGATCATTATGGCTGTGAATTCATGGTACTCCCAAACTATCACCCTTCCTGGAGATCAAATATTTGGCAGAAGGTTATGAAGGGAAGAGTTTGAAATCAAAGTTCAGAGATCTTTGTGCTTAACTCAAGGCAGCGTGCAAACTTCAGCCAAGGGAATTCACTGCCCAGAGCTGGGACACTCCATGACAGGGAGCCTGGCAGAGCTGCTGTTCTGTAACTGCACTTTAAACAGCCTGGCACTGCATTCTCCTCTTGCCTGAGAGGAGCAGAAGTGAGAGGGTGAGATAGGGAGAGAATACAGAAAAAAAGCAGAGAGACAACGAAGCTTTTATCACTCATTGGATGTGTGCCACAGACAGCAATTATATACATTTGACAGCAACCATTATAATTCCAGAGTCCTTGAACAAATCACAAGCAGAAAGGTTACCTTCTTGAAAATGTTCATTGCCATTAAATAAGTGACCCAGGCTACAGGGTGAAGGCAGCACTTAAGAGAAAATTTGGGGGAAGAGTGGAGATGGAGAATCTTATTACATGTAGACCTGTAAAACCCTGTAAAATCATTTATTCTGAAAAAGGAATTACAGATTCACTGCAGATGCTGGATTCTCAGCAAAGCAGACAGTGTTCTGCAAATGCAAATCCTACAGACAGCAGTGGCAAAACAGACAAGAGACAAAGAATTTTTCTCTCATATCAGTGGCAAAACTTGACCAAACTTGGTGGGGTTTATGGTTTTACCCTTCAGTTTTAAAATCACAAGGCCTAGTTCCATATTTCTTTTTAAGTTTAGATTGCTATGGAGGCTACTGCCAAAGAAAGCTGCCATAGGTCAAACTCCACCATCAGTTACACAATTTAATGACCATATCTAAGTGAAAGATTCGTATTTCATGGAAGATGTATTTCAGTATCAAAGAGAGTTGAGCCATCTGCTAACAAGTGGGTAGCTAAGGATCTCTATAAATTTCATCCTCTGTGAGCAATCATCCCATATATCTGATGAAAACTTTCACCAAGCAACTGTATAGAAACCAAGGTCATTTGGTATATGGCATTCTGATATCTTCAGCATATCCCAGTTATTTGGGATGCATCCTTCTAGAGCAGGTCCAAATTGTCTTTAATTGGAACTGATAAATGCAGTCAGATTGTTCTCTCTCTTCCCCCACATTGAAAGTTTATTGTTCTCTTAATTCAGAGTTAAGTCTAATTGGAAGTATAAGAACATAAGAACAGGGAATCAAACACTGATTCTGAATTTCTGTTCTGGGGTTGGCTCCCTTGATACAGCAATTTGCTGAGGTGGATAGAAAGTTTCCAGGCTCTTTACCACTGAAATTTCTCCTCTGCCAGACACATGATCCAAGAAACTGGACATAGACACACACAAAAATAAAATTTCTGTCTCCAGGTCCCCTTGCACATGTCACAACACACCTTTGACAATGTCCATTTTTAACTCAAGACAGGCAAAAGAAAAAAGAGAGAGAGAAAGAGAGAGAGAGAGAGAGAGAGAGAACAGACATTGTCTTCACCAATTTATTTCTGGGAGTCATTGAGCCTTTACAAAAAGAACCAGTAATAGGGGCAAAAAATACTGAGAAAACAATGCACAAAATCCACAAGTTTTGTAGAATGACTCAAAGGAATATGAATGCTGTTCCCATCACAAGATGAATTGCAACAGAGTAAGAAGGAGTCATATTAGACCTGAATGTATAAAATAACCATCTCTTATTTTATTGTTCTATGCTTGTGAACTTTTTGCAAGTTCCAAAAGGCAAAGATATTTTAATGTACTGGTTTCTGTATTCAGAGGAGAACGCTCACAGCTCAAAGGCCACAGTTTTTTAGCTCTGAATCAGAAAGGATATCTTATAATTGCAAATATAAAAATTTAAGCACCTTTCACTCATAAGGAGATGGACAATTTGAGAGAGCTGGACAGATCGCTAAGAGAATTCTCCCACATAATAATTCTCTTATTAATTCAGCTGAGTTTAATAAGTGAACCTTTTTCAGTTCCCAAAAGACCACACCAGAAGATCCATAGAAATACATCTTCAGTCTCAATAGTCCTGCTCAAGAAGGTGAGGCTAAAAAGCTTCATCAAAGAAATGCATTTATTTGTCATATCTGATTCAAAGCATACAAATTTAAGCAAGGAATAATACCAGATATTGTCCTTGGATGAAGTTTTTAGCCGTGTCAGATCTTGGTGACTCACCAATATGTCTGGTATAAAAGATATGAGCTGTTTCCAAATCCTAGGAGCAAAATTTCTGCCACTATAGCATTAGAGTTGAGAACTTCTACCTCTGAAACTTGGAATCCCATAGGAATCAACAAGACAAAAACTATCCCAGTGTCAGATCAGAAATTCTGCTGTGGGGCAGGAATTCCAGAAGTTTATTAGGTTTAGTAAAAAGATTTATGAACAACTAGAACAATTGTTTACAGTTTTCCAAAGGCATTTTGGAATGTGCTCTCCCATTTTTTCATCTATCTTCAGTCCCATCACTAAGCTCTTCCTCTGCTCAGGTTGCACATTCTGCAGAGGAAAGAGGAGCTGAGAGACTGCAATACTTCCTCTGGTTCCCCTGCAGGCTGGCAGCAGGGATTCTAAGGCAGCAGTGCAAGCCCAGCTGCATCAGCAGTTCCTCCCAGTTTGAATGCAATATAAAGATAAAAAGAGATAGAGAAACCTGGTGGAGAGTTGTGGTAAGAAGGTAGGAAGGAGTGGGATGGCAGAAAGAGAAGGGATAGAGTACAGAGAGTCAGGGCAGGCTGTATTTGAGAGTGGAGAGGAAGACAAAGGGGGTTACAGGTGTTAGAAAATGCTGTTTGTGAGACAGAAAGAAACAGAGACAGGATGACAGTGGTTATTTGTTGTGAATGACTAAATATGAGTCTGAGCACTGGAAGGAAGCTATGCAAGTGTAAAAGTCTCCTGTTTTGGGATGCATCCCCAAAACTGTAAATATGCAAATCCTGCACATGTCCATGGAAGGGAATGACAGGAAAGAGACCTGTGTGTGCAAGGACAGCCCAGGGGAGAGGCAACACCTCTCACAAAAGGATCTTGCCAGGGCAGCAAACACATGAGAGAGGGGATGGAGCAGGAAGTAGAGCGTGTGTGAAGCTGGATGAGCAACAGGAAAGGGGAACACAAGAACAAGAAGGAACTGACAGAGGGGAAGGAGGGAGAAATTAAGAACTTGAGGGAGGATGTACAGTCTATTGCACAGGCACGAAAGAAGGCAGAGGGAAAGGAAAGAAACAAACGAGAAACATTTGTCACACACAAAATACTCTTGATGGCATAAAAAGACACGAAAAGATGGTGAAAAAAGATAATAAGAAATAGAGAGGGTTGAAAATAGAAAAAAGGAAGTGAGAAGAACAAATGAAAAGGGGAAGAAAAGCAAATAAGAAAGATTTTACTTGTTAACAGAAAGCATAAATCTCAGTGAAGAGATTTAAAGAAAGGGCTAGAGCACAATACACTATGGGCAGAACCAGAAATTCCCTGGAGACCAGTGCTGGTGATCAGTCCTTCATCTGCCCTCTCTAGACCTCCATATCAACTCTGTTTCCCAGTGCACATTTGCACCTCCAGTTACAGCCTGTCTGCCTCCCTGAACCCTGGGCTCCAAGGATCGGCGCACGCAAGGCACCAGACCTGCTGAGGGCAAGGAAAGCACGAATGGAACCATTTTCAAAGAAACTCTTGACTATCAGTGCAAAAAAAGGTGTAAGTGGAACTTTCAGTGATCAGAGCCAAGTGCCAGCAGGGAGGTGGAGCTGCTCTGCCAGCTGCTCTCCTTACCTTGGGTGCTCATGAGTGACCGGCTGTCTCACTGCAGCAGCTGCAGGCTGCACTCTCTACGTCGCCTCCATGCAGTTGTTAGTGTCTCTCCAGGACTCTTGGAGAGGTTATTTGTGCTCTGCAGCTGTTGAAAAGTAAAGGAAACACAAGGAGTAAAACACCCTCTGGCCCTCAAAGTACAGAAGTTTCGGGAGAATCAGGAATGAAGGAAGCTGGGGCACTGGTTGCAGAACGAGCAAAGAGCCACACAGAAAGTAAGAAAAAGTGTGTCAGAGACTGGGAGGGGCGGAGAAGGAAAATGCAAAGATCTGACAGGAAACCAGACTATAAATCTACTTCGGGTTTGAAAAAAACACATTTCTACTCCTCAGCGATAGGGCCTGTTTGCAAATGACTCTGCAGGCAGGTGACAGCAGAGCTCTGCCGCTCCGGGCAAGCAAATCAGGAGGCACCGTTGCCCCTTCCCCAGGAAGAGCAGTGGGCAGAGGTGGAGGCAGCACAAACGCCTGGCTCAGGCACAAAAAGCAGCCTGTCCCCACTGCCCCACTCCCAGCTCCACACACTTCCAGGGCACATTTTCCTCAGGCACAAGGGGATGTGCTTACTGCAGCCTGGCTGGTGCTGTGCCTCTCCCAGCACAGGGCAGCAGCCCTGGTGTCTCAGGGCACTTGCTGGTAGAAAGCAGGTGGGAGAGAAAAAGGAATGAAAGAACTGAAGAAAACAGAGTTTCAAGAACAACAGTTCCAGGTAGAAGGAGTTGTGGGTTTTCCCAAAGTTACAAAGGTTTTTCATGAAAGCATCTATTTTATTAATAGCTTCTTTTGCTACAAAGGTAGTCAACTTTATGCATCAGATTTTACAGTTGAAGGATACTTTAAACAGTATGTTTTCCAAAGGGAGTCAGTCTTTGCTGACAAAAAGAAGCTGCAGTATCTTGTATTGCTTCAATCCTGGGTTCCAGGTTTAAGGCCAACATGCAAACCCAGCCCCTGATGGATCTCACAGAGGACATTTACCTCTAGGCTGCAACCAGGAGCCTCTCTACAGCCAAACCCACTGGAGCAAAGTCACTCAGTCCCTGCCCTTGCTGATCTCTGGGTCCTTCGGGACCAGGAGTCACCATCACTTCTAGAAATGTCCTTCAGTGCTGCTGCCACCCTGCTCAGGGATCCTGAGCCTGAACCCCTGGCATAGTGTGCTGGTTCTTGTACGGGCACAGGTACAGCTCTGCTCCCAGTCATTCACCAGGTTTTACCTTTGCACTGAGAAGATGTGAACAGGTGAAGCCTCACTGGAGTCAGGTCCTGGATGTGTGAGGGTCAGAGAGAAGAATCCTTGAAGAAAGGATGAGCGCAATAAGGATGCCAGTCTTCAAAGGTCATCGGTCCAGCTACAAGTGCAAACACATGAAATTACAGGAACAATAATGGTGAATTTGAGCAGAGTCATCCATAGGTTTTGTTGCCTGGAATACCTCCTGCTCCCTCATGATTTTTGCAAGGTTCAATTTTTCTTTGAGGGTGACTAGAAAAAAAAACCCTATGTATATATGGGCACGGGCATGTTTTTATTTCCTGAGAGAAAATAACAGAAATAAAATCAGAAACACTAGAAAAATAAGCATAAGTGGCCTATGACAGATAATTTAGGAATGTGTGGGGGGGGAAAGCATGATGACAGTATGGGAGGGAGAGAATAAGAAAGGAAAAAATATTTGGTAGAGAATAAAGAAAACACAACAAACGGAAAGTAAGTACAAAAGAACAGTGGAAAAATTATCAAAGGATAGAGCGGTGTCAAAGAAGAGAATAGAGGAAGTGAGGTGATATAGTGAAAAGAAGAAATGTAAAGAAAATAGAGAAAACACATGGCTCCAAAGTGTTGCTACAATGACACATAAAGTATTCTTACCAAATTGAAAACCTGAACCCTGCAAAAATTGTAAGGGTGCAGAATATATTCCAGATAGCAAAATGTGGTGGGCAGTTCTGCTCCAATCCTCCCTTATTTTTTCTCTAATTTCACATGTTTATAACTGTACTGTGACTGTTGAGGGTCTAAGTTTATTCATAAGGATGATACTGAAAGGGATCCTGGAAGAAATTCCAGGTCTCTAAATCAGGAGCTCAAAGACTAAGGAAGGCAAGAATTTCTGTCTCCTGCTGCGCAATAGCAGAACTTGCTACGTCCCTACCAATTTTTTTCCAGTGAGGACTACACTGCAATGTGCTACTTATATTCTTGTGCAACTTTACCAAAAATCACTGCTGGACAAACTTGGTGCTGCATGTGACAAGGTGCAGGAAAACCTCCTGCTTTGAGCTGCCAAAAATCTCTCCATGTGACAACAGTACAGGTGAGGTTCTGCAGTTTCTCACCGGGGGAAAGTCAGCGAAACTTTGGGGAAAAACTGTGAAATAGAGCTATAAGAATCATGGCTTACAAATCTTCCATCAAAACCAATACAAGTCCCTTTTGAGTTGAGCTTTCTGCTGCTTTCACAGAGGAAGCTGATTTGTGCATGCAACAGAGGAACCATTTTAAGCACAACCAGAGAAACTAACTCTGCTGGCAGGAGGCTTTGTGGCTTCACTTCAATTTTAAAACTACAGATCTTCCACACATGGTTCCCAACCTGAGAGGAAAAACATGCTAAAGATTCAAATCAAGACTCACTGAGTCTCATGACAGCTTTCTCCTTCTGTCCTTGATTTCTTCAGCAACTGGGTATCAGCCAGCACACTGAAACTGCCCTACAGAGCCAAGCAAGGGGTTAGGTATCATTTGTTCCTGTTCCTGCTTTTGCTTTGTTTAATGCTGTAGATTACAAACAGATCAAAAACTACAGTAACTGCTTTAAAGAAGATGCCACATTTCCCTGGGCCTAAAGTGAGGCCCTAGAGATGAAGCAATTATCCAGCAAAGCCTGAGCAGCTTTAAGGAATCTATCACAGAAATCAAAGGACCTAAAATTCTCATCGTCATAAAGGCTTTACTGGCAAACTGAGATTAGCTGAGCAGGATACAGTCATCAATCAAAAAGCCACATGTAACTGAGTATCAACTCTCTTCTAAAAGAATTTACAATCTTAATCCCAGTTTTCAGGTGTAAAAAATTCTCTCAAGCTATAAAAATGCATTATGGGTGAGGCTGCAGTTCCTCGAGGCTGGCAGACTGAAGTTATGTGTTTCACACAATGTAAGTGTAGAAAATAATTATGTTCTATTAGGTGAACAGAAAACATGAAAAATTTCAGATGCATCTCATAAAATACACCAAAAAGCTGCAGAGTTTGAATCAGGGGCTTTCTTGGCCCAAATGCAGGATCCAGGAACCTGACTAGTAGAGTCCTAAGCAAGAAATTTTCCTTTTACATTTTTATTTTTTTGGGGTGAGAAAACCGAATTGCCTCAGAAAGATACCTGTCTCTGTTCTCTGTTTCTTTTTGAATAATAATAATAGTAATAATAATAATAATAAAAAAATCCACTGGAACTTTCAGCTTAACAAGCTGTCTAGTTAAAGGGCAACAAAAAACAATACAGCTTTTTTGTTTTTTCTTATTGTTGTTGGTTATGGCTTCTCAGATTTCTTTCATTAAACTTGGTGTAGGAAACAATAAATTGCACCTCTGCTTTCAGAGGAACTCCTCTTACCTGAAAGTCCCCTGGAAGGACACATCTGGAATGTTTGCTGTCTGCCTCTTTCTCAGAGACTTCAGAAAAAAAGGGCATATTTAGTTCCTTTCAATTGGTCTAATTCTGCAGGATCTGAGCCCTGGTGGTACAACCTGAATTACAAGTGCATTTTAAATCTTTTGGTGGTGCTGTATCTTCCCTTCCTCCAGGCTTTTACTTTGGGTTCCTTGCATAGAAAAGCCAGCAAAACTTCAAGGTAATTCTGTGATCAACCAGTGGAGAAGACTTGAAATCTCAGATATTCCTCCCCATTCTTGCTGGCCTCCTACATATTTTGCCCACAGATGACTTTCATACCAGAACATCATTATTGGGGTCTATAGGGAAAGTTTCTCTTCTTTCTCCTTCTATCTGTCTCACAGGAATCAAATATAAAAATTCCTGTAGGAATAAACTTCCCTCAGTGTAAGGTTCTCCTTGCACACCACAACTTCCTACAGAAGGCCTTTTTACAGAGGGGATTCATCAGAACTGAAGCTGCTGCAGAGTTTTAATGATCTGCAGACTGAAGAGTTAAAAAAAAAAATCAGCATTTGGAAGTAAAGAAACACTAAAATGTCCAGCTTTTAATCTGCTGCTCCTTTTCTTCTGTTCTCTTCTTCTCCCAAGAGAGTCATCCCAGCCCATGAGGAGACTGCCCTTGACTCCTTATCAGTGTAACAGTCCTGAAAATCCCTGGATACCAGAAACGCATTTCACAAACTACTGATTTGAGAACTAATATATTGCATTTCTCCTGCATGCCTGAGCACAGCAGCACCGTATATATTGTTAACACAACCCTTCCAACTCCTTAGAGCAGAGAAACAGAAGTATTCAATATTTTCCCCGTTTTACATATTTTATATTATCAGCCTTGCTCAACTATCCTTAGAGACTATCACTCTTACTTAAGGATGCTCACAATTTATCATTTTTCTCTAGAGATCTGACTTCCAGAACAGAAGTATTTCCCTATTCAATTCACCAGCCTGTGCATAAGCAGCTGTTAGTGTTCATGTGCCTTTTCTAGGTATTAACATCAAAAATGCCCCTTGATCTTAAAAAGTGACACACAGTGTGGTTTCTTTAACACCTTTGGGGGTAATGGTTTAAATCCAGCAGGGAAATGTTCTCATCTATAGGTTTATGATACACATTTAAACAGTGTTTCAATTGCCTCAACTATGAAATAAGATGACAGCCAAACATATATCAGAGGGGAACAGAGAGCATAAAATTCCCTCTTTCATTTGACAGTGGTGGGGCTTACGTGGTTTTGCACAAAATGTACAGTCTCTGTCAAGTTTGACAGTATTATGGGATTTATCCCAGTCACCTGTTAGCATATTCACCCGCTGTGGAAAATTTGAGTTCAAATCCATTCTGGGATCTGGGTTCACAATCCATGGCACAAAAGACCAGCCCTCCACTGAAGCAAGGAACCAGACCCGGGATTTTCATAGGAAAAAGGTGAATAGCTTTAAGCTGAAAGAGGGTAGATTCAGATGGGATACGGAGAAGAAATTCCTCCCTATGATGGTGGTGAGGCCCTGGCACAGGCTGCCCAGAGAAGCTGTGGCTGCCCCATCCCTGGCAGTGGCCAAGGCCAGGCTGGACAGGGCTTGGAGCATCCTGGGGTAGTGGGAGGTGTCCCTGCCCATGGCAGGGGGTGGAACGAGATGGGCTTTAAGGTCCCTTCCAACCCAAACCAGTCTGGGATTCTACAATTCTGTGATTCTATGACCAATTCTGCCCCTTCTTGAGGCCAAAGGGAGAAGAGCTCCAGACTCTGTGATGCTGTCCAGAAGAGTCAGAGTTAATTTAGTTGTTATTCCAACTGTTTTCTTTCCCTTACACTTATATGATTCATCAAAACTGGGCATGAACCATAGCTCAGGTGCTTATGTTCTTCCATAGGTTCTTAATTACATGTCCATAGGGCTTAAAATCTAAGGATCTTTAAATCTTCCAGATTCAGATCATTGTCACCAGAACAAATACTGGAAAAAATAATTTTAGTTCAACAACTTCTGTTAAAATTTTTCTAAATAAATTAATCAGTCTCATATCTCACCTTTTGCTTAAAACACAGTCATCTTTCCCCATTTATGTGATAGTAGCACTGTCAATATTAGACTGAAGGATTTAACATATCTGGAATCTGAAGGATAATCTATCAAACTTGAAATTTAATAGATGCAAGGAGAGGTGAGTTACCTATTTTTGTTTGTTTGTTTTAAATTGGAAATGTTTCTTGTCTTCTTTATAGGTCAGCATTTATTCCAATTAAAAAAGTATGCATATTTTAATAGAGACAAATTAAAAACAACTGCAGAGTTTTAATGGCTTACATTCTTCAACATTTTATCTTTTTGAATCTATACAGATTCTTCAAAAGGTCAGGAGGAGGAAAACTTGTGCTGAGAGCACTAAGATACCTCACAGAAATAGCAGTGTTAGGGTTAATTAATAATATGAATGATGTAATTTCTAAACCAAGAGTTATATATTAATCCACACAGCTTGAATGGTAAGAGGACATTTTCCACAGTTTAAATATCCAGGGAATGCAGCACAGACCTGAAAGTTAATTTACCTTTCATTATAGGCCTTCTGCACCCACCATGATTCACAGAACACAGGTGCTTCTCTCTCCTCCTCTGTAAAGAGAACCACAGCACCTTTGAACTTGAAACTGTTACATAAATGAGATGTGTCAAAACCAGAGCATGAAACTCAACGTGAGCGTATCATCAGTACACCTTAGAAAAGCAAGAATTCCTGTATTGAGTCACACCACAGATCCATCTCTGCCAGAAAACAGCAACTGCACGTTCCCAAAACTGCAGCTCCCAAAGCACCACTGCAGGAACAGGAGTTGGTTCATTACAGAGGAGAACAGAGCTAAACTTATGAAACAGGAATTTGCCAAAAGCAGCTTAGGCTAAGTCAGTAATTTGATGGAAAATTTATCAGATCCCAGAGGTCAGACTGAGATATTACCATGTTATGCCTTATTTCTCCTTACTGTTTCCCTTAAATAGAACAAGCTTTAGCCAACCTCACATTCAGAGTTATTCTACCAAAAAAGCAATGATCATTTGTGAAAGTGGAGGATTCTGAGGCAGGCTAGGAACATATAATGTTTCCAAGCAAGGGAAAGAGGGCAGAAGCAGCAGGTAGCAGAGAGTCCTTGAGAGGTTTTTAACAGCCTGTGAGACTGAACTGGCCCCTGTGACTTAGGGCACAGCCTGGAGCTGACAGAAATCTTGATGTCCCACTTGATCAGTATGTGGGATTTCTCTATGACTTGCTACTTACAAATTATTTTCTCATCTTTGGATGTATTTGTTCTCCCAAGATCTCATGTTCATTTTCTTTTTAACTATGTAGTTCCCAAGGGAAGGACTCTGAGCATTCCTGTAGAAGAGCTCTTAGGGTGCATACAAATAGTGGTCATATATCACAGCACATTTTACATATGTGAGATTAAACATAGCCATAAAACTATATGACTGCTATTTATTGATCCATAAATGAATACCTAGGTTGGAATTTTTAATATTTCTCTTTGAAACAATAGCAGAGGTTTCTGGAAGCTGTGCTTTGTCACTGCATGACAACTCTGTGCTAGAATATTTAATACCTTTACATTGATAGGACTATCACTTCACTCCAATACCCACATACCCACACTCATTACAGGCCATGAAATTTGTAACAAACATTAATTCATTTATCATTCATGGAGTTACTTCTGATGCACCTGATGTAATAGAATGCAGATAACCCATCTCAAAATAAGTAATGGAAATGAAATTAATTCAAGCATATATAGGTCTAGGTTTTTATCTGTAGATCTAAATTGTCACAATTTTAATAACTTCCCAAATTTATTACATTAATAGATAATGATATCTAATAAAACTGAAGTCTGATTTTATGAGACATTGCACTAATTACCTGGTTTGATGTGTTAATCACCTGAATCTTGTGTAAAACATACCAGACCACTGTTGAGTTTACTGACCTCCATTCATTCACAGAAATATGCCTACATTATATTTTGTATAAAGGGGAGAAAGGACAGAGAGATGGGCACAGTCCTTTCATATAAAACTGAAAAAAGATTGTCTAAAATTTACAGCACTGCATAGTGCTTTAGACTTATTTAAGAATCAAAAAAGTTTTGGAGAGAACAAAGAAACCATATTGTCTATTTCTGAAAAGACATGAAATTATGCATTTATCCTCTTTTGGGGGACCAAAACATGAAAAACTGCTTATAAACTTGGAGGCTTAAACTTCCAAGTAAAACCTGTAAATTTTAAGAAACCCCAGTGACTCCTAAATTGGACTTTCAATGAGACAAAGAAGCAATAATCTTAAGAGCATTGACGGAAAGAGGGAACTACCATTTTATATCAGGATTTAGGGAATAATATATTTCCCTTGCAACTACTGTATCTAATTCTTATCCTTACACCATAAATCAAACCAAATTCTCTATTCTGTCGTGGATCTATTGAGCTCTCTCTCTACACCGATATAACTGAGGAATTTAGCAGTTACTCACACTAATCCTGAAAATTTATCCACAACAAAAGAATTCTTTCTCAAAATACACCACCAGCCTTTTGCTAATTACATCCCTGTTGTTAGGGCCTGGCCTGCCTTTCTCCTGAGCTGAAGTCATGCCTGTCTTGTACCTCAGGTTGTTGTATTTCTCTGAGCATGAGAAATGAAAGCCTGCATGGAATGTATTTGCTCTCACTATATTTAACCATCACTAACAGGTGATCCAAGGTTTTTTAGCATCATCCACTTAATGAACAAGACAGGGCACTTCCTTCAGGGATGGCCAGCAATCCATTTCTGGCCGTGCAAGGTTCCCAGGGGAAAAGTCAGGTGTTTGAACAAGACTATGGTTTGGGTCTCAAGAGATTTAACACATCGACAGCAGGCTGTCATGGAGGCTGAGAGCTGCTTGGAAAACCATCAGTCTTTCACTGACACGGCAGGGAATGGGTTTCCTATAAACATTCTCTGAAATCTTTGTCCTGTTTTGTTCTTACAGAACCTAACTGGTCACTGCTAGAGGCAAGATGCTCACAAAATGTCAGAGAAGTTGAAACAGGGAGTCTGATTTTTTCCCATTTAATGTACTTTTTAATCCAGACAGTTTAGAAATGTTTCACATTTGGACACAGCCTGTGCCTGGAAATGCAACCAAAGTAACCAAATAATGATGTAATCAAAGTAATTAGGCAAACAGGGTTTGGAGACAAGGGAGGAGCAGTGAAGATGGGTACAGAAGTTTCAGAAGACTTCACTCTTGCAAAGACAAAAGTACAAAAGCTGTTAGTGGCCCACAGGTGAGGATCTACTGGCCAAAACCTGTAGCTCTCCATAGTTGCATATGGACAAGGAAGCAAAAAAACCCTAATGGAAATGGAAGGGTAATGAAATTGTCTTAAAAGTGATTTCATACACACAGAACTCTGTTCTGGTCCAAAAACTATACATCAATCACTGGCCTAAGGTCTTCCAAGGGAATAAAAAAGCTTGAATCTGAAGGGAATAAAAAAAATCATACATGAACATTGCACTTGAGATGATGAAAGTGAAAGGGCAGAAGGGAAGACCAAACCTTGGACATGGAGTGTTGGTGGAAGAGGCTGCTGAGCAGCTGTGGAAGGATCAGTAATGCTGAAAGCACAGCTATACAGACAAAGGAGAGCTTTTGTCCTGATTTCTTGAAACAGACCAAGAATTTGTTTACTACACCGTGGCAGTGTTCTGCTTTCAACAACAGCTACAAAACAGACGTTTGATATCAATAGGACAGTACACTGCTACACGATCTTCATCTTGGGTTCTCAGCAGTCACTACCTCTCCCAAAGAAAGCAGCTCAGTAATATTGACCCACACATGCAGGAAAAACAGGACTTGAAATTTTCCAGCACAGCCACAGACATTCTCACCAGAGGCAAAAAAAGAAGTGGCCTCATAAGACTTAGCACAACTTGATCCTTATTACATTAAAATTGAGGTCCAACCTTTTTTCCATATGGGAAACCATTGTGGATGCCTGAGGTAAAAGAAACAAAACAAGTCTGATAGTGAGTACCAAAAGCCCTAATAAAGATGAATTAACAAACAAGAAGAAGTGAGGAGAAATATTAAGATGATGATACAATGTTTTCAGCAGAGGCTTTCACTTTGCTGAATTTAGTCTAAACTGACAGCCCTGGCTGGGAGCAAAAGCTCAAATGTTCAGAGGAGTGGAGAAGGAGAGCTCACTTTTATATTTTGCTGAGTTGAAAAGTGTCACTTTTCATTTCACTTTTATAGTTGCTGGAGACCATTACAGCTCAGCCTGGATTGGCTTTCCCTGCCCTGGAGAAAGTAAATGCCATGTGAGGAGGCAGTAACTGTGTGGTTTATCGGCTCATTACATGGTACCCTCACAAAAGCACTGCAGGCTCATCTGCAACGCTTCAGCTTCACATCACTTGGGTGAAGCAGTGCACCAGGCACAGCTACTTTTGTTTATATAACTCTCAGCAGCTTTACAACAGGGGAGCAGGAGCACAATCTCTGCTCTGACAAGCCCAGAGGAAGCAGGATCATGACAGGAGACCTCGTAGGAACTCGCTGTTCTTGGAGAGAAGAGAAGTGATAGGGCGAACTATCAGGAGATGTAGTGGAATGTGCACATGGTATAGACACTAGGCAAATCTTATTTCTGGAATAAGACATATACATCCTTCTCAGCTCAATTCAGAATGTCTCCATAAGCTGTGAGGGGGTGAAGGTGATGTACTAAGGACAGATTCTTTCCGGCATGGCCCTGAGAACAGAGAAAGGGGTACTACAAAGCCCAACTGCTTCTTTTTGGTTACAGAATTTAGATTAACCTACTGTGAGGCTTCCAAAGGAGGAGACAACTGTGGATATGATAGTACCTCTCTTTTTTCTAATGAATACTCAACATTCCTGTGGATGGAAAGAAGAGGAAGAGGAGGCAGCACCCAGCTGTGCTGCTGGAATGGTCAGAAGCAAAGGGTAACTCATTCTGCCATGGAGCAAAAGAGAGTAAGAGAAAATAAGAATATCCATTGTCTGTAGGTTCAGTGACTGGATGGCACCAGCGTTGTGAAGTCAGAGACTGTAGGATCAGTGCACAAACACAACCTGCTGCTCTGCAGCTCCCTGTAATTGAGGCAGCTGGCAATTGTCCCTGGAAATAGTGCACTGTTATAATTAAGAAGATGACTAAGGCAACGTTAGTATTTTGGATCTCAGTTCTGCAAAGTCTCACGTAGGTTTTTCATACTGTGAACAGTCCTACTGAAGTATCAGTGCTTAAAATTAAGGCCATTATTAAGTCTCTGTAGGATCAGAATCAAGGATTGGATTTTCAATCCTGTGTTAATCCTGGAAAGGGGCTTCATGACATTAGAATAAAGAAGACTGCAAAGCATATTCCATAAATTCTAAGATCCTCTAACCCAGACAAGCTGTGCTATTCATTAACATTTCTGGTCTTCCCCAAAGTCATCAGAGATTAACATGATTGCAGCAGCAAAGGGCTACAAATACGACAGAAAAATAAAACATTTACATACATATAAAGCCAGACTAAATTTGATTGCTTTTCCATAGTATCTCCACATTTGTATTGATACATTTGCTATCATAAAGTGGGAAAAAGAAGACACTAATTTCTCTGCATTATTTCCAGTGCTGAATCCATCAATAGTGGGAAACATATGTCATAAGCAGCTGTGAAATGCAGCCTTTCATCCCATCAAAGGTAAGACATTAGCCAGGTTATTACCAATGCTATGACACATGCAGAGTAAAGGAGAAGGTTTCAGGTGGGGTTTTCACATGAAAGGTAAAAAGATTCTTTCCATGGTGAGTTTCTATGACTATTTTCACTGCCTCAAGCAAGTTCCATCAAACCCCCTCCCCAACAGATACCTTCCATTACCTCCACACGGATGCAGAGAGGGTTATCTCATACATCAGCTTTTTATTCAGGTAGCTAATTATTTCAACCAGACTGAAAGTACTAAAAATAAAATGCAGAAAATTCGACTGTAATGGTTTCAGAGTTTACAAACTCACAGGAGGTAGCAGAGTCAGAACCAAAAGTGAACTTTAAGGCTCTGTACAAATTGAAAGATGGATTAAAATATACTTCAACTCATTTCTTTTGTATCTACAGTAGATTAAATTATCACACTTGGTTCTTTTTGGATATTTTTTTCCTCCTCCCCAGGTGTCTGGCTCTTTTCCCTATTCCTGCATGAAAAGAGACAATTCCCTTCCTTAGTTCCCATGCAAAATCATATGAAAGAAGTCTATGGTTATTTAAGAAATCTTTGCCTCCAAACCCAGGTCCTCATTTGTTTGCCAGTGCCAACTTGAGAGAGCAGGCAATGATGTGAAAATGTGGAACCAGAGAATGTGCACACGTTGCAGTTTCAAACTTCTCATTCCCGTATGTGCTCAGTCACTCGCAGCCTTTGCTGTCCCTGTTTATCTTCCCCAGGAGCAGCAGTGCAGCTCCCTCGGCTGCCTGGTGTACCTTGTTCCTGAGCCATCTGCATGTGTGACACTGATTTATTCAGCCACTCAGAGAGCTCCCAGCTTTGGCCAGGAGGGCGAGCAGCAGCTTTGCTCTCCTAAGCAAAACACTTGCACAGTGCCCAGCTCAGGGTGCTCAGGTCTGACCTGCACCTGATGTGCTCCTTCCACCTGACAGCGCCAAGAGACCCCCAATGTGCAGATCACAAAGTCTGGGAGTGCAGCTGTGTCCACACCACAAGGAAATGGGAGCAAACAGCATCTTCCTGTCCCTCTGTCCCTGCAGTGCTCAGTCCCCACCAGACCCAGCTGGTGTGAGAGCTGCACTGTGCTCTGCTAATTCAAGAACTTCATTACTTCTACAAAATATGTTGCAGCACATTTAACAATGCACTGTGAAGGATTATAAATAATTAAAACGAAACCATTCATGTCAGAAATAAATGAACAAAGCCCATTTTGCAATGCACCATCCCTGATTTATTTTTATTGCATTCATTTAGCTCATTTGTTAATTCTCAAAACCCAGCAGTCCGCACAGAGTGGGTCTCACACACGGTAGGGAATGCTAGGGAGGTTGTGTCTTCTCTCATAAAGGAAAAAGTCATTTTGGGTCAATAAAAACCATACAAAATACAGAAAATTATCAACCAACTGCTCCTGGATTTCACACTCTGTGTTTTCCAAGTGTCTGCTACTCTGAACATCTCTTTTTAAGAACCTTATCTGCACACTGCATTTGCATGGCGGTACAAAATATGCAGAATCACACTCCAATTAGAAATCATTTTAAATACAGCTCTGGCTAATATCTACCCTGTGAGAGACTGATATTATCTTGGCTGCTCCCTGACTTCCAGTGAGCTTGTTTGTGAGCATCATAAATAACATTGCTTCTATTTAAAGCTGCAGTTTCACAAGGTGAGGATTTCTTTGGGGGTTCAGATTATGGTAGTGGGGTTCAGATATTCTTCCCTTATTGCTGCGCTATTCTTATTTTCTGTAGCATGGATATATTTCACAAAAAAAGCTTTGATCTCACACAGAAGAGGATAAATAAGCATATCATCTCAGATCTACTGCAATATGAACCTGTAATATAAAAAACCCTACTTTTTTGCTTCATCTTATTTTTAAAGAGATTCTGTGTGGGAATATATTTAAATCTATAAATGAATTCCTAAATTAAACACTGAAACAATTCCCCAATAAAATCATAATGGGCTTAAAAACTACTTCAAGTTATTTTAGAACAAATATACATGCACCTGCAGCAAAATAAAAATCTGGAATAATATTGAACTCTTCCAATTCCATTCATTTCATCACAAACCTGGGCTTGTCTTTATGGCTCAGTCCCTGACAGCAGCAACTCCTGTAACAAAAAGAGCTATTTGAGCTTTCTTTGCTGGAAGAATGCCCAAAGAAGTTGGAAAGCACAAACTTATGTGAGAACCAGGAGAAAGCAGAATGCTCATCTCTCTTAAGTGTCTTTTCTTATGATTCTGCCAAAAAATACTTCAAATTCTATTCATGTATTGTTAATAGTATGCTTAAATTAGTTCATACTATTCCAATATTAATTATCCCACAAAATTTTGCAGCCACTGCAGAGCTATCTTTGGTAAAGTTTCATAGGTTTATTGATTGTGTGTCAATATTTTAATCATAAACAGTTTCACAGATGGAATATTTTAAATCCTTCCTAAGGTTTCCATGTGCTTCTCTGGGCTATTTTTTCTTGCCATTTAAAGAGGAAATATATTCTCAGATGTTAAAATGGATTTGAATAGGTAAGAAATCAAAGGCTTTGCTTCCATTCTGATATTTTCTATACTATTCTATGCTGTTCTGGTCCATTCCTGGTTGCTTTTCACAACCCTGAAAGTGGAGACGTTTGTAGCCCCAAGTCACTGCTCATCTCTGCGAGTTTCCTTATTCATGAAACTATAGAATATCCCTGCCTGCATTCCAAGTGTACTACAGGAATTAGAGCATTTAATCTTGCTGCCTATTCACAGCAAAAACACCTATAAATTGAACAGGATGCAGATTTAGGTGTCATACCCTTTAATTCTGAGAACAACTTGCTATCACACCCGATATTTCCCAGCACAAGCAGCTGCTGGGCAAATCCCCACTTCCAGTGTGCTGCTCCCAGTGTGGGTATGGGCACACAGAGCCCAACAATCTGTAGAACAAAATGTGCTCAGTCTGGCATTAAAAAGACTTGGAGAGAAGTGTGTTCCTCACTGACAGGAGTCAGGTGCTCCCCAGGGAGGGGGCTCTCCGGGGGGTTACACCAGGAGGTGCAAAGTGCTGAGTGCTGGGTGAGGTCCAAGGAGGGGGGAGGAAGCAGATCCTTGCCTGTAATTCATAGTGAGAGAGGAGCTTCTGCACAGCCTCTCCTGTGAGAGTCTTGAAGGAAGAGCAGCTGAGCTCACCTGAATCACTCAGCAAGAGATTCCTGTGTCCACACGTCCACAGACAGGACTGGGACAGACAGCACTAATAAATAAACAAATCCCCCTGATGTTCAGTAGGATGGGAACAGGCACTCACTGGCTTCTCCTAGAACACACCACACTCAGGGGCTGAACTTAGGCACTTAATGATTATTATACACCATTCATCTTTATGCATGAATTTATTTTATTTTACTAAGCCATTATTTAATACAATAGGCAGTGCAGAAAGTAAGAAGCTAATACAATCACTTGTGCTGTGTACTGCATGCTTCTCTAGCTGAAAATGTCAGAATGCATGAAGGATATCAGAAGTGTCACTTGGTCTGTTTTGCATGCAAAAGAGCACTGGAGAAGTTTTTTTATTTAAAAATATATATTTATTCCAAATTAAATTTCTCCTACTATACCTTCAGTACTCAACAACTAGTTTTTATTTTTAAAAATCTGATTGGTTTTTATATATTTATAAGTAATGCAAACCAAATTATTAACAAGACTCAGATCCAAACTGTGATGTCAACATGCACAACAGCCTCAACCTGAGTAGCCTTGTCATCCCTGAGCTTTAAAACAAATGTGAACAGTTAAGGACCTTCCCAGTTCCCACCAAAGGAGCAGCTCTGAAACCTATTTTGCATTGACTAATGCTACAGAGACTGAAATCTTCTCAAAGGAGTCACGTTTCAGCTAATGCTGCTCAGTTTTAAAACTGAATGACCCTTATATTTGGTACCTCTTACTCACCATTTGGTATTTCTTACTTACCACCTTGCACATAATTTTCATCAGAGGGAAGCAGCTACAGAAGGATCTGCTGCGGTCACCTGAGCACTGTAAGGTTTTTTTAAACATGTGAACTTTGTCAGGGATTGCAGTTCTGGGGAAACACAGTTATGTAGAGGCCTGTGAGCCTATAAAGAGAACTCCCAGGGCAATGCTCTGGAAGAATCCACCACAGCCTTTAGGAATGCTTTTTCACTTATGGTGAGAAAAAAGGCTTCCCCCATGGTGCTCTGCAGCAGTATGTTAATTTACTTCAGTTTTATTCTTTCCATTGGCCTGGGCTTTGCCCACCTCTAATTGTTCATATTTGTACTTAGTTCTAGAGATTTCTTCTTTCCCTGTTTCCCCATTGGTTACGGTACCCTGACCACCCACTCTCAGGGTCTCAATAGGTCAGTGCCCTTTGCCTGGCCCTCCTACCATCCCTGTGCCTGCAGGCTATTGCTCTGTGACCCCCCACACCTAAGCCTGTGCACTACCCTGATTGTCTGTCTTCGTCCCTGGAACCCTTCGGTGTACGGAGCAATAAACCTTTGCCAGAACTCTATACAAAGACCCTTCCTGTCCTCCATTGGCCGAGCTATCTGTGGTGTGTGTGAGGGGACGAGAGTGACTGTCTGAGTGCCCACCCGAGCAGCTTCCCGAGAGGAGACACTTGTGAGGGGGGCAGCGGCCTCCACCATCCACCCCCCCATGCTGCAATACAGTTATGTCACTGTGATGGTTAAACGATGCCGTGACATTTGAACCAGTAACAAGTAAAGCAGAATATGTGATTCTTCCTCTTCAGCTGGAGAGCAAAGAGGCAGAGGCAGCCATGGCCATGGCAGGGCTTACAGGTGCCCTTCAGCAGAGCTCAGATGCTGTTTGCCCACACTGGCAGGGCAGAGAGGGGCAGCTCCATCAGCAGGGCCTGAACAGGAGCGGCCGGAGGCCAGGAGCAGGGCTGGGGTGCAGGAGACACCGAGCCTTCAGTCTGGGATATCTATTCAGGAGTGCCTGAGCCTCTCCAGCAAAAGGCAGCAGAGTTTTAACACCATCACCAGAACAATGACAACTCTTTGTTATTGAAGAAACACCATTTTAATCACCCCCCTTTTCTATTAAAACATTAACAAAAATCCCCAATAAGTAATCTGCATTTCACAAATGACAGTGACCTCGGTCTGCTGCTGCTCCAAACATAGCTTGCTCTAGGGCAATGGGCTCTTAACAACCGTCAGTTTACAGCAAATGAACATTTATTTGATTTTTTTTTTTTTATTCCATTGTATTGTATTTCTGTAATGGTGCTTGAAATTAACATTTTTACTCTGTTTTTTTCACTTTTTTATCATTAATATAGTAAATGATACCAGCAAAATGACTACAACGGTTTCATTTGTGTCCTAAAAACCTATTAAGTGTCTGAGTAGAAATTGTGGAGCTTTTGGAGGTTGACTGTCTTATTTCTAAGGTCATACTTGGCCTATTGGCCTAAACCAAACTGACTCCGCCTCAAATATTCACAAGAAGAATTGTATCAAATGAAAAGCATGAAGTGAAAGAGGAAAACAGAGCCTCGACACATGGTTACATCATCAAAGCTAAAATTATCTGTAACTAGTCAAAGTGTTCCAGAGATCTCCATTGGAGATTTTCTTCCTTTTTCTTCCTGGGAGGCCCCTGTTGTATTCTTCAGATTTAAAAAAAACTCATAAGTTGAGGTATTCAACAAGCTGCTGGATATCATTTATCTCACTTTAATTTATTGGAACAGGTTTCTATATCACTGTTCTTATTTTAACAAAGACATTTTTTAAACTGGTAAAACTAAATGCATATTTAATTTATTTCACCCAGTAAAGAATCCTGGAGAAAATCAATTTCCATTTACAAAAGTATCCCAGCAGGCTGGATGTCCCATTACCGCAGTATTGTGCCTCTTACATCCAGGTTTATGTGACACATGCTATCATTTCTTCTCCATTATTCTATTACTTCTGGAAAACTATGTTAAAACATAATATAACGTATAATGTGACTTCAGACTGACAAAAGTTGTGAAAATCAAAGGTAGTGCTGATCACTGGCAGGTTGAGTGACAGCACACCCAATGATCAATGCACACATTTTCGTATTTCTGTCACCACCTGACCAAGCAAACTTCTTATACCTCACCCCACAATCACTGAGGTGCTACCAAGAGCAGTATTTCTGACCTGCTGGGGATGCAGTGGGCTGATACTGCTGCTGTTTTATTCAGTCATTTATTCAGGCAGTCCTGACCCCAGGACTGACAAACATCCCACTGACACCTTCCCACAGCAGCAGTCACTCAGCTGGATGAGTTGTTCCCCTCTGAGGTGATGCTCTCAAAAACTGCAGTGATCCACCTCACCCTTCCCTACCTAAAGCACACTTCCCCATGTTTGGATCAAGGAGTGGGGTTTTGTGTCCATTTTTAGAATTTTAGTCTATAAGCAAGGAGACTTTCAATCACTTACAGCTGCCACAGCGCTCAAGGTATGTGTTATGTTGCACCAACACCAAACAATCCAACTCTAATAAAAGCAGCCTTTGTAAGACCCAATATTCACATAGGAATTTAATTTGATTTCAGGTTGGGCCTTAATTTCATTTACGCTTTTATAGAAAGTATAAACAAAAAGTGTGTGTTTATATACATATTTAAAGGTGCTGAGAATTACAGGACCCTAATTCCATTGTGGCTTCTGACGACATCCTAAACTATGGGAGAGGGAATCCAGTGGATTGTACAACCAGAACCCAAAGCATAAATTACATCTCTGCAATTCAAACCTGACCTGCTTTGTATTTCAGACAAAACATTGGTACAAATGCTGTGCAGTTCCTAGCCTTTTAGTTCTCCTTCTTACGCTGCTTCCTCAGGAATGTGCCCTCCACATTCCCATGTCTGTTGATTTCCACGGAGCCTGGCTCCTCTTCAAGTGGTTCTGAAGACTTCTGATATTCTTGCACACGACATTTTGCAATCAATGAGTACAACTTCAGCAGGAATGCTGATTTAGGTGCACACAGGCATACCCAGGAATTATGAGGACTTTTTCTGGGACTGCAATGTGCACAACACTGCAATGAATAATGCTGCACTCCCCAAGCTGGCATAAGAAATGGCTGTAAAACTGATCACCTTCTAGCCCAAGAATGACACAGCTGAGGTTGCCGTCGCATCCTTGATTCATCTGAAGGTGTGTGTTGCCCCTCATCCACACTAGCACAGTTTCAAAGGCATCTAAGTGAATCAGATGCTCCTGTTCCACTGAAGTTCCAAGGAATGTAGCTCTGCATGCAATTTTAAAAACCCTTGAAAACGATAATTTACTGTATTTAATTATACAACCCTTCTGTCTTACTCAAGGATAGATGGTGCTTACTAAAGTAGTGTCTGAGCAAATGTAATCAAGTTCTTAAATTTCAGTATATCCTTAAATCCCATTTCCTTTATCAGGAATATAATGAATCTCTGTTCTGATGAGGTGTGATGTCTACTTTAAAATAATATCTGAAAGCAGGAGAGAAAACCATCTCACATCTAAGCACTTTCTTTTCTGGAACTGCAAGAGGACTCAGAAATGAAGAGAGGAAGACAAAAAAATGTGTATTTCTTAAGAATGCACATAACGACCAAAGGCAAAAAGAATGGAGATAAGATTTCCAAATGTGGATGTTGTCTCTTGCTTATTCACAGAATTAGTATGTAGACTACATGATAGAAATACCTTTGTTCAGTATAAACACTTTTCAATTGCTAAGGCAAAGTGATGGAAATTTGGAAAAGGAAATCACAGGTCAGACAGTGACAGCAATCATTCCTGTCCATGGATAATGATCTACCCATGTGACAGGAGACATTCAATTTTTATAACCTGGATCTATGTCAGGTAACTGGGATCAGAAAATAGAGGGCAATTTGTTCCTAACACTTCTTTGTTGCACATTTTTTACAAGGTTTTAACCTCCAGCAACTCTGGGATTTGAAAGGAGGAGGTACCTCCCTTACACAATATCCCTACATCCCACATCAGACTAAGAGTAAATTCCAGCAAGCCATTAGCTGTGTGTAAATCAATAAAAACCAACCAAACAAAAATAAATCCCAGAGACCAAACACATAAGATCAGAATTTCCAAGTACTTGCCTGATTTATAGACTCTCTTTACTAATTCTGAACCCAAGCCTGTTATCAGCCCTTGAGCAGTGCATCAGGAATGCCACACAGCCACCAGTCTTTATCCTTATCTTCATCACCATTTCCCCTCTGCCACTTCAACATAACACAGAAAAAGCCACAACTCCTCTACTCTTGGATATCACTACAGGCATTTTTGATTATTATTTGAATATTACATACTGGATTGCTGTGCACAGACTTGTTGTTACAAATATGGTTCTTGTCTTCATGTTTCATTCTTTAATAAGCTGCTATTAAAAATGCCTTAAGATGCCGAACACAAACAGTTACAGCATGTAAAATACAAACCACAGAGAAACTGCAGGGGGTTGGTGTTCATGTGTGTGCACACAAGGAACAAAGAGAAGGCAGGAAGCACTCCTAGAACTTGTCCTGTTGGAACACTGTGCTGCAATACAAGACAAGGTGATGCTGTGGATCACTACATAAACCTGCACAATTCACCAACACCATGTCCAGAAACAACCACACCAGGAGGAACTGCTGCCTCAAATTACTACAAGTTGAAATGAACATGGAGTTGCACATGCTGACTTCTTCCAAATATAGAATAGGAGTATGGTTTTTCCTCTACAGATCTCTTTGAATAGTTATGAGAGGTTCAGGCTTCTTGTGAGCAGTCACAGAGCTTTGAAAATGAGTATTTTTGTACCATGCTGCTGGTGATAGCATCTGTGGAACAATGTCATGGCATATGCCACAGGAATGTAGCACTGAAATCAATCAACAAAGCCTCCTTCTTAACATGCTGGGAAAAAAAAAAAGCAAGACACAAATATTTCATATTTAGAATTACATATGTTCAGAGCAGGCAGCTCTTCAGGCGAGCTGTGCTCAGGCAGCTCTGGCTCCCTGTGCTTTGCAGAGCTGCTGCAGCGCTGCTGCCGCAGTTCAGCCCTGTGCCCAGAGGCTCAGCACACACAGCCTTCTGTCACCTCTCTTTTGGCACTGAGGTACCTTCATACTGCTAGGGATGCTCTCAGGGGGCGATCAAAACAATTAGGACATTATTAAGTAATGAAGCTCATAGAGCATAAATCATCTTCTCCCTAATATCTGGGTCTCTGAAATCTTATCTTCTCAGAGGCTGAAACCAAATCCAGTGTCCTCAGCTGTGCTGCCCTGTAACACACCAGACACCAGCACTTTGTGACAATTACTATTCCCTAGAAAGCTGCTTTGCTGTAGCTGGAACACTCAGCATGTTTTTGGCAGATGTTGAGTCCATATCAAAGGCTAGCTTGGACAGGGCTTGGAGCAACCTGGGATAGTGGAAGGTGTCCCTGCCCAGATGAGCTTTAAGGTCCCTTCCAACCAAAACCATTCAGTGAGTCTGTAATTTTGTGAAATCTGGTGTCCTACTGACAATATGCAGGGAGAAAGTCCCACAGGAAAAGTTTTAGAAGCAGAGGTGGGGAAGTTCAAAGAGGCATTTAATTCAAATGCAAGGGGTGGGGGAGGGCAAGAGCTCATTCGTGAACTTTCCTCCTGCTGTCATCCCAGGTTGTGTAAATATTAGCTCTGTGAACTGGAATAATGGCTCGACTGTCTGAGAGGATGACAAGTGACAGCGAAGAACTGGGTCAGGATCAATCCCTATTTGCATACCAATTAGTTAATGTTCTTTCATTTCTCACACAAATAGAGGAAAGGGTAACATTTCTCACTTTTATAATAGAAAGCTTCAAATGTCTTTCATGCACTAACTTGTGTTGTATTTTCAGAAAACTTGTTTAGGCCTCAGGAGCTCTGCTAAAACTCCTTAATCCTGATTTTAAACTCATCTAAGTCCCAGCTTCATCAACTCAGCTAATGTATCTTGTACCACTCACCTTTCCAGTAAATCCATGTGCTTAGCAAAGGGTTTTTTTTCTGGCTCTGGAGCACTCACTCCTATTTCATTCCCTCAATGTTTCTTTATAACTCCTATATTTTTCAGTATATTCCAAGAGTGATGTTTGTAGCTTTCCTCTTATTCAGGCCATAGGCCCTCTGTCAACACAGCAAACCCCAAACATGTGGCACTCCTGCAGATTCCCTCTTTGGTCATCATTAAAACAGAGCTTGAATTCCGCTCTGTTTCTGTGCACAGCAGATTTATGGTAGAAATTACAAGAATCATTCATCTTTTTCAGGTTTATAGTAGAGCTCACTGCTGGACCGTTACCTCTCTTAAAGAGGCTACTTGCAGTAAGGAAATTGGAGAGAGGAGCAGCTAGATGGAAACTTCTATCATTTGGACACTGTTCTTGTCCTTATTGATCCTTGCCTTAGTTGAGCCAGTACCCCCAGCTCCAATAACACCTTATTTCTAAAGAGGGCAGAAGCCTCAGAGAGATTCAGAACAGTGGATTAGTAAAACAGTCACTTTCTAGGCTTATTTCTTCAAGTATTTTAATATTTCAAAGGATTAATTCTAAATGTTTTAAGAGCTTTAAATTAGTAGCTGTAACCTGATCGTAAATTAAACATCTTCCCTTCCCAATGCAAAGCGATGCCAAGTTATTTGTATACTTATTCTTTGTTTACACTCGGCATCAAGATATTCCCCGGAAACTGATTTTTATTGCCAAAAGAATCTGAAAAGACAATACAACTTCCATACTAATCTCATATTATGCCTTCATCAAGCAACTTGTGCATTTCTGGTCATGCACAAACATCCACCCAAACCAATGAAATTTCAAATGTAAATAAATATCCCAAAATCCACATAAGCAGAGCACCTAATTCTCACATCAGAATGCAGATAGGTGAGAATATGTGTGCAATCATATTCAAGTGGAATTTCAGGTGATGTAAAAGCTTAAACAAAGAGCTCTGCCCAAACGGAGGAATCACAGTAACTTCAGCTTCTCTCTCCAGACAAAATGGAAACTCAGAGACCTGGTCATACTCATATGCTAAGCCTAATACTATTTATTTATTTATTTTACTTTTTAAAAGTACAGTACACTTCAAGGCATATCTGGGTGCAACCCCACTGCTCTCGATGCTGCATGGCTGTGTGGTGTAACATTAAGCCAGAGGAAAGCTAAAGTGAATTGGACATAAGGTCAAAATTTAAAAAAAAATTAAAACTATGTGTGCCCATGCTGACTTCCCTTATTATAGAAGGCTTCTTCCTCATGCTCTTTAAACAAACTTAAAGCTTTTGGGCTTCTTTCTCATTGGGAAATTCACTCCAGTAGACATTCCAGGAATACATACACTTCCTTTGATTTCATTAGGAGTCATCCCCAGGCCAACAGCCAGCAACACAATGGATCCTTCAGATGTCATTTCCGCAGCTTATTCTGTTATTAATGAAAACTGGAAACAAAGTCCAGCTCAAGGAAAGTCATCCCAGAGCTCTACTTTCCTATTGGTGCTGCAGTGCTTAGAGAATAGAAAATCCTCATTTGTGAAATCCCACGTGTCTGTCCAAGGTTCAAACCAGTTCTCTGGAGTTTTACATCAGCTCTCTGGGAGCTGGGTTACACACACTGCCCATATGCACTTTCTTGCCCAAGGTGAATAACAACAACAGTTAATTTACCTATAATTATCACTTCACATGATAGCTACATCCCACTGGAATAAAAAAAACCTGTCAGCTGAAGGACGCTTTGAAGAACATTAAATAGAAATTTAAATTGAGTTGGATCGCTGGAAATCATTAGCTATTGGGATGGGATTGGCCAAAAGGTTCATAGG
The DNA here is from genome assembly GCA_013390045.1 of Picathartes gymnocephalus. Taxonomy (NCBI): domain Eukaryota; kingdom Metazoa; phylum Chordata; class Aves; order Passeriformes; family Picathartidae; genus Picathartes; species Picathartes gymnocephalus. The sequence goes on along the minus strand of WEKY01046515.1, from coordinate 75,935 downwards.
TACAAGTAAAACACTATTCTGTATCAATTGGTCACTTTCTTCACCTCAGAAACTGTTGACTCAAATTTCACAACCTTCAGAAACACTCAGCCCTGTATAACAATCCTACATAATCCCAAGCATGTATTTTTTTACAGTTTTTCTAGTTTTACATAATATATAGCTCCTACAGCACAGCCATATCAAAAATATATTTTCTAAGTGGAGAAAATTGAAATAATTAATTTCTTTTGGCCCATTTGTTTTTTAAAGAGCATAAACAACAGCCCTTTTCTAAGCATTTGGAGACTTTCACAAGTATATGTTTATGTAACTCACACTGATTTCACTGCAAGTTGTGCATTAAGTACCTGTGTGCTGCTTTGGGCTGGGGGAGAGCTAATTTTCTTCACTGAAGCTGATATGGGGCTGGTTTTGGGATTTGTGCTGCAATTACACTGAATCAAGGTCTTTTCTGCTGCCCACCCCAGCCCAGCAGTGAGGAGGCTGGGGATGCACAAGGAGATGAATGAATGCCTTGGGTTGCTTTGCTTGTGTGTGATGCTTTTGCTTTACCTATTAAACTGTCTTTATCTCAACCCACGAGTTGTCATTTTTGCTCTTCCAGTCCCACCAGGAATGTGGGTGAGTGGCTGTCTGGGGCTTAGTTGTTGTCTGGGATTAAGCAACAACAACTTGGGAATCCTGCTAAATTAGCCATGAGATCATACATGGCTCCTGAAGACAGCCCTTTGCTACTGCCCTGAACCCAAAGATTCAGAAAGCTCAGTGTTTCCGGCTCACAGAATATTTACAGTTCTGATGTTTAAATGTCATTTTATTGCATTCTTCCTGCTTCATCTCCTATAAATTAAAAGATGTGTGATTAATCAGTTGTACTTTGGGTTCCGCACACGAATTCGTGCCCTGCCAAACCCACAGCCCAAGTGTGCCACCTAACGGCCCCGGAGTCAGGAATGCACTGATCCTACAAGTTCTGCAATAAAATCTAAAGAAAGCATCGCTTCACTTGTTGAGGTGGAGGTGGAGCTTCATCATTATTTTCCTACAGGACCTACCCACCACATTTCCCCAGCGCTTCTGCAGGTTGGATGAAATAATTGCTTTAAGGCACCTCAAAATGTTGAGATAAACAAGAATTTGAATGTGACCATGAGGTTAAAGAACTCCATGGAGCTTTAATCTCACAGTCAAAACCTCATAGGCTGCAAGCTGCACAAAAACTTGGACAGTGCCTGGCTGCCTCCAAGCCTCACTGCTAAATCACCATTTCCAGTGAAGTTGTGGTGAGTGGCAGCAGTGAATTCAGCCTGCTAAATGAATTCGTTATTTATCTGTTGAAGTACTTACAGAGGGCAAGCTTAATTTAGCTGATATCATCTCCTTAAAATGCAGTCCATAGTCAAGAGAAGTGTTTGCCTTAAGAAGTATCAGGGAAAAAAATTATATAGAGGAGTTGTGGAATAGGATTTGCAATGGTGATACATACAAAGAGAATATAATTCTGTTATAAAATAAATACCACAGTAGCATACATTAATGAAGTTGTCAAGCAAAGTTCTTAAAAATACTACCCACCTAAAAATACTGTTAAGGAATAAAAAAGAAATACAGATGCAATTAATTCATATAACATTTGCTATTGGGAAGCATAGCAACTTTGTAATCATTTACAAAAGAAAGCATTACAAACGTGGGGCAGAGGGTATAGATTAAGGAAATGAGTTACTGATTTGGTTATGTACTCAGAAACTGAACACCAGGAAGGAGGCTTGGGATTTACGTTTACATTGCTTACTGTCAGTCCCTGTTTTCTACTGCTTGAAAAGAAGATTCAGAAAATGCTTACATTTGCATGGGATTAATGATTTATTATAAACACAATGTGCCAGCAGATGAACAAGGGATGGAAAATACTCCTTGACATTCAAATTATTTTCAGATGTGCTCAATGCTTCCTGTTCATTATCATTAACTAATAATGTAAAATCTAAACCCAAATATTGTCAGATACAAAACTGTATGCCAAGACAGTGTTTACATTATTTATTTTGAAATCACTTACAATAGCTCCCCATTTCTTTCCAAATATGCCTGAATTCTGTGCCTTTCCTTTCGAAGCTCCACTTCGCCACCTTGCTTGCTTTAGGCAGGATGAACCACATGAGCCTTTTGATTCTGATAAATTCATCCACACCACAAGATTGTTTTCTCTTTATCTAATGTTAGCAGTAGTAAAGAACAATTATATCAGTTTTATGGAGCTGTAGTAATACAGAATATCTCTGTGATACATAACTGTGGTGCTTTAGGAGGAGTAATTACTGAACCAGTGTCTTGACTGTATCAGTGGCACAAGCACAGCAATGAGGAAATGTTTGTGCCTGTGGTGGGCTCCCTATAGACCCCATGGCCCAAGGTGCAATGGAACTTCAGCCATAGTTAAGTACAACAAATCCTAACAAATCTATTACAGTTCTGGAAAGAGATTCTATCGTTACAATTGGATAAGAGGTTTCAGATAGCTTGAGCCTGAAAGAAAAAAGGTGTTGTCTTATGTAGCGGGGGTATTCAGAAACCCTGCGATACACAGCTAAACTTATGCAACTTTGCTTATAATTTGCTTACAGCTGCCTGTTAGCAGCTGGTAAGATGTGCCAGCCATGTGGAGATTTCAAATTCCAGTGGAAAGGGCAACTAAAGGAATGCGTGTAGGAAACCATCAAAATGGGAATTTTAGGATGCATTTATATCCTTTAGTCCAAGCATGCTGTTCCTGAGGCAACCTCCCACCAAAGGTTCAAGCAAACATGACACTAATCCTTCCGTTGTGACAGAAGCACCTCTGTTCCATGGGCTTTAATTTCCATCCCAGAAGCCTTCTGGGAATTGCCTGTGCTGTACAGCACTGAACTTGTTCATCAAAGCAAAAAGCTCTGTGGACAGAAGAGATGGTCCTACAGGCTTGTCTGGCTTTCTAAGATCAGGGTTGAAGACAGTTTTCAGTCAAAGTGTACCTTTTCAGTTTCACTGCCAAATTCTCCATTTGCTGCCATGGTAAGATATGCAAGGATGTGCAATAGAAAACATTTCTTTTTCTTTTCCTATAAAGTCGTGATTTCTTTTACCATAATGCTGGAGCTGGTAGAACACGCTGCATGCTGCTTAAGCCAACAGGAGTAGGGGGATGAGGCAAGAAGGAGCTGACTGAGAGTAAATGGCAGAACTAAGTAGCTGGGGTTTTACCTCTCTTTTCCTCAATTCTCTATATTCATGCTTGGACAATTCCACACAGAGCCAGCTGACCCTGCCCACCTGGAGATGGAAGGTTCTTTTCATTTCAGATCTCATTTCTCTGACAGGCTGCCAAACAGAGAGGATGTTATCTCACAATTTGTCATCTCAGGATTGCTAGTGATGCAACAAAGGGAAATAAAGACAGAAAATAGCCAAGAAGAATACAGGCATTCATGGCCAAGACATTTCTGAAGAAGTGAAGTTTAGAAAAGGTATGGTTCATACACAGTGCTTATCACAATGGAAGCTGCCCTGTGGCTGGCTACGTTAAGGTTGGGAATGGCTGTTGCTTATGGAATTCCTGTCTACCTTTATTGGGAAAAGAACAACACATCCCTCCTATCCCATTCCTTTCCTTATTTGCTGTTTTGTGCAATTTGTGTATGGAAGATGCATTTATTCCATCTCCTTACAACCAGCACTGATCAAAGGATTTCGTTTTGGTGGAAAGTTATCTCCATTGCAGGTGTCAGTGATTAGCAAAGAAGGAATCACTCAATTTTTGTAGACACAGCCTTTCCCACTTTATTGGGAGATAAACTTCCTTAATGTATGGCTCTCTTAATGTGTGCATATAGCTTAAGACTGTAATTCTGTATAAATATTTAAATTAAATCAGTGGCAGCTTTCTCTAGTGACGAAATATAAATGAAACTTGCAAAGAAAACAAAAAACCCCCAACGCTTTCACTGAACGCTACTGAAAACTACATAAGGTTTTTATGGAAATTTTTCACACCACTCCCCCTCTCATTTCCTCTTGTCATATAAATAATTCACCAGCAAAATCCTCATTCTGAACAAGAAATGAAACAACTAAATAAACAGAAGATGTAAAGATATGTATGTGCCCTGCCCAAGGTATAATTTTGTTTTGTTTTGTTCAGCTAGGTAGGGAGCTGTTAGCAAGCCCTCCTGGCACATTGGGATGAGAGGGAGGACTGCAAAACCTGCAGACAGATAAAACTGCTGGAGAGGCTGGAATCTGATTTCCTTATCAGTCAGAAAGTTGGCTGATGCAGAGTGCAAACACGTATTGGGTTTTAAGCACGTGAAAAAGAAATAGTAATTGCACAGTGATGGCTCTGAGTTAGTAGCAAAGTAAGTCACTAAACCAGGTGAATAATTCAAATTTGACATATTTGCCAAGGTAAGGGAATGGCCCAGGTTCTTCCTATCAACAACAAATAGTAGATTTCCCTCCATGCCTATCACGCTCCAAAGATCTTTAAGTGTAAGAATCTTGTTATCTGAATAATCCAGTTTTAGCTCAGTGGAACAGAATTTGCAATTATAGAGTGCTGCTGTAAACTTTGACATCACCCATGTAAATATAATTCATCCCAACGTGATCTGTAAGCTCAAAAAACATTTCCCAAAGCAGGATGTCAGCACTTTAGGGTGAATCCAACTTCATGTGCTTGTTGAGCCTGCTGATCCTTTCAAGACTATTCTTCTGGATGGGGGACACTTGAGCCTCTTAGTTTGATGGTTTCTTTCTAAGAAAAAAAGAGAAGGAAAATTGCAAACCATTTCTCATTCTCATTCTCATTATGAGGTTGCCTGGGTGCACATCCCATGGCACCTACACTGCCCTGTCAGCGGCCACTGTTTGCAAAGAGCAAAAGCCTCATTCTCATGAACTTGTACATTGTTGTCAGTTCAGGGGAAATCCTGCTGAGATCTCTGAATACAATAAAATGTGTAGTCATGTTAGAAATTCTTCCAAGAAAGCAACATTTTGCCAGCATTAGAAGTTCCTAGTCCTCTATTTAAGTCATCCTTCCCACACCACCTTTGTGGTACGGACAGAGCAGGCAAGCAGGGGTCCCTCAGCTGCAGGATGCTGGTGACTGCTCAGGAAGGACAGTTCCTTGGCCATCAATAGCAGATGGTGCCTGGAGGGCAGGAGAAATATTTGGCAGCACGTCCTGAGAACAGCTTGGGGTCCAGAGTGCTCCCAAGAGACTGCAGCCAGCCTGGCCAGCCCTGTTCTAGATGCTCTTTGGGGACCAGGTCTCCAGGAGTCCAGGCCAGTATAAACCAGGCATTGAAATTTTGGGGTGACTCTCAGTGCTGCTTTCAGGAGAGTCCTGGAATGAAACCTGAGCACAGCTGTGCATGTTAAGCTGTTACTGGATGATCATTAAAGGAAAGAGAATAGTTCTCAAACAGAGGTGATGTCAGCAGGAAGCTCCTCTTTCAGAAATAAAAGCCTGATGCATCCTGAGAGTTTACTGTAGTGAAGGAAAACTAGGGCAAGGGCAACAACTTCTCTTGATGTGATTCCAGTAAACTACAACACAAAACATATATGAACATAGCCTTTTTATCTATGAGCCAAAATATAACATATAATAATGTCCTGTTTCACTTATGGCTTTAGGGTGCCCTAATTGCAGCTTTCCAGTACCTGAAGGGAGCCTAAAGAAAGATGGAGACAGACTACTTGTAAAAGCATGGAGTGAGAGGACAAGAGAGAGTGGATTTGATCTGAAGGCAGATCTAGATTAGATATATGGAAGAAGAGAGTGGGGAGGCCCTGGCACAGGATGCCCAGAGAAGCTGTGGCTGCCCCTGGATCCCTGGAAGTGTCCAAGGCCAGGGTGGATGGAGCTTGGAGCAACCTGGGATAGGGGAAGGTGTCCCTGCACCTGGAATGAGATGAACTTTAAGGTCCTTTCCAACCCAAACCATTTCATGATTTCATGATTCTATGATACTTCCATGGTACATTTAGGGAAACAGATGTCATCAAAGGGTAACTGTCTTAACATCGTAAGAGATTTGAGGGGGCATTTTCTGTCCTTAGTACTTCCAGACAAACCTATGTCAATACCGTTGCAAAAATGTAACTCCGGGTAGAATTTGATCAGCAATTTATAAATGATCATGTGCTGGAGTCTGCAGCTGTGTTGAGCTGATATTTAGCTGCTCTATTGTGAGCCTCTGACTCCGATATGAATAAATACACCAATGACAGAATTCACAAGCAGTGTAAACCTCAGGGGGACTGCAAATGGATTTTCTTGTTTGACTTTTTTTTTTTTTTCTTTAATCATTCCAATCTCCTTTATTTGGAACACAGGATTTTCTGGGAGAAGGAATACAGAAAGACCTCATGAAAATACCATGTATGTATTTCTGAGTTTGGGTTTTCAAGCAATCTGTTGCAGGGTAGGTAAACTTACACTAACAAGTTCTGTTTGTGAAGAGCAGATGTGAATAAGTTTGTGGCAGAAAAAAACCAAAAACCATTATAAAGAAGGTTTTGGATACTGTGGAGTTTTTCTGGAATTTCTGGAGATAGGTTCCCACCTTTCTTCGCCAGGCTGATGGGAACAGAGTACACTCTTTACATTTCTGGCTGGTACAGTTACAGTTCAGTCCCACACACTGACTGGGATTGTTCACTAATTCTATACACAGAAAGGAAAAATATAGGACATGTCTAAACTGCAGACAATGGTGTGCTGAGCATCCTTTGTTCTCGTCTGCCTCCATAACGGACCAGCTGTGATCCAGAGGCACTTGGACATGCTGGGGGTGGGGATGTTTCTGTGCTTCCCAGGCTCTCGCCCCACTGGCCCTTCCAGAACGGAGCCAGTCTGGCTGTGCCACACCAGGGCAGAGCAGGAGCAGAGCTGATGCCACAGCTCCCTGTGCCTAAAGATATCCATGGTCCCAAACCTGCCTGTACAGGGTCAGAGATGGAAAAGCTGCCTTACATTGAGATAAAGTATATTCCTGTCACAGGAAAAGGTTTTCAAAATCCAAGGCAAGCTATCTCACATCCCTTCCACTGTATAGAGCATCAGAAAGGAAAGACTGAATGAAAGGGGAAGTTCAATATTACCTGGCTTGCATTAGCACATGTATTTACCTTCAAGATCAGTGGAAAGAACAATGAATCTGTTTGGAAACTCTTCTTTAAGATCAGTATGGAAAAAACCACAAAGGTAGGCATTTTTTTTTGCTTCAGACAAGACAGTCTTTCTAGGTCAGAGTTGTGGCTTCACTGCTTAAGCAAGATGCAGAGAATTCAGGACTAATCAAGTTCTACTGAAGGGAAAAGAAATGTCTGAACTTAGGACTGAAAAATGCAGATCGAAACTAAGTAAGGTTCCTTTTTTCACCGGTGAATTTAAATCTTGATCCAAACTGCAGAACCATAATTCTGAGTACAGAATTTTGAAAATAAAGATGTAGGCAAAATGTATTTTGCAATTTCCTTTAAATGAACCCACTGATTCTGTCTTCCAGGGCAGCATTAAAGTCTCATGTTGCTTAACCAAAATCAAGGGATTACTTGGCACTATTATCCTCTAACAAACAGAATAGGTTAATAGCTGTCATTGCCATTTCTAAATAGAGAACTGCATCATTATGCATTGTTTGAGCTGCCAGGCTCACATCCCTGTTACAGCACTCCTGTAACCTAACACAGTAACAGCAGTGATGTTTTGCAAGATATTTGATATTTGCAGACCTTAGGAGACTTCAATAAAGGCAGTGCTTAGGTTAGATAGGGAAAAAGAGAGCAAAACCAGAAATGTTTTTCTTCTTCATTCTAATTTAATGCTGCTTCCTGCACAACTCTTGCAACTTTTCTGACATATGAGAAATGCCTGGAGGAGGCCAGTCTGTCAGCAAAACAGCCAGAGAGAAATTTATTTATGGAAAGAATAGAGGTGCAGTTAAAAAAGAAAATAAAAAAATACTCTGCTTTGAGAGGAGATGGAAAAGCAGGTATAGACTAACAAGCCTTCCTTGATCTTTCCTCCTTACTTAAAAATATGTCCTTAAAAATAAAGAAGTCGGACTTGCAACACTCAGAACAGAACTGGAAATTGCCATCCAGTGTCTCCCAAAGCTTCCTGCAATATAATACAAGCTTGCTTAGGGACTATTTCCCACGTTTCTCCTGTGCAGTACAGCAGTTCCCACACACAACTGGTGATAGTCACTGGAGATTTAATGAGACTCAGATTTGAACTCCAGCTTCAAGCCTGCGGTTTGATCGCTGTGTCAGACACTACCCATCACTGCCCTTAGTAATGTTCTGGTTTTTCAATCTCTTGAAAACGTTTTTGAAAGACTGGACTTCTTCCCTTCTGCCTAACTGTACTGCCAGGCTTTTTTTCCTTATAAAACAGGTGAAGGAATTGCAGGACAGACACAATATAGATGGTAAAATTATTGTAAAGGGCAGTAAAATGTTATGACCCAAATCACATTTCCTTTCTTTAGCTAAGGCACTCCTAAAATGAGCCTGGACAACAAACCCATTCTACTAAAGGAAAACTACGACACACTGTAACACAAAACATATTTATAATATAGTTGTACTTAAATCCATGAGTTAGCTATTGGCATTTTCCTGTGAGTGCCACTGTCTCACTTGGAACTGCACCTACTGACAACAGTATAATTTTATCTACAGCCTGTTTGGAACATGGGCAGCTTTGTTGCAGGGAAATGCATTCTCATATATTGCTTTTCTCAATCTATCTTTCTTAGTCATCCACACCATATTAATGCTTTTGGTTTCACACGTATCTCTTGCAGCATACTAATTAAATGTTTCAAAAGGCTTTATCCATGGTTAAGTGATGATAAAATTTTAATGATTTAATTAGCAAGCTCCAAGAAAAAAATAATAACGAACAGAGACGGGTGCTTTTAGTGGTTCTTGCTCTCATGTTACATTAGAAGCACAGGAAGATGCAACATTCAACATCGTTTCTCCTCATACACCCTGCAACAGAGAACATGGTCCATACCATGCTAGAAGGGAAGTGTGGAACACAAGGCAAGTGAATTATGCCAGTTCTCAGCTCCATGTGTGAAGGGCACTTTCTCAAGGAAAGAGTGCAGCCTTATGGGGGGAAAACAAACCAACTAGCATTTGATCCCTAGTTTTTGAAAGCAACTGGGAAAAAATGAATATTAGTTTCAGAAGATGCACTGAAAACTGGTTCATTTTTAATATTTCATCATGACTTTGTGTTTCTCTTGTCAGTTGGCCCCTTTTCTCTCCCAGGCCACTGCATTTAGGGCTTGGTAAAGCTAAAATTCTGTTTTCTGTATTATAGGTTGGAGAATAAAAAGCTAATTGCTCTGTGTGAATAACTTCCTATTCCAATTTAGAATGTATTCTTCTGCTTTCCTCTCTACCAAGATTAGCCTATTATGAAAATGACTACCCAGACACCACATATCAGTGACACAGAGCACAATACCACAGCAGTTTGAGCCTGCCTCTGGGATGCAGCCATTCTAATCCCACCACTTGGCTCTTTCCTCCCAAATGTGATGAAGTTGGTTACAATATTCCGTTTCATGTAGACCATGATGCCCTATGCTCTAATTCACATACTGAATATCAAAAGGAGATTAAAGGTAGCCTGGCTTGTTCCCTCATTATAAAGCATCACTCATTCAAAGAAGTTAAATGCATCAATAGGCAGCTGCTCCCTCAGCACAGTTCAGAGGGATCAACAGCACATGGAGCACTGCTTTAAGAATTAGAGGCGAGGACAGAGCAGAAGGAGGGCTCAGAAAACACGAATTTAGCTGCAATTAGAATTGCAGCCCATTGTAACATAATCATTGTTTTAGTTCACAAAATTTGCGGTTGGCAGCAATGTCTGTCTATCAGCCATCACTGAGCCTGCTCTGCAAAGACCAAGAGCTGAGCTCAATATCAGCTCTTGGCAGACGTGGTCACCATGCAGTCACTCAAAGCAAAGTGATATCTATATTCTCATCTCATTATCATTATTCTTCTCAGCCAGGATCCCCAGTAAGAAGATGGGGCTGGCCAAGTTCTGCAGAAGGCTCTGAGCACAGGATAATAAAGCTGGGAAAGCTATGAGCAAAAGGAGGACACGACACAAATGTGCCCTGCAGAGGGAAGGCAACTGATAAGGGACGTAGTGAAGAAACTGAGGAACTGCTCCCAGCCATGGAAATCCTGCAGAACATGTGACTCTCTAAGAATTTTGGTAGTTTATAGTGCTTATTCTATCTTCTGGTTCTTATAAACTCAGAATATGGGCACTGCTCAAGACTGTAATCTGCAAATCCCCTCGAGCAAGGATTTACTTTTGTATGTGTTAGTCAACCTCTTGTAAATCACTGTGTACAGCTAAAAACACTATCAATGACTGCAACAAAAGAGTGCTAATATGGGTGGCTGAGGCATTGGGGGAGAAAAGTTGCAGGGAGCAACTCTACAACTGATGTGGATATAAAGAAGCACTTGAGGTCAGCTTCATGTGTTGAACTTAAAATTCAGACTTGTTTTTCAATGCTTAGTTAAGAAGCGAATTATGTGAGCTGTACATATCAAAGTCCCATTCACTGGACATCTTTATGCTGCTCATTTGTGCACAATATGCTCCTCACACTATTTGACTTCCTTCCTGTAAATCTGACTAACCAAAGATGACCTGTACTGTTGTAAAACACTCAAATTTAAATTGGTTCACAAAAGCAGGTTTGGGGGACAGAAAGAGGAGCAGAGAATCTGAACCACTTATTAAAAAGCACCATCCATTCACAGCTGGTATTTTACAGCTGATGTGTTTTGTTTTGCTTTCTCTGCACAAACAAATTGAACAAGGAAATCAACAGCTTTGAATTTTGAGCTACACTGACAGCAGACATGGACAGTTCTGCCTTATGTCAACTTAAAAAAACCCCAAAAAACAAACAAACAAACAAAACACCACTAAGATCCCTTACAAATAGACTTTAGAGATTTTCAATATTTAGTTGCAATAATCTGAAAGAAGAGCAAAGTATAGTACCCCAAATCTCAAATGTAAGTACACCAGTATTGTAATGTCCTTGCTCTTGCAAATGTCAGTGAGAACTAGGCATGGTGATTCCAAGTGTGAGGGTTTTCCACACTTCCCACTACTACAGAATGCAGCTATTTTCCTGGTAAAGCTGTGGAGTACAACCTCTCTCTTTCACCAACACTAACAACACCAGAAAATTTGTACTAGAGACACATGAACACTTTGGTTAAAACATGGATAAAATTAGCGTAGGCTTTAGGAAGCAAACATCTGTCTAAGTCAGCTGTTCTTGCCTGGCACCTTTGCAAATTTGCCCATAAGGGTCTTCAAAAGTTCTTTTATAAAGATTAATTAAGGAAGAAAGAGTCTATGTTTGCAATCTCTTAATTCTCCCAAGCAATGTAAATGTTTGAGAACACTGTGAGATTGGTTTCAGCTCTCTCAAATAGAGAACTATCGCTGGTGAGATCGATGGTCGGATGTGGGCACAGCCAAGAGACAGATTACAGTGACCAGCGGCGTTTGCTGTACAGCTGATCAGCTGTTAACAGCTAAACTGGACAGAAGCAAATCTTCCAGCTGCAGCAGTATCTCAAAAAAACTCCTACCAGGGATTCTCACATTGGTGTGGCTGTAATAAAAAGTCTATCAGTGTTAAAGTTATAAGTCTTGCTTAATTTAACTACGAAAATTTGCTGGAGGCAGAGGTTTGTAATATAAATTTTTAGCCTGACAGCAATTTCCACTTCACACTTTTTGAAAACAAATGTGGCAATGTTTCAGTTAGAGGAGAACAAATAATGTCATGGAAGTCTATCTGTTAAAGGAGTTGAGAAAAAGAAGATTTGCACATTTTAAAGCTGACAAACTCCCATTACTATCAGTGTTGACATGTACTTGGTTAATTCATGCTTTACCAGAAACTGCCATCAAGTCAGGCAATGTGGAATGACTACAAATGTTTCATAAGCATTCACAGTGGCAAATCATGTTGGATTGACTTGACCAGTTTAACTAGGAACATTTAGAATATATTATAGAAATCCTTATGAACACACACCTGTGGTTACTTTTGCTCTTTTGTTCCATGCATGTCGTATAATTTTGGCTGTAAATCTGTCAATCGCTGCTTTTCAAACATTCTGAAAGTATAACAAGGCATCACAACACTACAAGTGACAGTTCTGGATAGAAAACATGAGGCCACAAAGAGACAAAGAACCCTGGATATGGGGCAGAGGTCCGTTCAATTCTGGAAGTGCAACTGAGTGCAATGCAAAGCCCAGACCAGTGTGATTCCAGAAATACCATGACTCTGAGAGGACCCATGTGTGCACAGTTCCAGGCACACCAATATTCATTTGTCCACAAAATAGGCTCTAATAAATCCTGATCAGCAGTTCAGCCTGCTCTCTATGTAATTAGCATTTGTGTGCTTTTCACTGCCCAGGACTGTCATCTAGAATCCTGTAGATTACTGCTTTCCATTTCCCCTCCAGTATTGTAATTTCTGCCAAACTGCCTTCATGCCAGAGAACATAGTTGTAAAATGATTAAAGAAAAAACAAATGAACAAACACATCAGGTTTGATTTTAAGTGCTTTCCATGTTCATTATGTGATACGTGTTTCTTGCTTTCTGTGTGGAACCGCTTACCCCAGGTACAGCCCTCAATCTCCACTGCACAATGGAAAACTGGCTTGTAATTATTGCCATGAAATTGGCGGGACAGTGTGAATTTCCATAACAACTTAATGGAGCTCAGTTCTTCATCTGACAAACAAGTTTGTGCTTATTTCTTAGTAGATTTACCAATTAACTCCCTGGTAGTCTCCAGTAGTTTGGAAGTGCATATGTTTTATACAAACAGAAAACAGAGCCTCTCCAGTCACTCAATCAAATCCATGGAATCCACTGTGGTGCCTTTTAGACAGCCCCTGGGAACATGCAGGGGTTCACTGGATACTGTGAAGCTTAATGCACTTATGCTCTGATGGACCAAGGAAATAAATTAATTGCCCCTCAGTGGAAAATGCTCTAGTCTCTGATTCCTGATAAACACCTTTTTGCTTCTGAGGTTATTTCAATTGTGTAAATAAAAGAGAGATATTATCCAGACTGTGTTGGATCAACACCATTCCAAACACTGTACAGAATAAGTGTACCCAGAAACAAATTGGAAGCCAATTAGAACTAAAAAGAATAAAGACAAGTTGCTTTACCAAGCAGCAAGACCATAGGATTCTACATCAGCTGAGATTTCAAAGTGATCTCTTAGTGTTGTTCCAATGCAGATTACAAATCTACAATTCTGGACACAGTCATAGATAACTGCAGTGGAGACCACTATCACTAAAGATCCGGAAATAAAGAAAGTGATAAGGCAGGACAGTATTTCAAATACTGTTTTAAATAAGTATTTATTCTGGAAAGTTTGCAAAAGTTTTATTAAAAAAAAAAATTCCTAGGAAACTCAATTTTCATTTGAACAGAACCATTCTGGAAAGTACATTCAGTCATTAAAGTGCAAGATTTGCTTGGTATAAAAATCTCAATGCAACCTGAACTGCCAATTTACTGCTGATAGCTCTGTAACATGTGATTTTATAAAGCATTGTCCAAGATTTTAAAAATTAAGTATTTATACTCCTAAATCATTCCTGCCTGAAAAATACTGGGTATTCAGCAATTTTGAAAATCACGCCTTTGCATGTCTAAATATAGATGTAGGATGTTCTTGATGACTAAAGCATCACAGAATCTTTCTCAGCTAGAGAGTAAATATTAATATAACTCTGAGTCCTCGCACATCCCTCTGCACAGCACTTGGAGATCTCTGGATGCAAAGGGTTACACATCTATTGAAGGATCTTCTCCAGAACTCAGAATATTTAAGAGCTCTGTAAACCCACTTCTTCTTTAATAGGACTTACAGCACATGCTCTCCAAAGAATCTATGTGCCATTCTCTTTTATATACTGGCAATTGGAATTCTGTCAAACAGAGTTCTTTTGCCTTAACCTTCTCTTCGTTCTATTTTTGTTTTTCTGTGTCACACTATCCTCTTATCAACGGACGCTGTAGCTGCACTAAAGGATGTGCACTTTTAATGAAAATAACCTCACTTTTAGCTTGCTAGCCATGCCATCTCCACTTCATTAGTTTCTGTACATAGGCTGTTGCTTATTAATTAGATGTATCTATTTAAAGATCGTAAATGCTGAAAAATAAAATACATGTATGAGGCCTGGAGCCGGTGTGAAAGTGAAGTAACAGCAAGACAACCTTCCGGCAATGCTCCAGCAAAAGGCAGGCTCTGGCTTTTGCTGCACATTTGATCCATCCAGAGCATTTTCATTTATCAGAACAGCTGGATTACAGCTCTAGTGCACAATTTTAAAAATAATGGTGCATTCATTTTAACCCTATTAAATAAACAAAATGAAACTACTCTTTGTGATGGCAAAGGCTTTAGCTTCTTTCTTGGAGGCTTTCTGTACATTGGGACTAGCAGGATTGCTTTTTAGGGAAAGAAAACATGCTTCTTTTGAAAGGGTCCAATTAGCAAGTCTGGGGACACTCAGCTTACAGCGCTGAGTGAAATTGGAGCTGGACTTGTGCAAAACAAGACTCCAGTCCCCAGCTCACTGGAGAGAAAATGTAGTCAACTGAGAAGCAGGAAATAAGAAGAACAAAAGGAAAAAAAAGGAAAGTGGATGATAAAACCCATTCTCCCCATATGTTTTCATTTACAGAGTGTCATAAAAGCCTGCTTAGAGGCTTTTGTTTACTCTTAAGCCAGACATTGGAGTTTTCCCTGAACATTCAATACCCCTCACCAGAACTAGTAATACTTTTTTCACAGAAGGACAGAAATATTTCTTGTTGATTTTTATGAAATTCTAATTTTGTAAATCTTGGAAATGATGCACAAATTGATGAGTAGTCTGGGAATTTCAGCGCAAACAGAATTACTTTCTTTTTTGTAAAAAGGAGAGAGAGAAGAGGAAAATATGCAAGATTAGTAAATATATGAAAACAGTCCAATTAGTGCCAATGGAAAGAAAGGAAATCACATGATAATCAAACCTCAGTGTTACAGATCAAAGAAGATCCTAGGAAATTCCATGAAGTTATTCTAGGTTAATTCAAACCAAACTCATGCCAAAGCTTTCTGTTCCAGTACAGACACAGATCCTCACACACAGACATTTTAAATGAAACTGTTCTCCCAATCACCATTAAACCCCAAAACATATAAAGATCTGCCAGACTTTATTTTCTATTTTGCAGTGGCAAATAATAAACCAGGCCTACATATTACATGGAGTACAGTGACACAGTTAAACCACCAATTTCAATTATAAGCCTGATCACTGTTGTCGACCCCTCTAACCATCTCAACAGCATCTAATATATCCTGAGGTCTCTGAAGAGGCTATGATCAAAACATTGCAGAAAAGCAATCAGAAGGCTGGGTGTGAACAGAAAGCAGCCAGGCAACAACAAACCAAAAATACCAAGCAGAGTTGCAGTTGAGGCTGCCTTGGTGCCTGGGGACACGGGCATGAAAGGGAGAAAACCTGCTGGGAATCTTTGGCAAATTATGTCCCCAAGGGACGTTCCCCAAAACAACACGAACACATAGAGCAACCTCCACACCTTTCTGGGACTGTCACACAGAAGGGAGTACAAAGACCAAGAGCAGCATTGTTCTTAGCACGGGTGCTGGCAGCTGTGCAAACACAAGGAGCCATCTGCTGTCACTCCATAAGTACAGGGGTGATCTGGGACAGCAACGGGCTAAAAATATGATCTTCCTAAGTAAGGGAGGTTGGCTCAGTTTGTAACACTTCTGTCAACAAATCTGTGGGCTAGGTCATACTCTTGAGACATTCCCAACTTAGTTTCTGCATGGAGGTGTTATATCAATGGGTTTTATGACCATATTAGTTAAGCCCTCAGGACAATGATTGCATTTCATGGATCTTAGGGGATGATTTGCTCCAGCCTGGCTTTGTGGTAGATGCTGAACTCCTCCACAACTACCACTCTAAAAAGATAACCCAGGAAAAAGAATAAATAGTGTATTTTTGCAGCCTAATCCACACCAGTGTCCCATCTAAAATTCACACGCTGTTTGGGCGTGGTTCTGCTTTGCTGGCTTGCATTGTGTCATGGCAAACTATACTGTATTAAAAGCATTGCACACAGTCTTGCAATTCCTACAACAAATACACAGTTATCTCGAGCTGACTACTCACTGCCACTTCACCTGCAGGAAATGTTGGCTCCTGAAGAAGAACAAAGCTCTGGAAAATAAAGGTTTGGTTGTTTATAACATACAGCAAGAAGTCACTTAAGTATTATTATTTCTTGTCAGTGTTGTCTTGTAGAGATTACAGTAAACACTGGCTATGTATTTGTGAAAACAGACTAAAAAAATGACGTACATAATAGAAAATCATGTCATACAAAGGAAAGAATACAAATTTATAGACCTCAGAAAGATAAAATTCATGGCCTAATACTGTGACTTGGTACTTCCATGCAGCTTTGCATTTCTAAGGAACAGTACAAATTGCCGAATTGATCCCCATGAATAATTTACTGTTTGAAATGACACTGTAACCCTTGCCTTTCAGTGCATCACTGAAACTTCTGCCTTATTTTAAAACTGTGGATTCTGCAAGGCATACACATAAGCATGTTCTAATCATTTAATGGAATTTCAGTTGGGCAACAGTCCACTACAACTTAGTGGAAGCTGTTCATCTTATCATAAACAACTTGTTGATTCCTCCCCATGATGAAGTGTTCTGCTCACATAAATAAATTAAATGCTTATCTAACTGCCTTCAATATGCTACCTTTGCATGTGCCTTCTTTCTGGATAAGTATGCACATAAAATGCACAAAATCCTTTAATTTTTCAAAAAGCACTTCCCCCAAAAAACATTGTGAACCTCTCATTAGTTTCATTGTGACTTATAATGGCAACACCTGGAAATCATTGCTACAGTGAATCCTTGGCTACCTGAACTCTCTACACTAAATCTTAGTCCACAATTTCAGCAGAATTCAAATAAAGGACGAGACATTTAGAGAGAAACACCCACAATTACAACGGATAGAATAAAGTTAATTATCAGGGATACAAGCTCTTTGTGTTGTTTTTTTCCTGCCCATCACCGATATATTTTATACTTGCAGACGTGTGATAGATACAGCCTTAAATGAACAACCAGTTTGATCTGCCATGGCAATTCTTCTCTTCTTAAAATGTAGAAGAGTTTTTGCAATATTCTCTGTGAAAGCCCAAATCAACTGGAATCAAGTAGCAGCACGGTAATTATATTTTTGTTTAAAGTGAATGTGCAATAGCATCAATGGCATTAATAATTTAATTTAATCCATAATCTGATTTTAATTTTTATTATTGAACATGACAGTTGTGTGCAACACACTTAATTCACTTTCACTTAGTTGGTACCTAAAATGTAATAACTGTGTTTCCACACAAAACTTTTTATATGGCATTCATCGCATGTTCTTTAGTGCACTGTATATTTTTTGAGCTGCATGTATATTTTAATAACGCTGAGTGAAAAATTTATAGGAAGCCTTTTTGCATCTTTTCAAGCATGAAACTGCCTTACTACAGATGAAGAACTATTCTGCAAATGTGCACAATGCTATGACGGCTCCAGAATTACACAGACCACAGTGCAGTGTGCAAACACAAAAGCAAAAAAGAGGAACATTCTACCTCATGTTTATATAATCCACAGGTTTTTCCATTAAATTAAAATATTCCTTGATTGTCTCTTTCTGCCTCCTCCCTACAAAATGGCACAAACATGATTTCACACACACATAGTTTCTTGAACTATAAACTTTTCCCACCTGCAAAGTAAATTATAAATTATAGCCCCTGAGGGCTAACTACTGATATTCTCTTAACACACATGGCCAATAACAATATAGAGTTTCATGGCTAAATAGTAACCCTGTAATTCAATCACAGACTCCTGCTGCCATGTATAAATTGCTCCGGCTTTTATGATGCCAGCATCACACCTTCTTTGGAAATGCAGAATGGGATTCAGACATAAAACTTGTTTTATTGTACCTGTACAAGGACTATAAGGCAGTGTCCACATAAATGTTAACCCAAAGGGAATATATTCTTGCTGGTCAGAGTTGCTGATGCAATTCACCAGGTTGAGACCTGTTTCCTGAAGCAGGGAAAGGCAGGTACACTTACCTTATACTTAAATGCTATGACCTAACAAAAACCAGACAAAAACCAGGTTGGATCAAAGGTCACCTTTCTCTTATTGCTCTTACAAGGCCTTATAGTTTTACTGGGAGAAAAGGGTGTCAGAATTCTGGCAAGCTCTGTAATGTAAGGCAGCACCAGCCACATGAAGCAGAGTTTTTGTGTGACATATTCAATTTTCATATCCAGCATAAAATTACAGCTGGAAACCCATATGCCCACAAGTTCAGGGAAAGCCTAAAGGAAACCAGTGGAAAAGAATTAGGTCAATAAGGAAGGGAAGAAAAACAGTGCAAAGGGGGAGGTAGGTGAAAGGAGAAAAAGAACATTTATCTCCACTACTGTGGGTTTCTTCCTCCATAGGTCCTCCAACAGTCAAAGTTCAGCAAGTGTGATGTGCTGGATTATAACATCCAAACACATCCTGGCACTGCCAGCTGACACCACAGGACAACTATGGAGGGCAGAGACTTCAAAAGTCTTTCAGAAAGAGTGTGATGCACTTATTACAGATTCTATACATTTTGTAATTTTTTAGTAAACATAAGGTTTATTAGACTACTACCAGAATAATCATTCTCCTGATGAGGAACCTCTAGTGAGAGGAGTTAAGAGGTTCTTGCTCCATGGACACTACTTGGTCTTTTAACAGTTAGAGGAGAAAGAAGATGGCACTTGGCACAGTTCAATAATTTCACTGTTTTCTTTCTTTTGGAGTTCACACTGACACCCTACTGCTCTTCAGGGAATATTTTTCCAGGTCAATTCCAACATAACACTTCAACATCAGCAGAATTAGCATTGTCTGTCTCTCACCCTCCCTTTCCCAGTGACCTTGGACACTTATGGTAGAATTTGCAAAATCTATAGAAAGGGGACTACACTGAGAACTGTGATCCCCAGGGTTTTAAAGAAAGTTTCCCTGAATATAAACGGATTCATACTTCAGATTAATAACCAAGGAGAATGAATGATGAACGGATGCATTATGACTGTTGCAACTGAGAAACTGAAGCATAACTAAAAAAAAAAATTGAAATCAGGTTAACTCTATGTGGCTACCATTGTGGCAGGAGCAATGGGAAGCAGAGCCTCGTGCCAGATAAAATATCTCTGAAGGGAAAAGCATTCACTCAAACTTTATACAGCTCCATTCATCCTGCCTGTCTTTGAGGGGACTGAGCAGCTGACCCACCATTTGACCTACTGAATTGTAATTGGAAATACATATCTCTGCTTCATTTTCTGTAGGGATATCTGTTCAGGGTCTCATATTCAGTCCTAAATTTGAAGACAGAGAGGATACACATTCTGCATTTAAATATCTTGGGTATTCCATACAAATAGAATAAAATTGTACCTAAATTGAGATAAACCTGATTATGTATAGCCTATACCTCACTCTCACTACCTGTCACATGGGTGCAGTAAGGACTGTAAAATTGCTACTGTAAAAAATACCAGGACTACATTGAATCCCACTGAATCCCTCTTCAGTATATGTATTTACTCCACACAGCCATGAATGACCACAAAACCAAGAGGCAACGACTGGGTAATTAGTTCAGTTGTTACTATCATCTGCAAATACTATTCCCACTGCAATTCTTGTTTTCTTCAGTACATGCCCTTACACATAACGATGGAACAAGGCAGAGAAAACCTTTCTTTACTGAAATCAATCTTGTTTCAAAGCAGGCTCATAAGGCAAACCTCCTACTTCTAGCACGTATCAATGACACAAATTGCCATGTTTCACAGGTTCATCAATGCACAGTAAAGATCTTTCAGCATTATGTCTAAGACAATCACAGAATCATGAAATATCTCGAGTTGGACAGGAACCACACTGGTCATAAAGTTCAATTCCCTGCTCCTCACAGGACTACCTGAAACTAAACCATGTGACTAAGAGTGCCATCCAGTTTCCTTGAACTCTGGCATCACTCATCTCTGTTTCATTGCCCTGTTTTGGGTTTTGTGGGAACTAATATTTTTATTTTCTTCCAGACCTGTGCAGAAACAAGTGAATCCCCACTGCTCCCATTCTAATCTAATGCCAGCTGTTTTCACACAGCCTGGCTGGCAGCCAGCCTCTGGATGGGCTCTGCTGTGCTTTGGATGAACAGAGGTCATTGAGCAAAGTCCTGGGGAACACAAGCACACACTTCAATATATGCTTAACAATAGAGCACCAAGAAAATTGAACCAATGATGCTATTTCCATGTTCCTCAAGACCATAAAGGTGAGTTGGCCTCAGTATTAATTCGGGGGATCTAACTAGAAAGGCATAAGTTTAAGTTTTCCACAATTTAGGGAGTTATTCTGAACCTGTGATTCTGTTGGTACTAAAATTCTTCTGTTCTTTTGAAGTATGTAGACAAGATTCTTTAAGTCTCTGATGACTACAACATTTTAAATAATGCTCTTTCTCTTGCTTCTCTTTTTCTGATTTAATATTTTTCGACTCAAAATGTCTTTCCCAAGGATGCAGAGTGAACAATGGAAACATCATTCAATCCAGCTTGCATACAAAGACTGACTTTGTACCACTGACACTGTAACAGGTTGATGTCACTAAAATTAATAAATTCCATCCAACAGTTGGACCCTAGCCACGGAAAAGGGTTATGAAAACGAATGATATAGCAGATGTCATATATCAGGGTAGGAAGAGTCATTGTTTTCCACTCTACACAATGCCCATGATAACACATTTCAGGAAGGACATCAGATTATCAGGAGGTTTTCAGTGCATGAGAAAACTGGACAACATGGTCGAAACGGGCAACTTACCCATGTCTCTAAGTTTATAAGAACTATGTTGCTAAGCATATTCTCTCTCTTTATAAATACCATCAACCCACTTTTCACACAAACTCAGAAAGCCAAGCACTGACTTAATTATACAGATACAGAATCTTCCATTTTTTTTTTCTTTGATTAGCTGAGGTCAGTGGGAACACAAGGATAAACTAGGATAAAACTAAGCCTTAAAAATTACATTAGATTCCATCCTTATGTATAAAAAAAGCAGAAGGCATAACTACCTCCTGGGAAATTATTATCATAATATATCCTTTCAAAAATGCAATTGAAACAGGCATGTAGATTATTTTCTACAGTTGGATTTTTCAAACTAGAATAGTATATAAACCCACTAAATATTCTCAGGTTTGCTCTGCGTTTTAAAGCATGGACTCATTCCATGCTACCATATCTGAGCCATTTCAGATTATTGTGCTTGGCCATTTTTTGTGTAAGTTATTTACAAGCAACACAATTATAAATATCAAATTAAGGCCAGAAGAACAGGTAAATCATCTGAGTTGCACACAAACACTATTTTATATACTGAGGTTCCGAGGCAGTTCCTTGTTCCTAAAGCCACAAACTGCAGGATTAGAGGAAAGATGCCTGGTGTTTATCACTGTACAAGGAAGTAAACTGTGTCATCTGAAGGAACTGCTGAAGCTGCACTGATGAAAGAAATCAAACTATTTTAGGTTTAACCATCACAAGGCTAAAACACTCAAGCAGTCAAAATTCTTTTTTTGTTTTGGTTTTTTTTTGTTTGTTTGGTTGGTGGGTTTTTTTTTTGTTTGTTTGTTTCTTTGTGGTTTTTTTTAACTGGGAAAAAATATTCATGTTTGATGATCCTAAATGTCTTCCATCTCTTTGCAATGAAATCACCCAAAGATATAAATAAACTATTCTAAATAAAGTTCAGACTGACTGCAGCATTAGATATGTCTATTAATGTATGTGACTGTCAGCCAAAATAAATTAACCTCCAATAGAAGTCATTTTCATAAAATTAATTATTCCAATGTCAGCTAAAAGAGTCAGGTGCACTCCCTCTGCTCCTTCACCTAGACTTTTCGATGAACTTCTCAAATAGGCTGCAGCTAAAAAAACTTAAGAACAGATCTATATTTGAAGGTTTTATTTTGTTGTTCTTTCTAGGCTGTGAGCTTGGTTGTTAATTTTTTTTTAAAGTAAACCAAAGGATCTAACAAGAAAAAGAAAGGATTACTGAGCAATTTATATATAGTACAACAAAAATATAAGAGGAAACTCAATGACAGAATGAACATTAAGCCTCATGGACTAGAAATGGGACTGAGATACTGGCAGGTACCCATAACTCACCTCAGGGATTTAGCTTTCACCATTCTTCTGAAAATGTGCCCAAATTTAGTTACTGTAAATCTGAAAAAACTGGGCTTGTATAGCTCAGTGGAGACTTTGATTTTAGCTGCCAGTGCCTGCAAGATTCCGTCCACACTGGGAGCAAAGTAGTTCAACAGGAAGGGACCTACAACAATTGTCCAGTGCAGGTGACACACTGAGCACATCCCAAACCTTCCCAGTGCAGCCACAGCTGCTGGGAACTGTTTCTAACTTCAGACACAGCTGCTGCTCCAGAGCTTGCATGGGAATTCCTGCAGCCCAGGTTACTGTGCTGTCCAGGCAGACTCTGAGCATGTATGATATTCATAAAAGAAAAAAGAATGTGCTTGCAACTTGGGTTCATCTAAACCAGTGTTACAAACATAGTTTCATTTTAATTATGAATTTAATGCAGAGGTTCTTAACTTTAATTTTGCCAGGGTGACGATGTTGTTTCTTTGCTGCAGCACTCTTAAGTAGCCTGAAGAACTCTACATATATTTTCCTCTCTGTTGGCATTCTTAGGTTTCCCTGAATGGCATTGCTGACAGATCATTCAATGTCTTAACTCTGCCTCCATGCCTCAAAGATCAAATTAAGCTCAAATATACTAATGCAATTTTCTACCTTTGTAATTCTTGGGTTTGGAATAGCTATTACATTTTCCTGACATAAACATATACCTCTGTTTGTATGTTTTTAAGGATGCTAATATGTATTCTCAAAACCATTTTCTTCCAGGCTTAGTATTTTGTGTGTGGGGCAACAAAAACTGCTTAATTAACATAAGGAGAGTTTGGAAGGGATAGCTGAGAGCTGGTTGTGAAGAGGTTTGTCCTCACAGCAATTTGTATATAAGAACATACATTAAGCATATGGGTAGGGAAAAATCACAATGCTCTAGGCAAGGCTTTGCTGTGGAATAAAGATCCATCTCCTTCTGCACAGAAAAACAATAGTTTCCTAACATCACGACATTCCAAGGGAGAATTGGAGCATATACTATTCAATTGTACAAAATTGTTGAATTGTGCACTTGAGACAGTAAAATGGACAGCAAGATAGACAGATTTTTTATTCCTGCAAAATTATTTTGTGTTGATATTCTGTGTCCATGATGCATCCAAATAGCTGCCCTGGGGCAAGACCCCAGTGCAATCAAGCTGTCAGGTTTGACATACATATTCTATGAAAACAACTTTAATAAACAAATTAAAGATCATGGCTATTTGCAAAGAAGGCTATTCACTCTTTTACTGGCAGTTCAGACATTTTTTTATCTCTAAGATAGCAGGTTGCTATCAGATATTTGGAGCATTAGTTTCATCACCAGCAGGATAAACAAAATAATGCTCCCCAGCCTTTAAATCCTTCTCCTGTCCATGTCTCAACAAATTCAAGACATATCAACTCCTTGTACTGTCAGCATGGTAGATGGAGTATGAGTGCTGTCAATTTGTTGGAATAAACCATTCTGTGCACACAGATCCCAGGATGAAGCTTCAGGTTTACCCAAAGCGAACTTAAAAAAAAAAAAGGTGAAATTAATATCTAACTTAGCAAAGTGTAAATTGCAGGCCACAAAAATAATTTTTTCTTGTTGAGAGCATTTACATGCTCTTAATTCATTTGCATCCCAAAGGATTAAAATTACTTTAAAGAAATAGTCCCTCAACCTCTTAAGGTGCTGGATTCTGCTATTGTTCTGCCTAAGCTGATACAACTCAGGTGAAAATAAAATGTGACTTACAAAAAGAATATTTTCATTTCTTGGTTGCTATAATTTTCCAACAACAAATACACAGCTGTACTGTATTTCTCTGGGCACTCAAAGGAGAACAAAGACATGAATTGAAAGTGGGATGTAAGAACTTCCCAATACTAGGTGTTTGGGTTTTGTTGGTTTTATAGATGGAAAAATACAGACAATGAATAGCAATAAAGTTTTGTTTTCTGGAACAAAACATGGAGTCAGCTTCCCAAAGCACTTGCCTTTCTCAGCGAAATGAAGAAACTGGAGCAAGAGCAGCCACATCCTGTAGGTTCAATGGACAGAAATGGTACAGAGCCCTCAGTCATCTGGACGTTGTTATGGGAACAGAGATCCAACAATTGTAGGCATGAGTAAAAAAATGCCATTTTTCTTCAAATTCATTTTCGTTGGTCACTCTTCTCAACACTAAAAATCAATAGGTACTCAATAAAGAAGCCACATCCATTCCTTTCCATGTGATGCTACCCATGGTTTATATTTGATAATAGACTAATCTAAAACCTTATTTCCTCTTCTGTGTGCTACTGGAAAAGCATTTTAATTCTAGGCTTGAGCACAGCTTTCTACATAACCTGCATTTGTTTTTTCTTGTTCGGAAATTAAAATACTCTATGTCAAAATGACAGTCTAGCAATTAAGGCATTACTCAACATCAGTAAGATTACAAGGATCACATTCTTAGTATGTCTATTTGAGGCATGAATTTGCATGAAGTGGAATAAAAGAAGCAACAGTTCAACCAAACTGCTGAACACAACTTTAAATGCATTCTTAAATACTGTGTAGCATTTAGACCACAAAAAATATTACCAAGTCTTATTCTGCAGCAATATCCAGTTTACAAATTAGTGCCCTATAAAATCAATTTACAGTAAGAGGCAGTCATAGTAAAACACAGGCAATATAGACTTTAATTAAAGCAAGACTCTAATGATGTCATCAGTAAACCACAGTTTGTGCTTTGTAAATAGCAATTACTCCAGAACTGCAGAATTATTAACTTAATCCTATTTATCTGCTCCTTGGTATGAAGTTTTCCTGTTTAAGCTGTGAGTTACAGTCCATCATGACTTTAAACAGCATAAGCATAATAGGGAGATCTAAATTCAATCATACACGAAAAATAAATAGAGGCAAGTTTCTACTTCAGTCACATTGTAAATATCGAGTAACTGATTTCAGAGGGATGAATTGTAGAACAATTCAAAACACATAGAGTAGTAGAATTCTTATTAATTGCTATTACCCTTAAACCAGTATTGATTCCAGATGCTTTCATACATTGGGACACATCTATGGATGAAAATTTCCTGATGTTCTCTGTGTGTGTGAACATGTGTACAAACTTCACACTTTGCTAATTTTGTGTCTAATTAATGCACAACTTGCAAACCCATATCTTATAATTAAAATTCTTTGGCATTAGAGACTCACTGCTAAGACACTTCACAAATATGTCCAATTTCATCTGCAAAGAATGACAGACTATAAGCAACAAATTAAGCAATTTGAAAATCATTTGGGAAAAAAATCAAAACTTAATTACAGAGTTCAAATTATTGAAATTGTTCATGCCAGTGTTAAAAAAAAACCACCACAAACCCTCGAAATTCTCCAACAGAAACTATTGACCACTCGTGTAAAGCTAATCTAAGAAATACAATTTGTCTTGAGGCTTTTCTTAAGAAAGCAATAATTTAAAACTGCTGGTCCCCAATAAGTAAAGCTCCAAGACAGTTTTGATCCATTGATGAATCCTTCCTAATATGTTCCCTGAGGTACAGTTTTCCTAAATCTATTAGACATTTACAGTCTTTCAGGATGTGCTGCCTGAGCTGCTCTATCACACTGTATTAACTTGACAAGGTAATGCAGCACTATCTTTTATTTCCATGGAAAGAACTCAGGTTTGACCTTGGAACTACTAACAACAGTTTATTACCCCTAACCTTACTAGAGGGACATTCTGACATATTCCTGCAAATTATTATCCCAGACATATGATACACATTAGAGGCATGGAGGAAGTTATGTGGGGGGGTTACTCAGGGCAAGATCCCAGATCTACTAAAAATCACATTATTTCTATCTAATACCCAGTTCTTCAAAGAAAGGCAAAACAAAACAAAAGCAGTCCATGATGGTCAGGTAATTTATAAAACATAGTTACCAAAAAACCCCAACAATTCCCATTTGTTGCTTAGAGCCTTCTCTAGGCTGTCTATCAGCATGGAATCATGGCACTGACTCCTACTGGAATCATAAT
Organism: Picathartes gymnocephalus; assembly: GCA_013390045.1. Lineage (NCBI taxonomy): Eukaryota > Metazoa > Chordata > Aves > Passeriformes > Picathartidae > Picathartes > Picathartes gymnocephalus. The sequence continues at coordinate 49,335 of WEKY01046515.1, read as the reverse complement.
GGATCTTGAACCCCAGATACAATAGTTCCTCTTCCAATATACACATTTACATGTTTGTGGGGGTAAAAGGAATGTCCAGGCTCTTCTCCCCTGTTGTGCAGTGGCCTCTGGAAGAATACTCTGAGTACTACTGCACTGATAAAAAGATCCCAGCCACACTGAGCACAGTTTTAAACCCTCCCATACAACAGATTTTGTGAGTTTATGCATCACAGTAAGCTTCCAGGAAAGAGTTATTTGTGCATTAATCTTCATCTTAATAACCCCTTTGCTCCAAATAAATTAGCTATACTTAGCTGTGTCATAAGACGTTACACTGCAATGTGCTGGAAGGAAAGCTGCTCTTCCATTTTTCTTCTTCAGAATTACTCTCCACTGCAATGTTTATCAGGGAGCCAATGTAAAGTGTGACTACTCAGCACAGGGGCACAACTAAAAAAAGGGTTCTTTTTCATCCGTTTGATATTTTTCTAGGGACAAATTTATGGATATTACTTAAAAATATATCTTAAAGTAACAAAACAGAATAATTTAAAATGCTTTGTAACTGAAAAATTCTACATCTGAGGTATTTCAGGCAGCAATTTAAGATGTATTGTTCTTTCTTTGTTCAGAGGCTTTGTAATCACTATTTTACAGCATTTTAGGATGCCTTTTAATGAGTTTTTGCCTAAATAATGAACACTAAGTGACTGGAAGCCCCTGGGACTTGTTAGAGATCAAGCAATAACAGCAAGCAAGGCACAATGTCTCCAACCAGCACACCAAGCTCTGCTCCAGGTGACATCCACTGAAACTAGAAGTGTCTGCTTAAATTAAATCCTGCAGAGATATTCATCTGCTGCAAGTTAAGCATGTATATATTACTGCTGTAATATATAGGATTTGTCCCTTGCCTGGAGTACTTGTACTACGTCCTTGCAGTATTAAGGCTTTATTTTGGATTTATATCATTATGACAAAGGGCAGAATTAGTCTCAGTATTATTTAGCACAGATGTATATAATGACAGTAGAAAGGCCACAGCTATGAAAGCTTTGCTTGATCTACTACAACTCCCTGAGACTTCAAACACCCATAGCAGGATTCAGACTCCATCCAGGTATGCAGCTGATTAAAGCTACTAATTTTGTAAAAAATTAATTACAACCGAAGGAAAAAAACTCTCTGAACATATGGTTTTGAGATTTGCCAACATCCAAGGCCAATTTATTTCCTGTTAATCTATGTATTTAAGATGTCTGAGACAGTGTGTAAATCTCCTTTTGAGAGGTTGGAGTCAAGAGATGAGAAAGAAAAAACAAGATGTGACATTGTTCAACAAATGCCACAAAGCGAAGTTTCTCTTGTCATATAAAAAAAGTATGGAGACTCCAAACTCACTATTTTTTTGCCATGCATTTTACAAATAAATGTAATTGGAAACTTTTTTTTTTTAATTTAATTGCAAATATCCTCCCCTATCCTCCCTTGCTGGTCTTGTTCTTGTCACCAAAGCAACAAACATACTTTATTCTTGACAAGTCTCTCAGAATTTGGAACACTTTATGGGGTTTTTATTTTCTTGCTTGCACATTAGAGTAATTCTTTGGCTGCTAGTGTGATCAACAAAGATAGCTGGATTCAGGTGAAACCAAGAACAACGGACCACTGTGCAAACTTCCTTCCCTGTCTTCTCCCTGAAACTACTGAAGAGCCTTTCATGGATAAGGCCAGAATTTTACTCCAGCTTGTGAGGCAGCTGTTTCTCCAAGGTTTGATGAAGCAATGTTCATTTATATTGTAAACTCCCAATAATTCTTAAAGCTAAATAATGTACACAAACTTTTTTTTTTTTACTTAGAATATTAACGCAACTATTATTTCTATTGGAAAGCAATATTGAACATTAAGAAAAATATAATCGGGAACAGCAAAAAGTCCATTTACAGATTATTTTCTAAATAAGCAAAATGTTCTACAGGCAGAGAGGCCACTGCATTTCTGGGTAAAGATGTGAAAACCAGTTACCAACAGCATTGGTCTGAGTGGATGGATCAGGAAACCTAAGCTGCTGAACACTGGCAATAAATAAAACTAGTTGAACTCGATGGTGATTTTTTCATTTCAGATGTTAAAAATCTCTTAAATTCCAAACTCCAGCACACTAGAGTTCACATTACTCAGGAATTATGACATCCACAAAGGGATTTATCATTCTTCAGTTTATGTTCTCTAATTTCACACTTTCAGTAGCTTCAGCGGAGCTTTTTCAAGTGTCACCATAGAGATGCATATTCACTGTTGACAACCTCTGCTCTTATTTGTGGTCTGAAATAATTTAGCATTACTTTTCAACTGTGGACTTTTTTTACATCCCAAAGCATGCTTTTCCTGACAGATGAAAGATGTCTCAGGATGTCGTTCTCCAGGAACGATCCTGAACAACATCAAGCCTAAAAATAGATCTGACAAAGTTCCCCCAAGCACACATTTCTTCCACACACCTTTCAACCCGATGATGATTTTCTGAAGTTTGTTTCAATTTATGATTCCAATCTAAAGGGCTGAACATCAGATAACCTACTTGTTTTTAAAACCATATCAGGCAAGACAATATGGCCAAATGAAGCACATGAAATGAAACAATAGGAGATTATCTGTCGAGGCTGTGATGTCATCCACAGCACCGGCATTCCTGTTCAATATCTGTTTTCCATAAAAAACAGATCAATCAGCCCAGATTGTTAATTTTGCTTCTACTGTTTCCATCTTAAGCAGTCTGTTAAGTGCATGAAAACCGATCTTCAATTAACACGTCTAGGATTACTTGTGGCGTCATTAACTTTAAAATATTTACACAACATTGGGTTTTCTTTCCAGTCTTCTGGAAATTTTACTGCTAAAGAGACACTGACAGCTCACAGAACTTGTTCGGCAGTAGTTTTAAGAACCTATGGTATATCCAGGTATTATGTAATATAAAATAATATTTATATTATTTAAGCATTATAAATTTGAAGGTATTTTGCATTCATCTTGGTGACTCTTTTAAACTATTAATTTTGACTAGCAAAGAAATATATTAGTATTTCTCTACAAACAGAAGAAAATATACAACCTCCCATCAGGTCCTTTTGCCCTTGTTATTTTTATTTAGGCTTTTAAGGTTATAAATTTCATAACTGAGTTCAGTTGTGTGTGAATGAATCCAAGTTACAGCTCAATATTTAAGTTTCACCCTTATCTACTTAACTTTCGTCCTTGTGAAGGGGCTTGAAAAGCTCCTCTATAAGACTGTCAGGGAAAGCAATGATAAACATTCCCAAGAAAACAAAGTGGCTCTTTTTCTCATCCTACATGATCTGGAATCCACTACAGTTCTAGGGGGAGGGAGGAAAATGATAACAACACATGCTTTTCTTTGGTTTTTTCACCTTACCAGTAAAAACCAGCCGTAGTGACACCAAAATGTGTAAGGCTGCAGCAGTTGAATAAACATGCTGGACCAGAATTAAGTTCCATCTCTAGGGAGATCCAGACTGAGCTGAGCTTTACTTACTTCACTGTTAAGGCAACAGGAGTCCTGTTCTGATCACTGCGTGCTTTACAGAGCAAGTTGCCTCACTTTGTACCAGAGCAAGTTGCCTCACTTTGTACCTTTGCCTCTTGGACCTGTGAGAGCCCTGTGGAGCAGCTCCCAAAGGGAGGTCATATTAAAGCCATCTTGGAATACTTAAAACCTGAAGGTATGCATACAAAGTCAGGAATAAGATCAGATTTAAATACTAATTGAGGCTTTATAGATTTTTTTACAGTATATTCATTAAAAGAGCAAAGAGGCTGCAGATTATTGTATTGCAAATGCCACTCAGTTTAAAGCTCATAGTTCTCCTTATTTTGCTAAACTCATTACTAAAAGAAAAATCTCCAATCTCTTGCTGTACTAAAACTCTGTGTTAATAGGATCATATGTATATATAAGCCAGCTACAAGAGTCAGATCATATTATAGCTCACTAACAACTATTTTAAAAGTGTATTTATATTCATTCCATATAATCATAGTGGATTTTTTTCCATTCCTGTGAATTATTTACATCAGAAGTGTTGATTCACGAAGCTGGGGTTTCATCAAACTTGACCTATGCAAAATGCATGCACCTGATGGAGTTCTCTGAACTATTGATTCTGCTGCATCCATCTGTCTCACACTCACTGTGTTTCGAGTACTCTCTGAAGAATAATGCTGGCATCTGTTTTAAGTATAAGCTTTCTAAATTACTGCATAGATGCATTACAGAGTAGTTAAGAAAAATCAATGGTTTCTATGTAAATAACCACAAAGCTTTCCTACTTTCTTTAAAGCATAAATTTCTTCAATAAAGATTGGTTTATTTTATTTTTACTCCAATATTTCTCCTTTACATCAGCTATGCTGTCAAAGCTATCCTGATATTCTGCTGCTGTTTAAATTTATCACTGGTGTGAACTCCTTTGTAGTGGGTGGTTTTTTCCAAGGAATATGCATTTCATATTGTCTGTATTACTGAAAAGGAATCGTGAAAAGCAAGATGCGGATTCTGAATCAAGACCTTAGTACACATTTAAATACATTTCCATCACTTTCCTAAAAATGGTGCAAGGGTGTCACCCAAGTGGATCACTTAGAAAATATTTCAGATTAGCCTTTTAAAATAACATTTAATTGCTATGGAAATTAAGATAAAATGTCTGTAATTAGTATGCAGTCTTCCCTTCTGAGCACAGAGCAGCAATAATAACCTTGAGCTAAAGCTGTAAGAATGGTGAAATGTACTGTCCGTGCCCAAGCCTGGATTTCTACAAAATTAATTTCTGTTAGCAGAATCATGATAAGAGACCTGTGGAAAGGAAAGCTCTTCAGTGCTAATCTGAACCCTTGTCCTATCTTGAACAGATTCAAAGATATATTATAATTGGTTTTGATCATCTTAAAAAAAAGAGAAAAGAATAAAGAAGAAAAAAAGAACTCAGAAGAAAAGGAAGAATCACAGAACTGAGAACCAGTCTAGAAAAAGCTGTGAAGCACTGAGTAGATGTCAGTGGAATTACAGTCAGTCAAGAGAAGGGCTGAGCTGATGCACACAAGGATGCAGCCAAGGAGAACACTGGTGACAAATAAATTATTTTGGCTGCTAAACATAAGAAGCTGCTGGTCCGAATCTCTGCACAGATATCTGGCAAAAAATATTTTGGAACAACATTAATTTTTTGCCAAAATAGCAGTACTTGTAAAAACCATCTGGTACAGTGGCTCACTCACATTAACCCTCTTACTTTATCTCCCTGAACCAACAGTCTGGTCCATTTTTTATTTTTGTAAACCAGAGTTACAGGATCTAAAATTGATGTCTCAACTTCAGTCATCAATAAATCTGGAAAATTCCTGGCTACACAAGTGTTCAGGCCCAAAAGATTAATAAAGTCAAAATGTCCTTAAAAGACAAGCCATTATGGCAGAAAAGTATCTGCTGAAATCTCCATAGTGGCGGATTCCTCTGGATTTGAATCTTAATTTAAAATACTACTAATCAATATATGTTCATGTCCTATAGAGGAAAAAGTAATTTAAAGCTAAGGTGGCCAATCACTGCAAATATTTTCTACTGCTTTTTTAAAGCTCACTTTGCCATTTCATGACCTGTTTATTTTTATATGATGGGCAAATTGTAGACTATGGCAGCAGCAACATGGCTGAGATGTTCAGTTTTCTCCCCTTTAGTGAGTGGGACTGCTCAAGCCCTCGTGGTAATTGTTTTGATCCTCCTACTTTTTATCTGTTTATCACACTGGCATTTTGCTTTTAAGGCTTTCCATTTGAATCATATCAATCAATTCAGAAAAATGCAGGGTTGTAATAATGAAGTAACTCGTCACATCTAGCACTTTGCATTTCTCAGTTACAGGATCTCAAGAATATGCTATTTTTTGGAATATGATCTCCATGTATACATTTAACACTGTTCTTCACTGTAATAATGTAAGCCTGTCACAAAGTGTTCAACAGATGTCTTTGCTTACTTAAGACAAGGTGTTTATACTGCATCTGAAAATAACCCATAGCCTTGATAAAAACAGCCTTTCCACTGTTTAGGGACTGCAAGAAAGTAATATATTCATAATATCTTTGCTAATAAGGACGTGGAAGACAATAACCAGTTCACTAATGACTAAACTAGCACCCTCTCTGGGAGAAACCATGGGCATGTTACAGCATCTTAGTCAGGAAATTCAGAAAATTGTAATCAAAAGAAATCACACTGGATCTTGCACGGGGTACAAGGACTTCAGTTTAGAATTTTGTGGGGTTTTTTTCTTTGTTAGGTTTTTAATATAAAAGTTTTTGAAAAATGGAGAACACCATGAAATCTAATCTCATTTCAAAGTGTTTTATATTTTATGTCCTATCTGAAACATGTCCTGCAGAAGCAGTACTTTTTAATGTTGTGAATGGGTTTTGGTTTAGTTCCAAGAAAAAAAGAAAAAAAAGGATGCGGGGAAAAAGACAACTAACACCAGAGTCCCCTACAGTCTGATGTATTCTCTGGAAGTCTTCTGCCTAGTGTGATCAAGTGTAAGCTGATGCATTAATGCATTTCACTGGTAATATTCAGCTGTTATTCAGTAGATTTCTTTTATACTTATAGTTTCAGATTCTGCTTTATTTATTTTTTCCTGATCAACTAGAAAGTTGAGGAAGTCCCCAAGGTGGCACTCCTAAGTACAAAGGTTAAGTTCAACGGAAACATTTAGTCTTTGTCCAAAGTCTGCCCCAGTACTTACGGGCAATTTCAGACAGTTCTCAAAGTGCTCAGGTCACTCATGCCTGGGGCATCATCAGAACCATGAAAGGGTGATCCCAGCAACCCATGGCTGAGTAGCCAGAGCCGCTGGTGTTTGAAGGCACAGACTTCTTAAGAGAGGATCTCTCTCTCCATTCTAGCCCAACTTGTCTGGAGTAGAATCATTACAGCCTCTGTAGACTTCCTCTGGCAGGCTCTGAGAATGTTTTCAAACGTCTACATTTCAAAACCACAGAACCTGTTGTCTTGATCCTTTATGTTACTTCGCTAACTCTCTACTCCATAAAACACAGCAGGGCAACATGGCTGGGTCATTGTGAATTTCTTCTGATGGCTAAATGGGAAAGCTTATCGTTACCTTGGGATAATACCGGAGATGGGATAATTCACAAACCACGTTAGCCCCTTGTCCTGACTGCACAGACATTGCTTCCATCAGCTTAACTGTATTTGAGCATAAATACAGCCATGCTACAGCTCTAGCAGGATCCTTCTCAGGCTCATGAAAGCCATGAAACATTTCAATATATTCATTCTGCCCTCAACTTTTACCGCTGAGCCTTAGAACTGCGCCTCGCCTGTTCCCACACTCCTGAGCATAATCATATTAAGCAGCAAGTGAAGGAATTTAACTCTGAATTTGCTCGCATTTCTGAATTTAAAATCAGACCTAAGAAGTACATAAATCTAATTCTAATTTCTTTTATGTAAATTCAAACCACATGGAGAAAATAAAAATTTGTCATTCTCTTTGTTCGAGGGCTTTATAAACTGACACCATATTAAGTTATTTAAGCCCAGTAAAATTTAGTGGGAGTTATTCTTGTTCTTGCAACAGGGTTTGCTGCAGGAGATACTTCCAGAAGCATGGTGAAGTCATTGCCTAATGTCTCCCCTGAGACTTCCAGCATATAATGGGATACATTTTTCCTTCTCTTCCAATGTTTTTTATTGATGTAGAAGCATATCTACTTGATAAAAGCAGAGCAGTTGGCTAGTGTCCCTCGGGAATACACCCTTGCTAGGGAAGATTTTAGCCCCCTCCCAAAAGTTCATTGAATTCAGGTTGATTTAATATGCTGAAAAACATTCCCATTTGAAAGAAAGTTACTTTCTACTTGCAAAGTCATTGTTTTCTAAAGCACTGTCCCTCTTGGGAGAAAAGGCAAGGCAATATAAAAACCCTCAGGGACTATCATGTGGTAGTCAATAAAATTGCTTGTTCTGAGTTCTGCACTTTAAGCTTTTGAGTGAAGTAAAATGGAAGTGTAGTAACAACACATGGAACTGTTTTCAGGGTGCCAACAAGATCTACACCTTCTAGCCAAGGAATTAAAAATGGTAATTGTTCTACATTACTTATGATGAAGACCTTACTAGAATATTAACTTTTATTTTGCTTGTTATAGTGTTCATATCGCTCTCCGTTTAATTTTCAAAGGTTTTGGTAAAGAATTTTGCTTTACAACTTAAATTTTCCAGGAGGAGTAAGTCATAATCAAAGAAAGTACGCTGGTGAAAAACACCACATAAAAAAATCACTGTTTCATTTTGGTGTTTTTTTCTGTTGTTGTTTTTTTGGGTTTTTTTTTTAATAGAAGAGAATGCCATATAATTATTTGGCTTACAGGACTAAACCAGCCAAACGAACCATAGCAATTACCATGGTTAAAAGCCATGACATATGGTATAATTTAGATTCCAGTTGAGTACTACCCATCAATGACTGCAAGAACGAGTGACTGCATCAGGAGATGCAGCAGATCCCAACAACCTGCTGCAGTGCTCAAAAACAAACAAACCATCACAAAAAACTGAACAAAACCCCCAAAGAAACAAATAAAACCTTAAAAAGCATATAAAATTATATGCATATGAGAATGCTCTGTTTGTAGGAGTGCAGCTAGCTCCGAATTCTAAAGAGTCAATAAACTGTACCCCAGAAGATAGAAAGTATTGTAAAAAAACCTTGGTGAGATTTTCCTGTGGAAGTGGTTCCATGATTCCACTTTCTTGGCTAGAAGGCTGCCTTCATTAAGTGGCCTATCTTGAGTAGTGGAACGTTCTCCTCCTTTCTCTTTTGTCTCATTATCTCACTGCATTTACACCTCATTTCAAAACACAACAGTCATTGATAAAAAGACTTTTAACCTCCTTTTTTCCACCTTTAAATAAAACTAACTACATTGTTTCTTTTGTTCCGGCGCTTACTTTTAAAATTCCTGAAAAACCATCCCGTCCTTTTTTCTGTCTTTGTGACCTCCAGATTTATTGTTTCTGCTTTTTCAGGTCCGAGAGCTGTTCTCCTACCAGTATTCCTGCAATATATTTAATTGTTGCATGCATGCAGGAGGGAGAAGTGGTAAAAAGCGTTCGCTAATCTATATAATAAGATTTCAGATCATTTTTTCAGGTATGAACACTCTTAAGTATGTTTACTGTAACCAAGGTAAATAGAAAAAAAACCAAAAAACAATCCGACCATGAATATTGTCCTCTTAGATATGCTCATTGTTAAAAATAAGGGAACAACAAACTACAAACATTTCACCCAAAATGCCAAGTTATAAAAAACACAACCATATTTAAATAAGAAAGCAAGGCCTGAGTGATAAAAACAGGTTACTTTCCTATGTTTATAGGTTACCTTGCTGTGCTTATGCTTGCATGCTGAATAGATTTAAAGGGCTAAAAGGAAATCATGTTTATTTCAAGGTGAAACAAACTTTCACTGAAATTGAGCGATGTTACAGAAGTGAGCATTTCTCCTTTGTAGCACCTTGTTTTAACAGTCTGATAACGACTCTTTCAGCAGACTTTCAGCAGACTTTTCACAATACTATCATAACCCCTGCAGACTACCTCCCTTAGAATTTATGAAGAAGCACCGAAGACTTTCTTAGATATCAAACTGAATTTGAAATCCTAAACTGAAATTTCCGTGAGCAGCCCTATACTCCTTTGTTAACAGTGCTTAAAAAAATACCAAACCAAAACTGCCCAACACAAAACTAAACATATTTTCCATTTCCAGTTAAGGCAAATCAGTCCCACCCAAAATTCCTGGTTAAATAAAAAGGTTTGGTTTTTTTTTTTTTTTCACGTTGCAGTAAAATAACTACTATGAATGGTGCACTGGGAGTTACAAACAGATTGTTACTTCCTTGAGGTCAGTTCTGAACACAATCTGGTTTCAGTTTGCATTGTTCTAAAAACGGACGTATTGCAGGGAAAATCATAAGCATTGAGTCCTGATAAGTGTAGATAATTATTAATGTCGTCTATGCACAAAAAAAGGAAAGTGTGACGTGACAGGCACAACAGAATCGCTATTTTCACTCTATTTAACACAAGGAAGAGGTGGCTAGTGAATACAGCTCATATCTCGTACCAGGAAAAGGTGCCACAATAAGGAGGATTTGAGAACAGCAGCTTCTTGAACACAGGAACAGGCTGGCACACAGAGGGATAAAGGGTGGGCAGACAAGACATGTCATAAAACTTAATAACCTGTTGGATACTAGAGGAAACAGGGACTGGTGTAGGAGGGAATCTGGCAGACAGATGTACCTGGGAGATACAAAGGGAGGGTCAGGAGGAAAAGCTGCCCAGCAGCTCTGGAGGCTGATGGATGCCATGGCTCGCAGAGGGAGGCAGCTGAGGGGCAGGTCTTGGGCACGGGAGGCACTGCCAGGGAACCAGGGAAAGCGTTCACCCGTGCTGGGGTGCAAACTGTGAAACCGCTTTACCTTTTTGTATGCTGTAAAATAACAAAGGCTTGAGAAAAAGGTGCTTTCTTGGGTAACACGCCTCTGTCAGACACTCATCACACTGGCTGTTAATAACAGGGAAAAATGACCTTGTGTTTGATGTGATAATGCACAGTGTTTGCTGCACGGCTCCATCACCACACACCGCCTGTCACAAAGGCAGAAGGACCAAGAGCCAACCACCAGCTTTTGCTCCGCCAACCTGCAGCCCTCGCTCCCCTCGCGGGGCAAAACCGCACCGCGCTCCGGAACGCGGCAGCACCGCTCAGCCCAGCGCGCATGGACGGGGTTAAGTCGCACCTCGGGGCTCCCTTGGCTCTGTCACCACATTCCTGCTCCCCGCTCGCCAGCGCACGGGAAGCGCGGCCGCCGCGGGGCGCGCCCGGGCTGAGGCGGCGGCGGCCCGGCCTGTCCGGGCGG
>WEKY01046515.1:0-37288 GCA_013390045.1 Picathartes gymnocephalus | reverse complement strand
TTTTTCCGGTTGGGTTTTATTGCCGCCGCTGCCGCTGTTGTGATCGCGCTTTCCCCCTTGTGTTTACAGCGCCTGTGAGGGAGAGACGCTCGGAGGAAGGACCGGGATTCCTGGGCTGCATCAGCACGGAGAGCAGGAGCCCGGCTCAGCGGAGCTGGGAGGATTTCACCTTGTTGCTGTTTGTTTCGGGAGATTTTCGCTCCTCCCGCCCCGGACACTGTCCAGCTGAGGGTTTGCTTCCTTGCTGCGTCCACAACCGGCCAGAGAAAAAGGGCTTTGCCTGTTAGAGGTGATTTTTGTTGTGGTCTCCCTGCAAGGAAGGGATCGGCACCAACCTTCGAGGAGGGAGACAGGATCAACTGAGGTTTTCCCTACCTCCGGCTGAACGTGAGAGTTCAGTGACACCGGCACTGGCCTGTGGCTGACTGACTGCACAGAGAGCTGGAATCACAGCCAGAGCTGCTCGATTTACCTGCTCGAGGACCCTTCAAAACCTTCTATTGACGGTAGAGATTTGTATCCCAAGGAAAATCGGATTAATATAAACTATGCAGAGCTTTGCGGGGATATCTGGAGACTACTCTGTCTGCATGGCTAATCTTGAAATTGTCTGAAATAAATCCTTAGCGCAAGGAATAACGAGATACTTTCAATTAGTTTTTTTTTCCTTGTCGCTTTTTTTTTTTTCTTATACGAGAATTTAACACTTCCATCGGAGGGTTTTTACAGGAGCATGGGACAGATGCTGGAGAACTCCATAAAAATGACGGGGGTAACAGTTTCCATCACCGCTGCGGTATGAAAGGTTCTGTTTGGATTGTCTGCTGGTCGCTAAGATGGATCAGTTTCTCCCTGTTCGTGTTTGCGATGTGCTGAAGGATCCGGATTTACTGAAATACTGACGCCCATGAACTTACTCGCTCTCTGCTGAAGGCATCGGATGTGACAGTGCAGAGAAACATGTGTTTCACATTTCTGACTGGTTGTTTTGGTGCAATCAATACCTCCACAAGAAACATTGACTTAGGTGGCGACTGTCATAGCGGGAGGCACCCGGAGTGCTGCTCTCGGCTTGCAGGCGGAGCGAGCACAAATCAAAGAGCCCGCCGATCCTGGCAAGTGGGGGCTTCGCTTCCCCCCGCAGCGCGGGGCACAGGCTCCCGACCCTCCACAGAGAGCCCGGCCCGCGGGTGCGGAATGAGCGATGACCAAAGCGCTGTCAGGAGTGGCAGCCACTCGGATCCGATGGGGATCAGTGAGGCAACACCAGTTGAGAGGAAGGTGGATCGCGAAATTATTGCTCGAAGGAATAGCAGGCGAGGCGGAATGATGATAAAGTTAAACTTCTGTTTCATCTTCTCTCGGGGATGGTGGGCGTTTCTGTTGCTTCAGCTCCACATGTTGCAAGCACTGGCACAAGGTAGGGCTAGAGACATTTTTGTTTATAGAAATGCTGCATCTGCCTTCTGAGAGGAAGGAAATCGTGCTCGGGTACAGAGAAACCCTTTTACTTTTATCCTTATCAGAGATAAACTGCAGAATTCGCACTGAGCTGATTCATGTAGGAATGGTCGGTTCTTACACACAATCGTTTCTTTATGGAGCAGGGATTTGCAAACTGTACCTACATGTTTCTCTCCCTTTCTAGTCCTATCCATACCCTATCCCAACCTCCCACGGAGAATCACAATCCCTATCAGCACCAAAGCTGCTTTTTAAATTTACTTAAATGCATCCGTGCAACATGTTCTTTCAGGCAGCAAAAGAGTTAACTGCTGGTTTTGTGTGTGTGTGTCTCTGTGTCTGTGTGTGTGTGTTTAAAACCACTGTGCTCTGAGATAAGTTATTAGGAGAAGGGGAGTCATAAATCCTCCGACTAGAACTAAACCAGGCATGTAAAAGGAATTCTTTAAACATATGAGCACTATTCTATGTGAGCCTCGGTCTCAGCATTGTTCATTTCTTTTGGATTGCCAAGTAACATTTACCCGAGACAAAAACTGCAATTGATTCGTATCTGAGCATTTCCACATCAGAGATCCTTGCAGTCAAATGAGTCACTTGTAAACGAAGGGTCAGAGTCGACCAATAGACTTTAAATACCAAGTGTCAGTCACTTTGCATGTAAATTCCCTTCTCAAAAAATTGCCAAATGTAGCCTAATTCTTAATAATCCTTTGACAGAGTAAACAATAAATGGCAGGCAGAAGCATTACAGTTGGCTGCGCCAAATAACACGCTGAACAAACGCAGCTTTCACTTTCTTTGCTGGGTTGAGTTTTATTGCTGTGTGCATTGTCTGGCTGAAGTGGGGTGTGCTGGACAATGCAGAACTGTATCGTGTGGGACCAGGAGTTAGTTATTAAAAGCGGAAGTTAATACTCCATGAAGGGGAATGGTCTTTGTGTTTTAGCTCTTTGTTTTCAAGTATTTCACGGGGAACAACGGTGCATTCAGTTGTAATAAGTGGATGGGGCTGGCGTGTTGAGGAAGAGGGGTTGGAAGCCAAGTCTGCTGTAGTTTGTCTGCTCAGGGTTTACTGCTGCATCCTCGAAAAGTTTGGAGCCGCAGGATACAGAAGAGATTTAATCCAGTGCTTTATATGGACTCCACCCTCATAAACCTTTCTCACTGCTTTGTTTATGCTGTCACTGCTATTCCCAAATTACTTCTGCTGGGGCCTGCAAGCCCTAACAGGGTATTGTTATCCTGAAACAAGCCATACCTGACATAATTATCTCTGCAAATTAAAATTCACATCAGTTTTTGCTTTTTTCTTTTGGTAGTTGTTGTTGATAGGTGCCAATATGATGCTTCGTGTTGGCAGATAAATGCTGATGATTCTTGCTGTTTACATTAAAAAGGAAAAAAAAATCATAAAAGGTAATTTTAGGTGCCAGGAGTTCAGGAGTCATTTGAGATGCCATGTAAAGCAGTTTTTCTATGGTTAGTAGTAAAGTAGCCAGCTTACTGGATTAAAAACTGAATTGAAACTTTTTGTTTAGCACATAGTAGAGCATAATTTTTCAATAGCATGTTTCAGATTACTCAGCATTTGCAGTAGTATCAATTTCAGGTACTGTATATCTCAGGGAGTTATGTAGTGTATACAAACTATCCCAAAAAGAAGTCCTTACACCAAGTTAGTTTTAAGTCACTAGGAGTATTTTGAGGCAAGGAGGGGAAGGGAAGAGAATAAGACATTATTTCTGAGAAATATTCGTGCAGATAAAGGTATGAAGTGTAAAAGACATGAAACAATGAAAGATAAAACAATTATGTAATGCAGAAACAAAATACATTTTGATTTTTATATAATGCTGAAGATTACAGTTAGTTCTGTTAAGAATTATTTGACACATAAACCAGTGTGGAGGTCTTAATGTAGAGAGCTTTTATTGGGATTTCACAAAATTTGTATTAATTTATAACTTATGGTTATTTTTGCACTCTGAATTCTAATGGATTCTAAGACATTCATCATTTTTATGCAAAAATTTACTTTAGAGACAAGATGACAATTTCTGTAAAAGTCCTTCATGAAAATGGAAATTCTGCTACAGCCACAGAAGTTTCTAATGGAATGATGTGGTCATATGCATGAGCGAATTACATGACTTCAATCTTTTTATAAGATAAAAAAATGAACATTCTAAATATATGGGCCATGGCTCTTTTGAATGAATCATAATACAATGCAATAACCAGCTAATGTTTCCGTAATAACTACTCCAGCATTAAAGACATAAGAAATATTTCAGGCATACTGAAATGCAGGTTCTTCATTCCTAGGAAACAGATCAGGTAAAGTTGAGATCAAGTATCTTATACTTCAAGGTGAATAGAAGAAATGAGTTACAGCTGCAACAGGTTGGTTGAGTATTCTCTAAACTTGAATGATCATCCATGTGAAAGCTGATCTAGTTGTGAACTGTAGACAAAACCACTTGTAAATTCATTTTGTGCTTAGGTCTTCAGCTGTTCTGTCTTCTGGTAGTTGCATTACGTATTTCAATATAAAATTTATTCGATTTCTTTTCCTTTTTAAAGTGAGTTTATTTAGTCTGAAATGTACATTGGGTTATTGTCCTGAGTAATAAAAGATTCTCTTCGAACCTTAGTGTTGTGCAGACCTTCTCACTCTGGGAGTGATGTTCCAGGTACAGAAGACAAAGGCCATGGCCTCTTCCAGGTTGGAAATGGGGCTCCCACTCCTGTGATCGTCGGGGCTCAGCACAGGGCCCCCTCAAACTGGGGGTGTGTCTGGACTGGTCCATCTCACAAAAATTAACCTGTAACAGGCCCCAGACTGTTGAACATTCCTTTGTTTACTCAGCTCTCTCTGCCTGCTGGCCCCTGCCACCAGCCCTCTTTTCGTGGCATTTTTGTTAAATGATGTACGAGATGCTAGTTAGCCTCAAGTCATCGTGTGTCATCAAATAGTGATGAAATGCTAATTGATAATCACTATAATTATCAAATTAGACTTTGCGAGGTGATGGTAGGAGTGAATCATTTGGCCCCAGTTGCTGCCTGCTGTACTTGGAGGAACATCCTCCTGCAGAGTCTGGCTCAGGGGTCTGCATGCCTGGGCAAAGTCCTGGGAATACACAGAGCTCCCGCAGGACTGGCATTTATTCCTTATGTATGAGATTAACAAACACTGATGCCTACTGAGGTACAAAATGTTTACTAAACTACTGGAATAATTGTATGGAAATAGAAAAATTCTGCTTATTTAAATAGGTTGGAAGTTGCTAGAGGCTACTCTATATGCATCTTAATGGATTTAAGTACCTTCCCAATGTCTGTCTTTTGTTGAGGAATGAAAGAATACTTTGAAAATATATTTCTTTGGATTGATGGCTGTTGTTCAGAAAAATTTTAAAATAGATAAAAGCAGAGCAAAGCTTTAAGCTTCTCCAGCAGGAGCCTGGTATCTTTAAATATTAAGAAAGAGAAGCTTGTCTGATTTTTCTTAGTTTTATAGCAATAGAATTGTAATCTTTTTATGCTACTTAATCAAATCTGTATTCAGAATTCTACAAATACCTGAATGTACATTTAAGTTGGTATTGATATGCATTAGGCTTTGAAAGAAGTCATGACCCAATAGATAGATGAAAATGTTTCTGGGGCCCAACTTCCTCAATTCAAATATTTGATCTGGTGTATTATAAATGTGCTGAGTGTAAGAAACCTTTTCAAGCAAATTTCAAACTGCATTAGATGCAAAGATGATAAACAACTTGCATAGAGTATTTGGTTGTTAGAAGGATGGAGAGATAGTGAAATGTTATGGCAATACCTACTGGAGAGTGAAAAAGATTCTGAATTAAATGTAGAAGGACCCATTTCTAATTCCAAAAGACTCTGTTACTGTTTGTTGGAAACTCAAGATTTTATATTGGGTTTGCCGTTCGTGTTTCTTTTCTTTAGATGAGCATTTTAAGTATGTGCTAGTTTTTAAGCAGTTGATTTTTTTGTGTATATAATTATAATAATTAAACAGTTGATTTGGAGGAGTAGATCCAGGCCTAGTCTAAGTAGAACTGGGGTGGAGACAGCTGGCATTTTCTGTGGCCACGTCATGCGACGTCTCACTCTCTACTGTGGTAACTCTTGGTTTGTGTTACATGTTTATGTTTTGCTGGAAAAGTACCTATTCTCCAGACTTCTTACAGCAAGTTCAAAGAGCTGTGAACACATAATATTAACATTCCAAGTGCCCTGTTTCAGATGATCCCTTGAGAGTGCGGGTAATGGTCCTGCTAGAGGTGAAGGGAGGCCATAAGTAATGGGTGTTTATCATGGTTGTGTTCATGCAGCACCACGAGATGCTCAGAGCAGGAATGACCTGGGTGTGGAGAGAGGCTGTGGCAGTTCTGCTCTGTGGTTTAAATCTCACTTAAGAAGAACAGAAGGCAAATTTCTGTCTATGGCCCCTAGTCCTTGAAAGGTTGTTCTGGAAGGTTCTTCCATCTCTGTGCATGGTCATGTATTTCGAATAACGAAGGCAAAAGTTGTCTAATATTTTAAAGATTGCTTAAACAAACCATAAAAATACTAAAAAACAATCTCGAAATGAATTATCAGGAAGCTGTTAAGTGAAGGCAATGGGCTTTTTTATGTCTCAGAGGGATTTTTTTATTGTCTTATTGTTCTTACCACCATACATGTGCAAGTCTGGAACACAGTCTTGGCTCAAAGAAAAGATTTTCATGCATTTATCAACGTTTTGTACAGCTTCACCTGAACATCACTTTCTGGATGGCCTGCTTATTGGGTCCAGCTGGACCTTTTTGCTGTGATGTATCTGTGGGCTGACTAGAGGCAATTAGGTTCCTCATGGAGCAAAATCTTGTTCATGCTGAGTTCCTTACAGAAATAGGCCTTTCCCCCTTCCTCTGCATATGTACATACATAATACGGATTTAAATAGCTTTTAAGGAACAAATTGATGATATGTTGATATTTTCAGGATTGTGTTTTCTTGAAGTTAAAACATATAAAATAGAACAATTTTCATAAGATTTGTGCAGAGATTATAAAACGCCAGAAGTAAGGTACCTTTGCATCTTTAATACAAATTCTTTATGCATGTGCATTATGATTAAGTTTAAATTGATACCTATTATTTTTCCTGTCTACACAGTCAGAACTGAGACTGAGCACTGCCCACTGCTTAGTTTTTCAGTATTTTGTTTTCTTGTCAGTGTTTGGCTCCATCTTTCATTTGCTTGAAATCTTTTAAATTCAGCACAAGAGGACTTTTGTGTGAACCAAAGGAAGAACTGTTAGCAGCTATAGCGTGGCATTGGATTAGACTACTTACAGTTATTACAGCTGGAAAGCAAGTAATTGGTGAGATTTGGGTTCTATTTCTGACTATCAAGTGAATATTTTCTAGTGACTAAAGACTCTTCGCTGCACGTGCCTCAAAGATGACCCTGCACCACCCATAGAGCTCATGCAGAACAAAAATGTAACTTCATGGAAAGGCCTGTTCCCAAAGAACTTGGGGTTTCTGAAGTTGTATCTGCCCATGGAGTAACGTAAGACTTTGCAGTTCTTTTACAGACGTGGCCTTTGGAATGTCACAGTCCTGGAAGGTTCTGTAGGAATTAGTTCATGTAGCACTTGCAGGTCTGAGTTCAAAGGGTGACATGGCTGAGAAGGGAGGAGCCTTTTATTTTAAAGTGATACCAACTTCCTTACTTTTAAACATATATGACTGGGTTTGTAGGATCTGCTCATGGCACAGATTCTTGACTTCTATATGTACATGATTTTTGTATATCATATCTTGAGCATTTGTAGTTTGGATTTACGTAGAGAGATTTCTTTTGTTCTGCCTTTGCTACAGAAAATAACAACTCTATTCCTAGAATAGACACTGGTCTACTGCTAATCATGTTTTATCACTGAAATGCCCCTGAGGTGTAATACAAATGACACCCTCACTAAGATTAGAAACATAGACCTAGGCTTTTTAAGGGGGGTGTTTTTAAAGTTAATTTTCAACTGTTCAGCTCCCTGAACTAGCTCAGACTGGGGTCACACAGGCATCAGGGACAATGCAAACGAGGTGACAGGAAAGCCTGGCTGGGGCATGACCCTGGAAGCCATCATAAGATCAGCTCCAACTGGGAGGGAATTTTCCGACTCTGACAAAACAAAGGGAATGTATATGGCTTGACTTCTTAAAACATGCGTGAAGGCCGCTGCTCCTGGGGGGAAAATAGTGAAGTAAGGTTTTTAGAAGACTTAACTTTAGTTTTTTTCTCTGAAAATCCCTTTCAGTGAGTTTCTCCCTCTGTTGGGTGGAGTCTTTCCCAACCTGAGTTTATAAGGTAGATGCTAAATTTAAGTAATATGAAAATTCCCCCTAATCCTCTGATATCTCAATTCTGTAGGCTGATGCTAGGAATAATACCTTTTTCTTAAACAAGAAGGAACTTTGTGACTTAAGTTGCAAATTCCACCAGTATTACTTTTTGATGTTTGTATCTAATGCACAGATTCAGTAGGTTGTAAAGGAGGGTGGGGGGTGTGAGCTCCAACAACTCTAATTAAAGGAAGTCTTTAACACCACTTAGTGCAAGATGTGGAAGTGGATTGTACAATCTTACGTCACACCATTCAGATAACTTTTGAACTGTCATTTTATAAACAATAAAGCATTAGAGCTTTTTATGCAGATAATGTGATTCTTTAATCCTGTTTTTCTCATTTCCATGCTCTATTGCGGCAGCCTGAAGAGAAAGTTGATTCTGGTAGATAAATCAATGTCCCTTAGGTCTCTTTAAACCACTTTATGGTCTTTCAAGCCCTAAGCCGTATATTTTTCCTAACAAACTCCTTGGTCTAAAATGTTACCTAAAAAATAATTTGTTGGGTATAGCTCTCCTGGACCAGAAAGTAGAGAATAATGATAACATAGCTCCAGTTGCCAGAAGGGCCCCACATTGATTCCAGGCTGCAGTTGAAGTTTATGAATCATTATTACACAAAGAATGAGAAGATCTGGTAGACACTGCTTTCATCCTCAGGTTCATATTTGTCAAATTTTGTGTATTTATTAGCTGAGAATGTTGTGGCTTTGATATGTGTTTTTGGCATTGAATTCACAGGAGATCAACTCAGTAGCAATGTTGCTTTTTAAGGGAAGGTGCTAAAGAAATAATGGAACTATAGTGCAAATATTTAAAATGTTTAGACACTTAGATAAAATGTATTTTGTTAAACTAGTGCTGTTTGCTCACCTAGCATTTGTGTTAAATACAGACTCATTGCAGTCTTCCTTGTGCATTGGGGAATGAATGTCCCTTGTTTCTTATTTCTTATCTGTCAAGATGTGCAAAGGCCATTCATGACTAAATACTTCTGAAGTAACTAAATGGTATATGATTATTGGAAAAGAAATATATGGTGCAGTGCCATACCTGCAGTTCAAAGATAATGCATTTATCATAACATGGAACACATTGCTGGAGTATTGAAGTGCTCCATTGGAATATTGAAGTGCAGAGAAGGGAATTCACCATCAGTATTTCTAAATGTGTGTACTGATAAGTTTAATTTCAAGTCCTCTTGAATCTGTATGTGTAGAACTACAACAGACTTCTCTTGTTTGTGACTGTTTCCTTTCCTTCAGGATCAAGATGTTGAATAAACCCAGATCCTACCTATCATGTGAATGTAACATTTGCAAACCAGCACCTTTGTACTTCCTCACTGTCCCAGTTGTTGAGGAGAAACTCATTGGCATTTTCATTTTATGCTGTGATGCATAAGAAAAAACTTTTACATCAGCTCTGCTGGTAGTGCTCTGGCAATGCTGCAGTGCCATGGTGGAGGCAGCGCTGTTGTTTGTGTGCACATCCATCTGTGTGTCCCACTCTTCCCTCTGCTGTCTTTATCCCTTTGTCTCAGGCTGACAGAGCCTCTGCCCCAATGTGCTTCTGCTCTCAGATTAGTGCTCCTCTGTGCTGTTGTCGTCCCAGTAATGCCTCCTGCTAGGGACACGCTGAGGAGGAGGCTTAAACCCTCTGATTCTGCACGTGCAACGTGGAGCACATCCCACCCTGATCCTCTCCCTGGGCACAGAGTGCCTTTTCTAGGACACTTGCATTGTGTTAAGCAGGGCTTTTATTGTGCTGGAGGCCTTGCCAAGAGCAGATGAGCAGGAAGATTGTTTAATGGTAGATTATCCCAGCATTTTTTTTTAAAATGTTAGATAAGTCTGAGAAGCGAGAGATCAAGAACAGTAACTCCTGTGCTTCACCTTTTGCTATTTTTATTGCCACGAAGACATGAGATTTGTTTTTGAAGGGAGGGTAACTGAAATGAAAAACCATTTTAATGTCACTTCAAACAGCAGGTTTTAAGATAAATTCTATCAACTAATTCCTCATTTCTCTCTAGAATTTTTTTTGTTTTTACAAACATAACTGTTTACTTGTGATCAACATCCGATGTGCCTTAAATGAAGAAAAATATGTGGATTATTGTTAAATTAGTTTCCTGCATTGGCATGTGCAACCATAATTTTCTAAAATGCCGTATTTAAATTAGAAAGAATATTATTTTCTTTTAGTCTTAAACTTCTTTTTTAAGGTTGTGTGTTGTCTCCTCTCTTGGAACTGCTATGCAAGATTCTTAGCTTTTAAGAGCTAATGAGAGGTCAGTGTTTTGTTCTGGGTTTTTTTCCCCTCTTGAAAAGAATACATATTTTATATAGTAACTTCATAAAATTAGTAGACTGAGAGAAGGTGTTTCCTGTTCACAGAGCCTAATCATGCTAGTGCTCATTATCCATAGAACAAGGCTAAAATTTCACTTTTAGGTGTGTCGTTTCAGGGAAATGGGAGAATAGGTCAATTGACTCTAGCTTAATTTAATTACAAGATAGGCCAGTAATGCTATTGTTTAATGAAATCAACAGACAAATTTCAAGTGACTCTCAAGATAAACCTCTCATTCATATACAAGTTTGAAGCAGCAGTGAATAACAAAGCAAGATTTGTATTTTGGAAACTTTTTTCAAGCTGTTTATGTAGTACCTAACATCTTCATTTCAAGTTTCTCTATACGAGTGTTGATAGCAATCTTACTCAGATTTAATTAATCATATATGACTTATTATTAGCATTTAATGGGTCAAATATTTAAGCATATTTTTCCGAATCTTCAGTTGAGAATTCTGAGTCAATGGCACTCATGTCAAACTCAGAATTTTAAGTGCTGGTAATTCAGCATTACATTCACTACATAAATGCATCATAATTAAAATGATGCCTTGTCAATCCCATTCAGGTTTCTTGTGCGTATAATTTTCAGCTTTCATATACTGTATGTAGCTCTGTCTTCTGCTACCCAAAACCTGAACAAGACGTATTTATGGTGCACTGGTGTCAGTAAAAACCTGTAGCATTAACTGTTGTGCTTGTTTAAACTCAGAGAGTGAAAATCTTATTGCTTCTGTTAAGGAAATCCAGGTCAAATCTAAAACTTAATTTTTTGATATTTGCAAATTTTTGAACTCCAGTATATAAAAACGACTGGAGCAGCCACTTAGAAAAGACAAGATGGCTTTGCAAATGATCCCATGGGCAAAGGACACTTTTCATCCATGTCACTGACAGGTGAAGTCAAAGTTTTCATGTAGTATATAAAAAAGGAGATGCTGAGTAATTTTGGATTTCCACACTTAACATGTGAACAAATGTTCTTACGTGTCACAACAAATCTTGAAAGAATTCTTCGTGTTCTAAGAGTCTTTGTATAGAGCTGCAGGACATTATAAACACTGATAAACCAACTTCTGTGCAAATGTTCACTGGAGTGGAGTAAGTGCTAGCTGTCACTTTATTAAAACTAATGGCATAATTACTCATGTTTGCTTGAAATTCATTGCAGCGTGAAGTGATTAGGCATTGGTGCTTTGGTAAATTATGGCATATTGCACATTTTCTGTAACAAGTACAGAGTGTTGGTGTTGGGCACATGCAGTGCACCCAGTTGTCACTCATTTCATTGACATCCAGATCTGTGCGGTTACCAGAAGTCTTCTGTTGGTACTTTTAACATGTGACAAAGGCAATGGCAATTAATATATATATATATATATACACACACACACATATATATATATAAATATGTACATGTATATATATACACACACACACGTGTGTATATATATATATATAAATATGGGTATATATATATATAAAAATATATATATATATGTATGAAACTCAGGAAAGACAGCAAATAAGTACAACACAAAGTACAAGTTACAGTGCAGTTCTTAGGATGTGTCTGCCTTGACTGAAAAGCTCCCCAAACCAGTACTAGAGTTGCCAGATACAGCTCTCTCATAATTCAGTCAAATCTATTCTGAGTGAAAGGCAAATGTCACCTTCATACATATTTGCAGCTCTCAGTCACTCTTCCAGACATCCAGCAGTCTCAGCTGTCTTGAAATTCTGGAGAAGTGGCTACATGCTGAAAAAACTGTGTTTGCCTGCTTGTTTATATGCTGCATCAAGGCAAACAGAACACCAGACACAGCTACTCAGAGCTCATGTAGTAAGTTGGCAGTAGAATGTACTGTACCGATGAAGAACTGTCTGTAGTGATTGATATATTGGGGTTTTTTTGAAGCCTTCAGTGTGTTCAAGGCTTCTCAAGTCCCATTTCTGAAGCTGGTCAGAAGTCCCTTTACTGTTCTGATTTTTGTAGACAGAGTATTTTTGTGATTTAAATGCATATATTGCTGAATTTCAGATTTCTAGGCGTGATTTGTGTTTATGAGTTGTTATGGTTTAAGCCCAACTGGCAACTGAGTACCACAGAGCTACTGACTTCCCCCCCAGCAGTGAGATGGGGAAGAGGACTGGCAGAGTAAAAGTGAGAAAACTTGTGGGTTGAAATAAAGACAGTTTACCAGGTAAAGCAAAAGCTCTGTGTGCAAACAAGGCAACCCTAGGTGTCCCTTCACCTCGTCCCCTCAGCAGGCAGGTGCTCAGCCATCCCCAGGACAGCAGAGCTCATTAACAGTGATTAATGATGACTTGGGAAGACAAACCTATCATTCCAGACATCCCCCATTCCTCCTTCTTCCCCCAGCTTTGTATGCCAAGCATCACACCAGATGGTCTGGAATATCCCTTGGGTCAGCTGTCCTGGCTGTGTCCATCCCAATTCCTTGTGCTCCTCCAGCCTCCTCGATGCCAGGGTGGTGAGACGCACAAAAGGCCTTCACTCTGTGCAAGGGCTGCTCAGCAGTAACAAAATCATCTCTGTGTTATCAACACTTTCTTTTTCAGCACAAATCCAAAACACAGCCCCCTACCAGCTACTGTGAAGAAAATTGACTCATCCCCAGCTCAAACCAGCAAATGACTGCGTCTGTAAATGCATTTTCATTTTGTACCTTGTATATTGACTGAGGGAAACTGTATGAAATGGCATGATCTTAAATGGAGATCTCGAATCTCATAAATCTGCATTGTGAAATGTAATCGTGTTAGAGGCAGAACACTTGTGGTTTTTCAATTACTTAGTGGTGCTTTTTCATATCACTGTGTGTGAAGCAGTTCTGTCAGAAACAAAGAGTTCAGAGCTCTCAGACGTACCATCTTTGAAGAAACAGCTAAAGGCAACAGGTTTCAAACTCTTTGAATCCTTTTCTCTTTGAGTCTGTGTTAAAGGATGGTCTCTCATAACTACTGGTCACTTACTAAGTCTGTTTTTAAATTTGTGGGAAATCACATGAAGTGCATTATAACATATTCATGTAGCACAGAAAGGTTTTGTATTTTCCCCTATGTAGTGCACATTTGTATTTTATAACTTGAAAAAGTTAATTGCAGTGAACTCTTTTGGTAGGAGGAGATTAATGACCATCTAAACTTATATAAAAAGGAAGGATAAGATTTGTATGACTTGAACGTGATAACAAATGTCATTATCCTAATACACTAACGT
Organism: Picathartes gymnocephalus; assembly: GCA_013390045.1. Classification (NCBI taxonomy): domain Eukaryota; kingdom Metazoa; phylum Chordata; class Aves; order Passeriformes; family Picathartidae; genus Picathartes; species Picathartes gymnocephalus. The sequence goes on along the minus strand of WEKY01046515.1, from coordinate 23,794 downwards.
GGTGATTTTAATTCTAGCCTACATTCTATAGAGCTTACGTGTTAGAAACATTCTCTTACATGGTGCTTTATACTTTAAACAGTTTTGAAGGGTTCCACGCTTTAAATATTTGTACTGCTGTTACAAGATTCTTAGTTTTCCCTTAGACATTTAAAAGCTTCAGTTGTGTTGGGATGGTTTTAAAACTTGTTTGGTAGAAGAATCGATGTATGCAGTGGGGTTTATTAATAAGTGTTACTGAAGTTACTCAGATTCATTCCAATGAAGTTCTTCAGTGTCAATGTGTAAACTGCTTTCCTCTTCTTACTGTCACTCTGATCTAATTATTTTGCAGTTAAGCAAGTGGGGGGGATTCTATGTGTGAAATAAGTTGTGTTTCAGCAGGTTTCAGGTGAAAAATTGGTCTGTCCCCTCAGATTGGTGATGGAAGTAATACAGTTTCCAGGTAAAAAGTCTGCTGAAATGTAAGGATTTTATGATGAAATACTTGACTTTTGGGATTTATCGCTTTCATAGCAGTTCTTAATAAAGCCATGGAGTCCCATGTTTTGAAATCAGTTTTAGTTTTATGGTTGCTTTTTTGGTTTTTTTTCTTTATGTCATAATCTGTCTCTCTGTAACAGGTTTAAGAAAATAAACAGAATCAGGTTGTTGAAAAGATCAAAACCATGACAAGTTTTTTTAAACAGAAATTTTGTTTGAACCAGGAAAAGACAAGACATGAGACAGTATCTTCATATGTATAGCAAGGAAAAAAATGTACATTTTGACTACTGTTGCTTATCAAGTTGCACAGAGCAGTGTGATGGCTCCTCAAGTTAGTAAATACAGCCACAACCATAAATCCTCTACTGAAGTATGTGTGAGCTATTTAATAAAATTAAATATTTTTCCCAAGTCTTAAATCTTACTGGTTGTTTACGAAGGTGTTCCAGACAGAAATGGCAATACTAAACTGTGGGTTGCGTTTGCCTGTACTTGCCTATTCCAAATGTGTAGATCCCCTAATCTCAGTATTTATTCTGAACTCTGGCCTTTCCTTTACCTAGATCCAAAGGAAAGATACGTGTTTCAGTAACACAAATATTTAGAGCTGTCCAGCTTTTAGGTATTTCACAGTCCAGAAAAAGGCAAGTAAGTTAATGAAAAGGATTTCCTCTAGTTGGCATGATTTCAAAAATCACTGATAGAATTCATGATATTTCATAATGTATCTTTTTTCTTTCAGTAGAAACTTCTTCCTGTAAAACCAAGCACTCCATATTCCCAGAGCTTTCCTTTACCCCTGCCCCTTTTTATTTTGCCTGCCTTTGATTGAGTTTTTTGATGTTATTTGTTAATTTATTTCTTTTGTAGCTAGAGCAGGGACTTTGGTTAGTAGAATGGATGTCCTGTGTGGGAGAAAACAGAGATACTGCATAAATGGCTTTTTCCATGCTGGAAGATGAAGGATCTTTCTTGAGTTCTTATGTATAAATTCCTGATACCATCAACCTGGGTAGAGAATAGAATCCATATCTCACAACTGTGAGGCACAGGGAAAAAAGTTCGAAAGGACAACCAGCTAAAAGCTGTGGGCTCTGGCCGAGGGTTTCCTCCCAGCAGGTCTCTGGGGGCTGTGGAGGGCAGAGCTTTGCTCTGATCCTGAGGCCTTTGCAGTTGTCTCTGTCACCCTGGAGCACCTCTGGTGCCAGGAAGTCTGACCTGTTTATCTAAATCCACATGGAATCTTTGGGATTGCATGGAAGCCACAAGTTTCTGCACATCAAACAGGGAATAGTGTTTTTACACTTCAGAATGACACATCCCAAAACTATTTTCAAATGGTACCTACTTGGCACAGACCATCTCCTGGATCTCCTCTTTTTAACACTTCTAGTTTATAACACTGGAGGTGGAAGAGTTTGACTACTGTGGTAAGAATGGCAGAGGAATTTTTCATCATTAATCTCCTATAGTGTCTTGATCAGTATTTGTCCATCTTGGATCCTATTTTCTCTTCATACATCATCTACAGAATTGTTTATTAAGTTCTGAACAATTAAACAATGCAGACTCATTCAAGGCAAAATAATTGGAGCAAGTGCTGGTGGAGCACTTGCACAATGTCAATATTGCATTGATACTGCAAATATCATTCATTCGTTCTTTTTTTGTATCTATTTGACAGCATGACATAATTTAAGAGAAGAAAAATAGATTTTAATTAGCATATTTCTGTATTACTGAACAGCTAATTAGGGAAATTAAAGTACTTTCTCAGCTATGAATAGTACGTTAAAAGAACTGTGCAACAAAAATACTCTTCTAGCTGTACTGCTGACTTCCTGGAAAGTACCCATTTAATTCTATTACAGATTATTAGTGGTGCATCATAAAGTTGTGTGAGTGCTCTCAGTTGAAGTGAAGAGAATTATAAAGACAGAAGAACCAAACCTTAGAATACGGTTTGATCAGAGTTTGCTAGAGCCTTTTATATACTGACTAATTCATGGAGCACTGCTAATAATATAAAAAATCTGATACTTGGGACCTTAGATTTTTAAAATGAATGCCACAATAATGGGGAAAACTGGCCTCATCATCCAAGAGAGTTTTACAATATTTTTTTAGATGTTTTTAATTATTAATTGAAAGTTATCTTTAGTTAGTTTTCACATTTTGAAAACTTTTTCTGAGAATTTTTTTAGGAGGACTCTTGTATAACAAATCATTTTCTTACTAGGTAGAATATATATTTAACTAGCACACAGTTTTCTCTGGCCTGCTATTCTAGGAAGAATTTCCTCACTGCAAGGGTGGTTAAACATTGGCAGGGGCTGCCCAGGGAGGTTCTGGAGTCACTGTCCCCGGGGGTTTTCAGAAACAATGAAGGCACTTGGTGCCATGGTCTGGTGGTCAAGGTGGTGATCAGTCAACAGTTGGACTCGATCACCTTGGAGACCTTTTCCAACCTCACTGATTCTGGGATTATTTTGATAATTCAGTTTGCTAAATGATGTATTGACAACAGAAGGAATACGACAAAATTCATGAGGAATGCATTGAAGTTCAAGTCAGTCCCTCAGCTTTGCAGAGAACCACATCTCTGGGATGGAGACAAATATTATTCTGGCTTTATTGCTGCTCTGAGAGTTAATGACCATAATAACGATAAGCATATCTTGCTAATTGTCCACTAGTTTTGGTTTTAACAATGTTTCAATTTGCATATTGGTCATCTGCTGAAAACACATGGTTTTAGTTGTACATCTTCAATTAGCATGGCTTTTCACACTTTTTGAATGGGCTTTAAAAAAGTTTTGAAAGTGCTGGCTTAAACAGTTTGTCTAAAGGAATTGAGATAGAAATATGCAAAAGTAGGCTCACATCAAAAATACTGGATTTTAGTTAGAAATGAAAGAGTTCTATGTTCAGTCCTGCCCCATATGGTTTTCAGCTTGGAATGTTTGGCCATTATGACCATTACCAAAATGACTGACTTCTGTGTTTTATCTTGGACAAAATGGATTATTGTTTAGAGCCTAGAATTACAGTTTGAAAGGATAAATTATTGATTGTTGGCGTTTTCCACAATATCAGATATTACTCTGAGATCTTTCCTAGAGGATGGGATCTAATTTCTTTGACCTTGGAAAAGAGAAGTAGAAAAGCATATTTTAGGTTGATTTGGGAGAAAAAAATGTCTTTACAAATAAAAAGATGTTTTCATATTTGCATTATTTAAAATGCATTTTTTGTCTTATAAATATGCTAATCTTTATAAGCTGCTTCTGGTGTGACATATGGTTTGTAATTTTCACTTCTTTGACATCAACCTAGTTTCTATTACATAAAAATGTACAATTGGCAGGGAAAATTAGTATGTTCAGTGGCACCATACTTAGAAGACTTTGAGGAGTATCTGGGGTATTTATCTGCGTTATAAGCAGACAGATGTTTGAAGAGGTCTTGGAGGTTCTGTTAATTGTGTGTTTGTTCCTTTTCAGACAGCACTTCTTTGGGGCTTGATCTGATAGAAGAACTGCACATAAATACTTGTGAATAAAAGAGCAAAGCTCAGTTTAACATATGTTTGTATTTTAAGTAGTTTTATAGCTGTAAAAAGGATATTTAGCTCAGAAATAATTAAGATTATTTTCTCAAGGGAGATGGAGCAATGTCAGGAAAGAAAAAAAACCCACAAAACAAGTTTAAAAGATTGATTGAAATGACCCCTTAATCTATCAACTGGGACGTAGTCACATGTATTGTGGGAAACAAAGGAAAATTAAATGATAAATTCAAATTCTGTAGATTTGTACTATTATAGAGCCAATGACTGAAAAGCTGGAACTAAATGAACTAAAAAAGCTTCAGGAAAAAAAAAAGTTACTTTTGCCACCATACTGCTGTTTACATGGCAGGAGATCTGCCTTTCTTTTTCCCTTTTTTGAAATTTACTCTGTTACAACTCTGTTGATCTCCCTTTGTTCCCCATTTTTCAGGGCTGTGCACTGAAACTCCTGAATTGAGGAGCTGTCTTGAGTACCTTGGAATAATCTAGCAGTAACGGTGCAGAGTTCAATTGGGAGGGCCTGTGATCTTGTCCCTACCCTCTGCGTCACATGTGCAATCTGAAATATTCCAGCTAACCTTACATCCAAGGTTTTCTACTTGTTGAAAACAGCTGCTGAGAATCTCAAGTGCTCAGCTCTTCTCAAGTGACACTGGAGCTGGGTTTGTGATTTGAACTGCCTGAAGCAGATGTCAAAGAGTTGGGTAGAGCATAAACCCATTTGTTAAAATGGTAGAATATGTTAAAAATAGATGCTTTTAATGTTAAGTGTTTTCTATTCAGCATAGATGCAATTAAATGTTGTTACATGTACACTTCTGCTTTTTCTTACAAACGTTTTTCTCCATCTTAGCAACAAGAGAGGTACTTGCTAAGCCAGGGCAAGAGAGCTACAGGCGAGTTTGACCTAACTCATGGTGTGAAAGGGTTCTTTGCTACAAATTGGTGCTGAAGAACATTTCCAAGAATTAATTTATTATTTTTGGTTTTGGAAGGCTGATTTGATTATGGTTTTCATTTAGCTAAATCCCATCCTCAAATCATTGAGCAATGATTCCTCATAATTTTATTAAAACTAATGAAATGAATACTGATTTCATAGACCAAATTCAGTGTGGTACTTCAGCAAAAGCTTAATTTCAGCTACATGAGAAGTGATATTATTGATAAGTCAAGCATGCTTTACCCTGCTGAATTATATAATCATTTGTATTAAAAAAGTCCTCTCAGTCATTTGAGGTCTTTCATAATGAAAAATTTCCGTAAATTATTCTTAGTAAATGAAAAGTTTTCCATTGGTCTTGCTTGGTTTTGTTTGCTTCAGGATTTTTTGTTTGTTTGTTTTGAGATTTTTGAGTGGTGTGCAGGATTTCTTGTACTTTTGGGCCAGCAGTTTAATATTTATACAAAAACTGTCAGCAGCATCACTGAAGTTTTGTCACAAGTTTTTGCTCTATAGTCAGGGCATCTTCTTTTTTTATACTAACATCTCTAGTCTTGTTTTGACTTGACACGAAGTGCTCTGCATTTAGTAGGGTCAAGGCTTCAGGTGGTCAGAATTAGCAGCTGTCCGGGGTAATTCTGTTTGGACTGACAGACCATGGAGGTGTGGCTGTGGTCCACCTGCCATCTTTGCTCTCTCCGTGTACACAAAGGCCAGCTTTGAGCCTGTCAGGGCCTTGGGGACATTAGGTCACAATTTTCCTGAACAGCCTCACCAGGACCCTCCACCCCTGGGACCCAGCTCCATCTCAGCTCAGGGCTGGGTGTTTGGTCCCTGCCTGCTGGAGGAATCCCAGCCCAATGTGAGAGGTGCCTGGTCTGGATGGGCCCCTCGGACGTGCCTTGTGCCTGGTGCTGTCCCAGTGCCCACTTCTGTCTCTGCTCTGCCCCAGTGCCGCTGTGTCCTGTCCTGTCTGGGACTGTCAGTGGTTCCACTCTCTGTTCCTCCTCTCCCTGCTGTGCTCAGGTGCTCTGGGGCTGCACCTGGCTGCTGGGGGAAGCCCCTGGCCTGGGATCACACTTGGTTCTTGCTTTGGGAACAGCCAGCCCTCACTGCTGCTGGACCCTGCTTCAGTGTCCTGGGCTAAGGAGACCCTCAGCACCGGCAGCCAATCCTCCCGGTGTTGTCCTTTTCCATCAGGAATGGCAGACACAGCTCCCTGCCTTGGTAGAGTTTCCTGGCACCAGCACAGCTTCCCAGCTCCTCACCCCTGCCTCTGAGCCCCTTGCCTTGCTGGAGTCTCCCTGTTCCAGGCTCACTCTTCCCCACCATGGCCAGAAAGCTGTGAGCTTTTTGTTATCATCTGCTGCTTCGTGGCTGAATTAAATATGTTTGATTTTGAGTGTGGTTTGAGTGTGGTTTTAAAAGATAAATTAACTAAAACGCAGTGATGCAGGTGCTGCAATTCAGGGACTCAAAAAGAAGAAAGCAGGGGGGCTGAAGGGGATTCAAAGGTTCAACAGTATATTCTCCTGAGCTATGGCAGGATCAATCATACCAACACAATTCCTGACAGATATTTATTTAATCTGTTTTCTAAGCACTGCAGTAAGGGAGATTCCAGAGATTCCATTGTCAATCTGTTCACTATTTAACTATCCGAGCTGTAAAACCCGAATTTTCTTGAGTTCAGAGTCTAATTGCTTTTGCTGCTACCAGTACTCCAGATTGCTGAAGTAGATGGTATTTTGGACACCTGCTATCCATAATCCTTTTCTGTTTCATGGGTTTGATGAGCCTATGCTGCTTGCACTGAAATTTGAAAAGAACGGAACTGAGCTGTTCTTTGTTAGTGAAGTAAACACGTATCCAAACTGTGTCCTCAACTGATTACTCAGCCAAGTTTTGGGAAACTGCTTGGAAAGTCGTAAGAGTGCTGAGGAAGGGTTGGCAGTTAGGACCTTCATTTGAAAAAAAACGAAACAAAACACCACAACAAAAACACCCACAAGAAAACAACCTTCTGTAGGCGCTGGCACTTTTGCAGCCCTCAGTCAGGAGTGATGGTGGAGTTTTCTGCTTGTTCCAGACATGATTCTCTGCAGTCTGAGAATACAATTCTCAGTGTATTCTCCTGTTGAGGTCAGTCATCCTTCAGCAATGTCTGATGAGCATCCTTTAGATCTGAACTCATTTGCTAAGTCAGACACCCCCAGCATTCCCTTTGGTATAAATTCCTCAGGACTGTTCAGCTGAGGAGGAAACGCCATTAACTTATTTTTATGGTGAAACTGAGATGTAGAATTTCAGTTTTCAGAGGCTGAAGTCCAACTCTCTTATTGCTTCATAGTAGTTGCATTAAGTGCTGCTTTTGCAGGACTGTATGCTTGCAGGGCAGTTACAAAGTAAGTATCTTGGTGTGTAGAAAACGTGGGAGATTTCAGAGTTTAAGCAAATATTACCTGTGGCTCAAGCAAAAATTCCATTGCTTTGTTAATTGGACTTGTAGGGTGTGAGTTTTTCCCCAAGGAAACATCAGTTATTTAATTTGGAAGAAGACTGCTTGCATGTGCTTAGTTGCAGGGAGAAGAAGGAATTTTTATTGGAGGAGGAGAAAAGAAGGTATTGGTGTGGGCTTTAAAAAAATTGAAATGGACCGAAAGAGAAGAGCAGGAATGTAGGATTTTAGAATGGGATTTTTTTTGTTTAGATAGGAGCTCATACTTTTGCTAAAGAAAGCTGTTTGTGGGACCAGAGTCCACATTTCAGGACAAGCCAGATCAGAGACCCAAGGCGTGAAGTTTGCAGTTCTGAATTCTCACAAACACTCAATAGAAGAAAAGCTCAAGGGAACTGACAATCGGAAGATAATTTTTTTTTGCTTATCTTGTCATCCTACATCGTGTCACTTCTTTTAAAATGTGAAGTTATTTTGTGCTTCTGTGCCTAGAGTTCATAAGCTGTGTATTAGACTGGAACTCTGGAGGAGGGCGGTGTCGAAAGATTTGCCCGTGGGTATCCTGAGCCACCCGTGGGGCCGTGGGGCTGTGTCACCCATGGAGCTGCCGCAGGTACCGGGAAGTTCTGAAATCATCACAAGAAGATGAACAGCCAGCGCTGGGGCATATCCACATGAAGGCAGCCTGAACGCCGCTTGAATCGAGCGCGGCAAGGCGGGGACGGAGCGGGTGTCCCCCGGGACGAGGCGGGGACAGGCCGGGTGTCCCTCGGGTGTCCCTCGGGACGAGGAGGGGACAGGCCGGGTGTCCCTCGGGTGTCCCCCGGGACGAGGAAGGGACAGGCCGGGTGTCCCTCGGGTGTCCCTCGGGACGAGGAGGGGACAGGCCGGGTGTCCCTCGGGTGTCCCCCGGGACGAGGAGGGGACAGGCCGGGTGGCCCTCGGGTGTCCCTCGGGACGAGGAGGGGACAGGCCGGGTGTCCCTCGAGTGTCCCCCGGGACGAGGAGGGGACAGGCCGGGTGTCCCCCGGGTGTCCCCCGGGACGAGCCCGGAGCGCGGGCGGCAGGGGCGGTGCGAGGCCGCGGCGGCACCGCCAGAGGGCGGCAGAGGGCGGCGCAGGCAGCGCGGGCGGGGCGCGGGTCGGGAGCGACCCCCGAGATAGCACAGAGAGACCCCCGAGACCCCTCAGACTCCGAGCCCGGCGTCAGACAGCGCCCGGGCCCCTCCCCGCAGCCTTGGATGTTAATTGAAATTGGCTCGTTGATGTAGGGCGCCAGCCCCGTAGGCGCACGCGGAGGGATGGGAGAGCAGGCGCTGCGCTGGTCCAGCCCCAGTGGTCGCAGGAGCCGGGCATGGACGTGCAGGAGGATGTCTGGAGTAGCGAGTGCTCAGTGAAAACACCTTCGGTGCGTTGGATGAGGCTATGTGTGTTTCAGGTGGGGAAGATGAAGGATTTGACACAGATTAATGTAGGAGTAAGAACTTAAAATTCAAAAGAGATCGCCGAAGATGATGGTTTAACGCTCCTTTTCCAGTTGTAAAATGCATTTTTCTTCTCCCTTCAGTCCAAGAGAAGTATAGGCTAATCCAGCAAATAATTCAATGTTACCAAAACCAATTTGATCTTTGTCAGAAAAACACGTTTGATTCAGTTTTCATGTTCAACCTGTTGAAAGATTTGATGAGCTAAGAATTACAGGAAGCTTTCTGGATAAGTAATGACTTGTTGGCTATCCAGGTACCTTCTCAAGGGAAAACGATCCCAGAAAATGGCCTGCACATTTGAAGGAATATTTCATGCAAGAACCTGTACTACATCCAGTATACAGCTGAAGCCCCAGTAACTCTAACAGGGTCAGGATTTTATGGGGACTTGTCTTTTGTATTATCCTTCATAGATGTCTGGCTGTCAGGAAGAAGCAGAAAGGAGATAACGGTGCAGTTTATCTACCTGAATAGAGGTGTCAAACTGAGCAAAGTGTTGTACTTGGAAGTTCAGTTCCATTAGTTTAGAAAACAGTTTGTTATAGGTCAACATGAAAGCTGTGATTTTAAGAGACCCCAACCATGAGAAACTGCATTTATCCAAAGTATGTCTTCCCAAATACCTTGCATTTCTTTAATAGTCACCAGGTATCCAATCTGATTACCTGCCTCCTGCCTTGAACTGAAACGTATTAAATGAAATGGTTGAATAAAAATCTCAGCTTCAAAACAAATTAGGAGAGTTCTTCCTTTCTGGTAAACAGAATGTGAAGCACTCAACTGCAGGTACCTCTAGCAGGTGACGGACCTCAGCCTTCGCCTGCTGGAGGATGAAGCAATACTTCTTGTGTGGCTGGTTTGTTTTGTTAACAGGAATAGATTAGTCACATCACTTGGGTGGATAAGGAGGCTGAGTAATTCAGCCTGCTGGCAGGAACTTCCCCTGCAACAAGACTTGCCCTGTTTTGTATATAATAGACAATTTAATTTGCCTTTAGCTTGGTAGGGGAATTCTTCTCAAGGTCCTCGATATTTGGATTTTAAGCATTTTTTTTATGATGTCTTAATTGTATCAGTATTTAACTAAATTAATGTCTTGGTGTTCTATAATTCCAGCTCCCTGATTTTCAACACACAAAGCTTTTGCTTTCTTGAAAAACTCTTTTACTCAGTCGTCTTGGAATTCTTGGTGTCTCTGTTTTATAAAGGTATTTGGGCACACAGTGTTGTTTGTCTTATGGCCCTTGCCTCCCTTTGGTGAGGAGCTTCAGGAAGCATTGCTGGCTCTAAAAGTAATCCCCAGTATCCCCAGTATCCTCAGTATCCCCAGTCCAAGTTTGTGCAACACTTAACTTTCATCTGGGGAGTCAAATAACTTGTCAGGACACCCCACCAGCATCAAATGGCCTTTCTTCACTTGCACAGGAACATTTTAATAAAAGGAATAATATTTTTATAAGGTTTTCATTTTTATGGAAATATTTAGGAGTGTATATTTCAAACTGTAGTTTATGGGATGCTTAAGTGAACTTCTCACCTTTAAGAAGAAAATTAAATTCAGAAGCCTCAAAAGCCTTCTGCAAAAGACAAAGTTTTTTTTAACCTTTTTAAGTGACTACATCACAGTGCTTATGAAAGTACTATGATGTAGTTACTTTCTCTTGTTTTCAATAGAAATTCTGTTGATATTTAACATGAGGATTTTTCCTCTCTTCCAAGAGAGAAAAGAGGAAGAAAGCCTGGGTTTGCCACTGAGTTTTTAATAATGTCTCTTTCTGCATTATACCTCCTTGACATATCAAAGCTGGAGCTCTCCTGTGCTCTCCAGTCATTCAGAATGTCTTTGAAAAGCAGTAGAAGGTGGTTTTTTGGTGGATTTTTTTGATGTTTTTAAATGTGATAGCAATTAGAAACTTCGGATGAAACTTTGTGGTGGTGCAGTTCTACAGTTTCCCAGTCTCCATATTCTCATCCTTAACTTCTGAAGGAGAAAGCACAAACCAACTTTCTTGGTGTTTTCAGGAAAACAGTTGAGGGCAGGAAGACTGGGATATTTCTGAAATGTTACTGAATTCTTTACCTTCCTGAGGAGAGGATTATTAATAGCTGTCTGGTATTCATGGTGCAAAGATGATTCATGTATTGACATTCTGAATTTTTACTTTACAGTCCTGAAACTGCCTCTCACACCTGTGAAAGTTCTGGATATGGGTTTTGTCTGCCTAACTCACCAAATATCTTGTGTCTGCTGGCAGTGTTCCACAGAATTCAGTGTCTCAGATTCACACTCTTACTTTTTTAAACACATCTTTTTTTGAGTATCATATGGGTGGGAGACCATGGAATAATCTATTATAGTATTTTTTTTCTGTAACTTTAATGTAGAGTCCTGTACCAATGAAGAGGTTATAAAGTGGTGTTGGTTTGAATTCGGAGATGTGGCAGATAGCAAAGCAATATTTTGTGAGGAATTAAGATCTAGCAGTTCAACATCACACAGCTGTGGTGGGTTTTTAAAAACTTTTTGTTGAAAAAGTATATATTTTAAATCCAATACACTTTTTCTTTCATTTTTTTGGTCAGTAAATGGGTTTCTTAGATCTGGTGGGGGCTTGGGGTTTTCTTTGTTGGAGTGGAGCTGGCAGTATTAATGAAGCACAGAGGCTAATTTGCTGTATTTTGTCTGAATTTAACCTGGTATCCGCTCAAGTGAAGAATTAATCTTGGATATATGATGACATATAATGGTGTTTCACTGGGGATCAGTGCAGCAACATTTCTCTTAGTTAATTATCATGTCAAAGCAAGGAGAGTGGTCTCCCTTTTCATGTGGTGTGGTAGGGTTCTGTTGTGAATTTTTCATGCATACAAATCTGAGCATATTGATGCTGCAGAACTGAGAAATCAGAGGACAGAGCACAGTGTTGGAGCAGGAAAATGAAATATGTCAGTGCTGAAATTTTCACTTGCTATTTGAAGATGGAGAGGAGCAGATAAATGTGTTGCAAGAGGGAAGGATGCAGAAGATGAGAAGAAATAGTCTAGAATGACATAATAGCTTGTAATTAAAAGGGGAGGGAAAGATAAGGAAAGAGATTAGGCTCATAATGCTGGGATATTTTTATGCTGTATATTAAATTTGTGCTTACAGGAAGTATCCTCACAGACTGGATGGACACACTGTTGGACCTAGACAGAACAAGATACAAAATTATGGGCTAAAAACATTTTCATAACTAATGGCTGTTTATTTTTCTGCAATTAGTAGTTATAAGGATGATGGTTTTGTATGTACAAGCTGTTCACCATTTTTGGAAAAAGAAATTCTGCAATTTTAGCAATGCAATCAGACCAACTTTCTTCCTTAAACTAATGCCTCCCAATACTTTGTCACAGGATTCAGATGGAGAATTACTACTTTGCATTGAGGCCTAGCAAAAAGCAAATAATGCTCTGCAGTCTTTATCTTTTATTCATTTATTTATTCTGATTACTCCTGCTTGAAACACCCATTGTGTCAGCAAAGAAATAAAAGAGGGAAGTAGTTTCACTGGCATTTTTACATATGCAGTAGCCTTCTGACTGGATTATTTACGGTTTTCTGAACTGGTGTACAAAGGGAATTGCTCATTTAGGGATGTTTTAATTTTGGATACTTAAACAAATGAACTTTAAGTATTATTTCCTTCTAAACTTAATTTACCTGAGAATATATGAGATATCCTGAAGCAATAATAGAGATTGTTTTAATGCTACAGAGTTGCAAGCCCATTTCTTAATTTCTTAACCTTTACAGTCACGAGTTGTCATTGGGTCATTCAGAGTGAGCAGAGGAGTTATTCATGCCCTGTTAATGGCAATTGAGACAACAGAAAACACTGCCTCAACTACAGGCCTGTCTGAGGGGCAGTTTGAGAGAAAAACTGTAGATTTGTGTTTCATGAGTCTGGAAAACATTGCTTGCTATTGAGTTTTAAAAAGAAAGGCTAAAAATTGCACTTTGGCTCAGTCTTAAACTTAGTGAAGTGTAAAAGCCGAGGACAGCTCACCTTGCACAACTGGTGCTTGAGATCTTCAGAAGAGGGAGTTGAATGGATCTACCTTGTCCAAATATTCTCTGCTACATGAGAAAACAATTTTCCCCATCCCTTCTTTCAAAAGGCTCAAAATCTGAGGTGAAATTTGAAAATTAAAAAAATAAAGCCATTTCTTTACAGATGTTTAGGAACACGTGGTAGTTTAGTATCCTCTACCCACTCTTGAATTAGTCTGAACAGTAATCGTAATGTTTGGGAAAAGCCTAATGAGGCCAATTTGAAGTTATTTACTCAAGAATAGAGTTTTCTGATAATCACTCCATAACATGCTATTACTACCACTTTATAGGCTTTTTATTGAATTAATTTTTACAGACCAGAATTGTTATTACAATATCATATTCGGATCACTTGTTCCTTGAGAGCTTCATAGTTGTGCAGGTCATAATCACACAAACTAGAACTGGATTGAGTTTTTTTAAGGTAATTGATCTATTTCATGAGCCAAATTGCAAAATTTGCAACTCCTGAAAAATAGTATGTCATAGAAAAGTAAAGAGGAACAACAGAGCTTCAACCCAAAATTAAAGTTTCAATAGTTTTTATGGCTTCCAAAGGTGTTGCTCGATAGCCTGGTTGTCAGCTGTAAGAAAATTGAATCGGTTTCCTGAGTGGATGGGGTTTGGGAAATGTTTATTTTTCAACGTGGGAATTATCAGACAGGGCTGGATTCCAGACAGCTGGGCAGATGGTTCTTTCTTTTCAAATTGGGTTGTGCCAACAAAGAGAGACAGCTATACAAATGTTAACCCCTAAGGGATTGAGAAATCTCTGTCAATACCTCCCTCCATCCCCCCTCAACTGTCTGTTTAAAAAGAAGAGCAAAATAGCAATTCTGATCTAATTACTGAAAGATAGTCTGGGTTTTAAATGTACGTTTTCAAACTTTGCCTTTCCAGAAACACCCACGTATAGAAATGTAATGGAGTTGATTAGCTGGTGTTTAACGTGGTTTTGCAGATAATGAAGCATGCAAAACCCAAATTCGCCCCAGGTCATGTGTGTATCAATTGCAGCATCATGGAGATGCTAATAGATATTTAAGAGCAGTGGTTACTAACTTGCTGCAGAACTGATTTGTGCATGGACTGACTGAGAGGACATTTATTTTCTGATGTTGGAAGTAATTTGGTTTTTGTATTTTACCAAGACTGATGGTTTGAAGTCTAAAATTTAACTTATTTAGGAATAGACATAAAACCTCATAATTTTAGAAAAGGAACGTGAAGAATCACGGAAATCCCCTCTGATTGTCAGGATTTAGTGTTTTCTGTAACATAGTGATTTAAAAGCAAAACTTTAATTCTTGGATCTTTAAAATAAATTTCAGATGCTATTCTGTGCACATTTAAATTAATGTTGCTTTTATTTTCTGATTTTGAAAATAAGAAAGCAGTTTTCTTATCGGGATTTTTATGCGGGCTTGTATTTCGATAATAAAGGCTTGCCTAACAGGTGTAGAAGGGAAATTTCATTTTCTGTCAAGAAAGAAGAACTCTGAGATATTGCAGACAGAATGAGCAGTTATTGTTCGCCTATATTTGCAAAACAGAATGAGAAAGGGAAATTATTCAGGCAGAGGTTGATGGAAAGTTTAGTGGCTCAGAGCAGGGGGTTGTGTACAGCAGTTGAGAAATAAATAGAAATAAATAACACTCGTTTCTTTTCTGAAGCATCCACTCACTGGGGTTAGAACAAGGCACTGCAGAGCCCTCGGAGGGTTCCACAGAGCCTGAGCTCCCCTCCTTATGCAAGGAAAACTATCCTTTTTACATTGGGTTGTTGTTATTACAAGAATAGCATGAATGAAGGACTCTGCAGTTCATAAATGTGCAATTTGGTGCCCTTTTCAGGTATTTTTCCCCTGGCTTCCATGATGTCCATGTAAAACTTTTGAGGTGCAATTGAGGAGCAAGACGCTGGAATTCTGGTGTCCAGCACATGGCTAGACTTCTTAAAAAGAAAAAATAATAAAAATAATAGCTTTCTGTGGCTGTCATAAGGTGATAGATCAATATCATGTCCGAATTTCCGATGTCTCTCTATTGAGAGAGTAACCTTGAGTTACATCGGTCTTGAAAAATTTTTTGAGCCAAATAGCTTGGGAAAATTGTGACTGTTGTGAAGCTTAAAAAAATAGCTGCAGCCAGCTCTTCAAGGTTATTTCACAGCAAAAAGCTAAATTTGAAATGCTGAAAACAATTAACACGGTGTGGAAACTGCAAAATAATCTTACATAAATGTTATTTACTGTGTGAGAGAGGAGGGCTTATTGTCTAATTAAATAATTACATGGATGCAAGCTTAAGTGACATTATGTATGTATACAGCAAAGTTTTTTTGAAGGAGAGATTAAAAAAAATGTAGTTATTAAAGCGTTATTTACAGAAATTATGAGCAGTGTGTTGCATAGAAGGGAATTTTCCAGTTCTAGCATCATGTTTGTTATGTAAATGTATAATTGTCATTCTCAGTAGTACCTGAGTTTAATGTTTCATTTAAATTTTCTTTCAATGTGCTGGTTTTTCATTTCTGGATTCTGCTAGCCTCTCTAACAGGATGTATATATCCATAATATATGAATTATAATGTGGTAGGAGTTGAAGACAGCAGGGGTAGCATGTCAAATCCAGCCAATTATTTAAATACTAAAACATTCTGAATTGGTGAAGCTCATCTGCAGTGCTTGTACTCCCTTGGCTTTACAGCAGGGAAATCAGTCTTGTACCATGGGGTGTTTCCAGTGTCCCAGCTGAATCAGGTGCTGTGGGTAGATTGAACAGGAAGCTCTTGGATGCTCTGAATTCCTGATTTCTGGAGGAAGTGAACAGGTTCATACTACTGAGACTTGATTTCACTTGGAATCTGCCCACATTTCACCTCCCTGCTTACACCTCCTAGAATATTTTCCAGTATTGTTTTCGTGCCAGGGCTTCTCTTACTCTGAGCAGCACCAACCCCACCAGAACTTCATAATCTCCAGTAAAAACTTTCCAAGATTTACCTGCTTTGTGAAGAACAAACAGTTTTACCTGCAACAGCTGCATCCTCAATATCCATTTGATCATTTCACCTTGATAAATCAGCTTCTTAAAAACGTATATGTGTTTGATTTTTTTTTTTTTAAGGGAGGTTAATCTGCTCCAAAACAAACTTGAAGATTTCCTTGGATAGCATCAGAGTGGGTTGGAGGAGAGGGAGAAGCCCTGCCCAGCTCTGGGACTGTGCAAATGTTCTGTAGTCATTACAATTCCTCCAGTTCCCCAACAGTGTCGAAAGCTCCCATCAGAGTACAGAGAAAAGGGGGAGAAAAGGACACCTGGGGAGGGTGAACCACTTTCTCAGATCCTTTTCTTTAATACAGTAAAAAATTGGCCCAGAATTATGAAAAGTATCTCATATGGAGGAAAATGTAAGTGATTTTTTTTTGTGTAACCACAACAGTTACTTGCACCTTTTTAATTTGCATATTTTTAATTTACTTTAGTAGAAGATGAATCCTAAGAGTTCCATCAGCTCATTTCCAATTTTATTTGGTTATGTTAGTTATAACTGCATGTTTATATGTAATGTAAGACACATTATAAATGCTAATAGATTTGTTCTGCTAGCAAATATTTCAACTTAAAATGTTTTCATTTTGGATGTTCTTATATCCTTTATTGAATATATAGGAACAACTATGCATTGATTCATTGAAAATACTGGAGTAATTTGTGAGTATGACTAAAATAGGTGGTGGAAGGGTTTGCTTTATTTTTCTTAAAATGATGGAAAAGGAGATTTTTGTGTTTTCTTCAGTGTTGGGAAAATTACTCCTTGATGTTGGGAATGCCTGGTTGGGTGACTTTTCGATAAACAACTCTTTCTTTAGCTTCTGAGGCTCCACTCTCAGGGCTTATCCTTGGCCTAATCCCAAGAAATTGGATGCTGCTCTTGGGTTACCTTGTTTTGATGCAGTTCCCAGTCCAATAAGCAAAAATTAGAGAACACTTTTTCTTTCAGACCCTTAGTTAAAAATAATTAATAAGTTAAAATCTCAGATCATGTTGGTTTGATGCATGTGTGTGTCTTCTGTTTTTCATGAAGGTCAAATATTGTGACAGCAATTGATGATTGACTGTATTGTGGAATAGAATTTAAATTGATTTTTTTGCACATCTGAACACAGTATGAAATTAGGACTGTTCCTTAGAAAAGCTTTTAGTATACTGGAGAATGAGAGAAAATGGAGTTTACTGGACTGTGCTGGCAAGTCAGTTAGCAGGAAAGCTAAAAAACACCCCATGCCCTCCAGGAAGGAGCCTTGACCTTCAACCAAGCCAGTGTGACGCCTTTCACCAGCTCTGCGGCTGGCAAAGCTCTAATGAAAGATTTCTCTGTACCTCTATTTTTCTGCAACCAGGTTATCAAGTGGATGTTTTCCCTTTATTTGTATAATTTCATGTTATATCTCCTTTTTCTTTGTGCTGCTTTATTTAAGGTTCTGAGAGTATCAAGACATGAACAAAGTGCTTTGTTGTAAAGGACTTGATATATATAAAGGGAGTTTGATTTTATTTTTTTTTTTAATTATAGGAATAGAACTGAAAAGTAACAATTCACCACATTCTTACTGTGCACAAATAGCAACCCCCTGGACAAGGGAAAGGAGTGTTCATGTCCTAGGGTGGTTTTGATTGAATACATCTAAAAATAAGGTCATGAAAAGGAATAGTGTCAACTCAAGACTCAGCTATATTTCAAGAAAAATAGTTGTTTTCATTTGATGGTACAGTAAGTTCATGGAAGCTTTTAATCTATGTGTACATCCAAAATTCTCTTGAGTTATCAAATTGGCCATCTGTGGATCTTTTTCAAGAAGATCCAAAAAGTTAAACACCAAATATGTTTAAACAGCAGATAGACCAAATTTTTCATCTGCAACCTGGATATTAAAAAAACAACCTCCAACTCCAAAAGTTTTGGCATTTGGGAATGTGACTTTTTCAATTTTGCCATAGGTGTGATTTTTGTCACACATTAGTTTGGTGGGCTTTTCTTTTTTTTTTTATTTCCTCCTTAAGTTTCAGTGAGGGATAAGAAGCTATGGAAATCCATATGGTTTTAGTTTGGTAAGTGAGATAAGCCTAAAATTATTGTGTGCAAATGTCAACCTGTGCTACATTTCCACAGTTTTGACATTACACAGAGAGAAACATTTTTGGGGAGAAGATTATCCTATTTCTGTCTGTCTTCTGAAATGTTAATGGTAAAAGCAAGGCTGTTTCTGAGCAACTCTTGATCTCTTAAAAATACACTTGATTGGAATAAAAGATCCAGGGAACAGATTTTGTGGAGCAGTGAGACACAGCAGGAAATACCACTGGAGTGAGGGAAAATGTCAGTTCTAACAGTGCTTTGGTGTCACTGGCTTTAGCTCCATGTATTTCCATATATTTCCTTCTGAAGTGTTGTGCTGATTGCTGGCGGGTCTTGGTGAGGAAGAGTGTGATGCACTGAGGTATTCCTTGGATAAATCACTTGTGGTGGTGTTCTTGGGGGACAAAAATTCCTGAATAGTCTACACAGTGTTCTTATTTGTCCCTAACTAATTAATCCAAATACTACATGTTGCTCTTCTTTGGGTATTTCATCAGACTTCACTTCCGCTTTTAAAAAAAGTAAATATTGTTGTTAAGTGTGCAAACAGTCTAGGAAAAGACCAATAAAAGCTAAAAAGATATATGGTAAATCAGAAGCCCAGGCAGGGTTCAAAATATATAATTATGGGGAAATTCTCCCCTCTTTCTTTGGAAAGTCTTTATTTATTTGAGTGCAGTAGTGCAAAGCTGAGTTTTGAATAAGTAGTTTTTGGCAAAACGTTGATTTTATTAATATTTAAAATATCACAGGGTTCAAAATGAAAGCACTTGTTCTACTCAAGTAACAAAATTAGATGAAACTGTTACATCTCAGCAAAGGACACAAATATATTTGTGGAGAGAAAGATTTCCTCTGAAGAGTGCAATCTGACAAGAAAATTAATTCATCCCTGACAAAGAATCATGAGACTTTGGCAGCAAAATGTCTTAAAAAATGGAGATCTTGAAGATACTTCGTTTGCAGGCAGTGAATCTGTTCACCTGAGCCGAGTGCTTTGTTCCTGCAATCAGAGCAATCCTGAGGAGAAGGGGAGGGGAGAAACTCCCCACGCAGGCAAAGTCATTTTCCTTTCCCCGGTGTTTGAGTGTACAATTAGGGAGAGAATCATCCAAGAAATATATTTTTGGTCAGTGGAAACATAGGAAGTCTGAAAATCCTTTGCCTGTTTCTGCCACTTTTCATTCCCTTCTTTTAGTGCAGTAGAGGTCGTTAAACTTGTTTGTGCCAAGGAGAAGCTCAGAGCCTCAGTAAACACCTGAAACTCCAGGTGTGAGGGAATAGCCTGACTTTATAAAGTCACCTGATGGAGGAGCTGAGCTGTGCTGGTCTCTAAACACAAATTCAAGTGACTCTGTGTAACAAAAACAGTGTCAGAAGGTGCCTTTGACACGTGACTGAAGCCCCCTGACCCTGCGTGGGATTATTTGAAGGTGGGGCTGAACAAATAGCAAACTTTTTTCCAGATCTGAGTAAGCAATTTTGCTTAAGTTGGTGTAAATTAAATGAGAATTTATGTCTTCGGGTGGTTTCAAGATGCAAGAAGTGGGGGCAGTGTGTGAGTTTGGTACAATTGCAGTAAACAAATTTTTCTTAAAAGTGATTGTTGTAGAGTGAAGTAGCCAAGGACTCGTGGGAGTATGAAGCTGCTGATTGCTACCTGCTGGCACTGGACTTTATATTTGAAGATAATAATGAAACAGACTTCCTGCCTTGGGGTTCTTTACATTTATGGATAGATATAAATGAATAAATTGCATCAGCTTCTACAAGGACAGTGAAGAGCTTGTGATAGCCCCGATCCAGGGACTTCAGAGGTTTACATAAATATTAGTTGGCAACATGTGATTAAAAAATGGATCTTGGGGCTAAAGGTGTTTGATAGAAGGGAAAATTAATGTTTCCAAGATATAAGAGCTTACTTTATGTTCAACAGTGAGTGTTTTAACTGAACTTAGCACTCATTTTTTCCTCACTCATAGTCCTAACTCAATAATAATGTGATGAAAAATTGCTAAATATATAATTGAATTATTGCTACTTATGATTTGCTGACACTCAAAACTCCAACTCTCAATCTTCAGTGGAAGGCTCTGTTACTACTTTATAAGAAATTCCTGGTTTATATATCTTATATATAAATATTTTGCATGTTTTAAAATATTTTTTTCAAACTTAAGAGACTAAATTGAGATTAATTTTTATTTATGTGCAGCAAGTCATTGCTGCTTAGCAAGTGATCTACCTGATAGTGTGCTGATAACAGAAGAAATCAGGGTCTTGCAGATGTCAATAATCTAGGAAAGAATATGCATTTCACTGAAGTGGGCAAGGACGAAAGGCAGAAGAGATGGTGGGGATGAAATCTTGTTGATTGTAGCATAAAGGAAATGAAGGTAAAGAAATAAGCAGATGCAGGAAAGCTATAAAAGGTCACAGGATAAACTCAAGCTAAGAATGTTTTGCCTTGCAGCAAAACATTTCACTGAGTGTTTACTGGAAGGAAATTTTCCTTGTTCAATTTGAAATATAGCAAAGGTAAAGGGAATTGGTGACTCGTTGCTTTAAAGGGATTCTGTGGGTCAGTCCAGCACTTTGCACTGTCTGCCTAAAAAAGGATCCACAGAGGTTCATCAGACTGCAGTGCTGATTTTAATTACTTAAAAATGTGGAAGAGGGATGTATTTTTAAATTTGAAAAAACCTGAGGCCAGCACACCTATCAGATTTGATGTTGTCTTAACCTTTAAATCAACTACAGAACCAACAAGATACAAGGTGACAAATATCAACCTATCTGTACTGTTAATTTTGGGGCTTGAAACTCAACATACTCAACATGTATGAAAATTAATTGTATTGTATTGTTTTGTCACTAAAAGTGATGGCCATAAAGCTGTAAAACACAATTTAGTGTTTTAATAGGAAAATTTCTAGAAATGGTATTTTATATTCCATAGAATAGAATGCCCATAGAAAATCATGGACCCATTATTTTTTCAGGCAAATATCTATATAGTTGATGATTCACTTTTAGTTATAGCAGCACTTAAATATTTTTTACTGCTATTTTAGTAATATCTCAATTGGGTTTTTTTATTCCTGTAAGGTAACAAAAAAGCCGTTAAAAGTCTGTAACTTAAATTTTTGCTAAGTTATTTTTTTTAAAAAGCCAAGGCAATGTTCTTTCTTGAAATACTTTTGTAATGAGGTCTAAGCAATGCTTGTTTCTCTCCCCAGTGAATTTCAGTTTTGTAGAGAGTCTTGAAAAAACAGCACTTTAAATATGCAATGGAAGACCTCAGTTGGTTTCTTTTCTTGTAGGATTTACTCCAATTTTATAGTATCAGTATTCCCTTTCACATCTTTAAAACTAAACAAAAAAGCCTCCCCAACCCCCCCACCACTTGTAATAATCTCGTGAGACTGTAATATGATGCTTCCTAGCTAAACTCTAAGGTGATGTGTTTGCCCTCTGGTTGCCCTTAAGCCATTTGAAAATATTTACACATTGTTGCTGACCTGCAGTGTATGAAACGGTCAGTTTTCCACTGTTATTTATATAATCTGAATTAATTGCTGATCCCTTGTGTTTGGGATGAATGTCTGGATGTGTCAGAGTGCACTCCTGGAAAGTTCAGGTCATGGGGTTTATTCCGTTTAACCCTTACTAACAGGCAGTGATACCTTCCACTCTTTGCAGCACAGAGTAATTTTGGACTTTTTGGGCTGTGTGGATATGGGAAAACAAGTTGCTGCTTGCATGTTTCAGTATTAAATATTGACACATTGATCTGCTCTGCAGTTTTTTACCCACGGAATTTTGCTGTCTTTCATATGCAGCTCCTGACAGAGCTGCTGCTCTCTTGTGTTTCCATCCTTGCTCCAGAGTTTTACAGAAAACATCACAGTTGTTTTTGATGCTTGGAAAAATCTTGCCAATGTTTTGAAACATTTCTCCAGAATTTGCATGTTACATCAGAGATCGTTTCAGCTGTGTTTGTTCTGTGGAATAAACTACTAGTTCAGTTTTATAATTCTTCCAACTATTTAGGTTTGAATTTCTATTCTCTCTGCTGTTTCAAGGAATTGAAGGAGAAGGGGCTCTTTATTAAAGTAATTGCTACTTTTACTCACCAAAGAAGTTGAGCTGAAAGTTGCTGTTGTGGTTTTAATTCCCTGCGTATTCCACTAAGCCTGGTGCTCCAGTCCTGGAGCAGGGAGCGGCCAGTGCCCTGACTTTATGTACTCTTTTTCACAATGGGTAACTTTCTCTTTCCTATTTCTAGACAATTCTACTTCTAACATGGAGGCCATTTAATTTTCCAAAGAAAATCTGTTGTTTTTGTTGTCTCGAAGTCAGTTGATGGAATCCAAGTGGCCTGTGCCACAATAATGCCACAAGGGCTTTCCCTTCTTTAGCTAAATTAAAGCTAACACAGTGTTCTTCTGGAGTCCACACTCATGCTTGATCTTCCTCTGGAGTTATTCCTAATCCTCTTTGGGCCCCACTACTTATGAAAAGAAGTAAGAACACCATAATTTAATGTGCTTTAAGATTAGCTTCCTAAAGTAGTGATTTTAACATTTCCGAGCATTTATTTGCAGAGATGTGTGAAATACGAAGTGGTTGAGTTTTATCCAAGTTGATCCATGTCTTATCACTGCAGCTGCATTTAGTGAGCTGGTTAAACTTTGTGTTTGCTGATCTTTCTAATACCCATGACTTCCATCAGGGAGCCCCATTAAATCTTCTGTATAACGCTCTTTGTAAAATAGCAAATTTGATATGGAAATGGAGCTACATTTTGCAATAGATCCCAAATGCAGTATTTTTCTATGAAGTTATTATATGCATAAATAAATGAAAAAAAGAATTAATATAAACTTAATAGAAACTAATAGAAGGGACACACAAAAAATCGTCCAGTTTTATGCTTGTTTCCAATCTTTCAGTGTAAATTCATTGATTTCTCTCAAATTAGTGTCTTCTGCTATAGAACCAGATGTCATCTTCACATAATTATGTATGCAGGCTCTAAATTCTTTTGGAAACAATGTTAACTACAAGATTTAGTGTTTCAGTTTTAGTATATGATGNAGTATATGATGTACTAAATTATATATTCATAGAGATATTAAATTTAGATGAACATTCTCTCTGGGTTCCTTTACCCTTGTTTACACATCCTGGCTTCTCTAAGGCCTTGAAGGGTCTTAATCCAGCTCTCGAGCAGGGGCTAATACCCAAAAAACAAACTGGCAGGTGAGCTTAAATTTAATTTACTACAGTAATGGGAAAGTGTGGAAGTCCTGCTGGTGTAAATATAATGCTGTGCATGATCAGAATTCCTCCTCTGCCTAGATTTTTCTTTTCTGGAGAGATTATCTATCTATCTATGTATCTATCTATCTATCTATCTCCCTGTCTGTCTATCTCCCCATCTATCTATCCTCTGTGTATCTATTTTTCTGATGCATTTGCCCATATTTCTGGACACAGCTCCTGCTTGGCAGAGCTGGGCTGCTCCTCACTGGACAGTCCCAGTCATGTTCTCTGTGCTCACTGCAAAAGCTGAATTTACTTGTGGACACCACTGGACATTCTGTGC
>WEKY01046511.1:4507-16701 GCA_013390045.1 Picathartes gymnocephalus | reverse complement strand
CAGAGGGAGGGTGATGGACAGGGGGCGGGGAGGAGAGGGGGACGAGCCCGGAGGGCGGGGATAAGGGGCGTGGGGGTGGGCGCGGGCCAATGGGGGGGGCATCACACGAGGTGATTGACAGAGGAACCGGCCAATGGGAGAGCGAGGAGGGAGGGTGGTGCAGAGGGGGCGGGGCCGAGAGCGGTGGCGGGAACGGGCCGTGGGGGGCGGCGCGGGCTGAGGGGACGCCGTGAGGGGAGCGATGGCCTGAGGGGAACCCCCTGAGGGGACGGGGCCGCCCGAATCCCCGAAGCACCTGAGCCCAGCCAGGGTTCCACCGAGAAGATCCTTCTCTGACAGGGAATGAAAAGGTTTGACCTCAAAGTGCCTTTTTTGGAGGGGGTTGATGTCAAAATCGCCTTTTTACGAGGGGAACAACCTCAAAATCACCTTTTTTGGAGGGGGTTGACCTCAAAAACACCTTATTTTGAGCGGGTTTGGCCTCAAAACCACCTTCTCTGAAGGGGTTTCACCTCAAAAATGCCCTTTTTTCAGTGGCTTGACCTCAAAACCATTGAATTTTTGAGGCCAACAACCTCAAAGATGCCTTTTTGGAGGCATTTGACCACAAAAACACCTTCTGCTTTTGATGACCAGGGAAACGACATTAAATAGGTGTCTCAATGAGCACTTTGCTCCTTAAAAATCCCCTCTCGGAGCCTCTGCAGCTCAGGGATTGTTCAAAAATAATTCCTCGCGTTCAGCCGAAACTCCCCCAAAATCAGTGATCCCCTGACTCTGAAAGCAGCTGAGCGAGCCCTGGAACGGCCGTTTTGGGGTGAAATGTGATGGAATTGAAGGACACAACAGAACGAGGTCCAAACAGGCACTTTTTTAATTGTTGGTCGCAACGCCGATGCCGCCGGAACCGCGGAGGCTCCGGAGCGTCACAGCACCATTAATGCCTCAAAAACACACGAAAAAAATATGAGCGTTTCCATGTAAAACATCAGCCCTGCGGGTTTGAGCATTTTTTTTTTAGGGTTTGGGGCTTTGTTTTTCTTTGCCCACACAACAATCAGGTTTGTAGGGACAGAAGCCGCATTTCTAGACAGGGGGGAAAAAGCGCCGTTATTCCTAAATTCTGTAATTTAATGCCTTGAACACGGAGCTTTGCCTGGAAGAAGGAACCCAGTCTTGGAGTGAAGCTTTTCCGGACGCTGAATTACCCCGGACAGCTGCCCTCGCTCTGAGTTTTCCCAAAAAAACCCCCTAATTTACAGGAATATTTCCCTCACTGTTCCCCATCACAGTCAGTTTTCACCTCTAAAAAGCCACTTAGGCTTATTGGGAATAAAAATCCTTAATTCTCCTCAAATCCTGTGTTGCTGGGAGGCAGCCGAGCCAGCCCGGCTTCTCCAGGAACACTTTTTCCCAAATTTCTTCTCTCCTTCACCACTTTTCCTTCCAGCCTTCCAAATTCCTGCTGTTTTTTGCCTTTTTAAGCAAATAAACCCAGCTCCTGCCACTCCTCGGCTGCTTCCCACAGTATTCCCATACCCAAAGGGTCAGGATTTAGGAGGAAAACAGCTGAAAATTGAGGAGAGGGAATTTGACCCCAGCACAAACATTCTGAGCAGAAATTAAACGAAACCCTGCACGGGGAGGGGAAAAACTGAATTAATGGCTGTAAGTGGAACAAGGTCTGGTCATTATTCCCTGAATTTTTCCCACTTATCCCAAACAGAGAGGATTTGCTTCTTTTTAGCTTAATTTGACCTTTTCTGTTGAGCTTTACTGTTACTTTTTTAGCTTTGTTTTTACCTTTCCCTTCATTTTTCTGTCTTTCCCTTCACCTTTCTCATTTTACCTTCTCCTTCATTTTTTTTTTGCTTCAGTTTCCCCTTCCACTCCTCTGTACACTGATCAGCTGCACCGAAAAACGAGGGAGAAAAGCAAAAAGTTAGGGAATCAAAAAAAAAAAAAAAATAGGGAAATTATGGCGTTTGATTCCAGGCAAGGAAGCTTGGAGAAACCAAAACCTGCCCCCAAAAATTCACTGGAAAAGCTCCAAATAACTGTAAGTGAAAACATCCTGGAAAAGCAAAATTATACAAAAGCCCCCAAAGCATTGGATAATTCCACAGAAACATCCCCTGGATGATTCAAAACCTAAAGGTGGCAGGGGAATCAGGATTAAAAAGCAGCCAAAGGGATCCCTCAGCACGGACTCCCGGAGCCCAGTGAGCACTGGGAGGGGGGAAAGTGGGACCCCCCCCCAGCCTCTGGGAGCTGGGAATTGTCCCCCAAAGCCTCCGAGCGTTTCTTTAAGTCCTTTCTTAACAAATAAAGCCCAAAAAAAAAAAAAAAGCCCAAATGCTGGAGGTGGCAGAACGGAGTCTGAGGAGGGGTTAATTCTGTTACATTTTGGGTTTAAGTTACTTTGTTTTATTGTAGAGTTACTTGACTCCCTTTTCAGCTTAAAAAAAAAATTCCCTTTTTCCCCCTCCTGGCAGGAGCTGCGAGGTGTTGGCCGCCACTGGCTTTGCTAAAATCACCCGAAATGAACCCAAAACCTCACCCAGGTCCCTCCACGCCCCCTTCCCATGCTCTGGCGGGGGGGAAGTGACCCAAAATCCCTTTATGCAGGTGAAGCGTTTGGGAAGCTGGGGAAAGGTTTGCCCTAAACTCACACGTTTGGGGGACTGGATGCGGATTTTGGGGAGGAATCTGCCGGTCCTCAAGATGTGCCAGAACTGGACAGAGCCTCGAGCCCCAAATTCTGCACGTGGCCCCCTCATCCCCCTCCGCCTTCCCCCCTCCCTGCAGTGGCTACAGAAGCACTAATTAGCTCATTCCTAAAAGAATTAATTAATTAGGGCCCAAAACAGGGTGTCGCCAAAGGGCAGCAAGAGATGGGAAGCGATCCCAGCCTGTCCCAGCTCTCCCGGGCAGGAATGAACGACCATCACTCAATACTTTGGAGTGGGGGCCACAACAGAAACACCCCAAGAGGAGCTGCCTGAACCTCCCAGCTCATTCACGCATCCGGATACCCCCGGGCGCCGAGGAAAGGCCGACCACAGAAGGATCAAAATGGGATCAAACCCTAAAAAACTCACTTTGAAGTCACTGACCCCCAGGAATTGGGATTTTGCCGCTGTCACAGCCCAGGAGTGGCACCGGCACCGGGCCCTCGTTAGCGGTGACAACCTCGTCATCGTTCACCAACAAGGATTTAAGGCCAAGTCATCAACAATCCACATTCCACCGATCCCCACGCGCTGCTGGGGCGGGGGGGAGGAGTGGGAGGTCCGAGGTCCATGGAGGCGAATTCCAGGTGGGACAGGCGGTGCCGGGCGCTCTCCGGACACGGCCCTACGCCTCGGGCTGCCCTTTGTTGGTTTTCTTGAGCAGCTTCCTCAGGTTCTGGGACATGAAGTAGGGCTTTTCCGCAGAGCCGTCGTTGCGCTCCAGGTCTTCCACTGCAGAGAGAGGTCCCCGGCCCCGCGGCGGGGGCGGATACAGGGATTGGTGCAACAGAGATTCCTGGGACCCTCTAACAACGATCCCACGCTAAATAAAGTCTCGGGCCTTATCGTGGGTATCTCCTTCTGCCACGGCAAACGCGGGGATGGCCCGCGGGGATTGAGAAGGAAGCAGGAATTTGAGGGTTTTGTTGGTCAGGGGGGATAAGCTGAACAGAGCCGAGGGCAGGAGGGACCCCGCAGCTCTTGCCGACGGCTCTGGAGCCAAAGCAAAGCGATTCCCCTCGGGATCTGCCAGACACCCTTCCCAAGAGGAGCGTTCCCGACGTGCCAAGCGGTCGGAAAATCGCAGCCGCGGAAAAACAACACCCCAGAACCCAACAAAGCCACAAAGCCCCAGGCTGGCAGCACCCGGGGGCTGTTTTGAGAGGGATTTGGATCCTTCTGGGGTGGGAATGGGAGCGTCAACACTGCGGCTTTGTCCTGGGAGGGTCTGGCTGGGAGCTGTGCCCGAGGCTGAGCCACGAGAGCTGATTTTTTAAAATCTTGATCATTTCTGGGCTGTCTGGAGGAGAAATCCTGACCCACCCCCCTCCCCACCATGCCTGGAGTGAAACCCTCCGAGTCCCGGTGGCCACCTGGGACAGGGGACAGGGACAAGCTGGGCTAAAGCAGCGGGTGTGAAGCCAAAGCTCTGCAACCTCGCCTGGAATCCTTTGGAATTTTGTGGTTTGCATAGAGAGGGGGTGAGGAAAAGGGTGAGGAAATTACAAGGAAAGGGGTGAGGAAACGGCGAGGAAAGGGGTGAGGAAAGGGCTGAGGAAAGGGGCAAGGAAGGTTTTGCTGCTCTTGGCTGGAGCAGACACAGAGGAAACGCCCAGAGAGCGGTTTGGGGCGGCAGAACCCACTCGGCCCCTCCCAAAAACCCCATCCCTCCACTCTGGATTCCTCGTGCCAGCCACGCCAGCCCTCCCTCAGGAACAAAGATCTCTGGTTCAAAACCACAGCGACCTCCAGGCACTGCGCTCCACGCTGGGCGCTACCGGGACCCCCAACCGACTCTGGGTGGGTTCTCTCGATGCAGGAAGGTGGATTTTTGGGCAGGAAGGTAGATTGGACACCATCAGGTGCTGAGGGTCGGCACCCACGGCCCTCGAAGGAGTTCCAGGGGACAGAGTGGCACCGCGGGAGGCACTGCTGGGGTCAGGGTGGCCGGGAGGGTCCCACGGCCTCCGCCCGGCACCGGGCCCTAGCCTTGGCTATCGGTGCTTTTGGAAGGTTCTAGATGCCCCTTCAGCAGGATCTCGCTGAGTTCGGGGGACATGTAGTAAGGCCTCTCCGGAGATCCATCGTTCCTCTCCAGATCTTCACCTTTTCCAGCCCCGGGAAGAAGCAGCCGTGAAGGGGAAGAGTAAAAAGAGCAGCGGAAGAGCCAGGGAGAGACACGGCGGAGGTGGAGGATGGAGAATGTGCGACCAGAGACATGGAAGGGGTGGAGAAGGAAAATAGGGAGGAAAAAAAGGGAAATTGAGATTAGTTGTGGTTAATTCCACTGAGCCCAAAGCACCAAAACAGAGGGAGAGACGCAGGAGCCCACGGACAGGCTGGGGGTCTGCTGGAGCAGGCGGGGGACAGCAGGTGAGAACACAGGTGAGAAGTCAGGAAAGGACAAAGCGGCAGAAAACCGCACAGAGGGACCCCAGGAGTGGGAGCAAACCCCCAAACCGGACACTCTGGAGGCCAGCCTGATGGGAGAGGGGGTTCTTTGCCGATACTCACAGAAGCAGAGGAACAGGGTGTCCACGCACATGCCGTACACGCTGAAGAAGCCGTGGGCGATGAGGTAGGAGCCCACGATCACCGTCTGGAACAGACACCACGCACTGACGCGGCGGCCGGCAGAGAGCCCACAGCCACGGCCAGCAGCAGGAGAAGGAGGAGGAGGAGGAAAGTGCTGAATCCCACATTCCCCAGGGGAAGGAGGAGAAGTGAACAGGGCAGGACTGTTGGGGGGACAAAAGGCCTCAGGCAGCACTGGATGGAGGCCAAAGTGGGCAGCGCAGGCGGGCGCGGCGCCAACAGCAACCCACAAAGGGCTCATTGCGCTGGTGACCAGGAAAACACCTCCAACAAAGAGGGTCCTTGAGGCGCCGGGTGTGGGGAGGGGTTGGTGTGGGGCACCTCTGTCCTCTCCTTCCAAAGTCACCCCAAAGAGAGAGGGCAGCTCACCAGAATCGGGACCCAGTAGTAATTCAGCGGCGGCGCCGTGTCCTGGACCAGCTTTATCCGGTGGGTGAAGAAGAAGAAGGCGAGGATTCCTGGGAAAACAAGGGTGGGCAAGATGGGAAACGGGATGGAAAGGAGCGGCCTCAAGGGAGGGGTGACTTGAGGGAAGCTTTTGGGACAGCACGACCGGTGACGGCAGCTGGATGCCCCGAGGAGAAACTTCCAGAAGCCAGCACTTACCCACGCTTCCCACGATGAGGAGCTTCCCAAGGAAGAAGAGGAAATCTGTGACTTTATCCAACACGGCCACCCTGGAGACAAGAGAGGGATGAGCCTCCACATCCGCTCCCTGTCTCGAGTTCTGACAGAAGCAGCCAAGGCACCTATGGCAAACGGGAACCTGGGGATGGGGGGCCCGTCTGGGGTGATTCCCCCACGATCTCACCTGATGATGTTCCTCATCAGCAGGAAGAACGCGTTCCGGGCCGAGGTGCAGAAGTTGGTGCCGTAGATGGCAATCTGGGGTGGAAAAACCGGGCAGAGGAGAGAGAAACGGGGCCGCACTGAGTCCATCGCCCCCGGGAGTGTGCAAATCCCACCCTGGAAGTGCTTCCTCATCCACTGCCAGGTCAGACATCGTGCAGACCCGGAGCTGAGAACCCCCACCCGCGGAGGGTCCTCCCCACAGCCAGCGAGATATGGCTGAGGCCAAGATTTTCCAGCCAAACAGCTGGAAAACACCACAAAACTCTGTGTTCCCGCAGCATCGGGAGACACAATTCCCAGGGAAACTTTGGAGCTGCCCCCGCGGCAGTGCCAGCCCTTCCACAGCGTTGGTTTTGGGCGACTCTCACCATGATGTAGGCATTCCTGTTGAGGAACTTGATGAATTTTTCCAGGCACCAGAAACAACACTTGAGGCAGCTCAGGAGGAACTTGGCAAACTTGTTCTCGGCGGCTGCGGGGCGCAGGGAGAGGGGTCAGCGCCAAATCCAGAGGGGCCGGATCTTCCAGCAGCAACTCCGAGGTCCCTGGGGAGACCTTGTTGCCACAGTTCCCCCACCCAAGCTGTTCTCAGCCCCGCTGGCTGCCCAGTGTGAGGCCCAGAGTGCTCTTCCCACGCCCCCGTCGCTGTTGACATTTCCCGGTTGTACGGCACACAACTCCCTGGCACCGGGGCCCGCGGCCACGGCACGGCTCCTGGGAAATGCTTCACAGGATCCTGGAATGCTTTGGGCTGGAAGGGACCTGGCAGCTCATGCCATTCCATCCCCCACCACGGGCAGGGACTCCTTCCACCGTCCAGCCTGGCTTGGACACTCCCTGGGATGCAGCAGCCACAGCTTCTCTGGGAATTCCACCCCAGCGCCTCACTGCCCTCCCAGGGAGGAATTCTTTCCCTTCCTGGAGAAAGAGGCAACTACAGGGTTCTAAAAGGAAAATCCCCATTCTCTCCTGAAACACCACAGTGATTCCCCTGGATTTTAGCACCGAGGGACGCAGGAACAGCCAACCCCACTCATCTCCCCATTCCCACCCAACCCCGGCACCTTTCAGCCGGTGGTCCAGGTACTCCAGGGTGACCCTGATGACCTGGATGATGGCCAGGACCAGCGAGCCAAAGGCCAGCGAGCCGGTGTGGTACCTAGGGATGGACCACCCCGGTTAGAAAGGCACAACCTCCCGCAGCCCCCGGGCACCCTGGTGGGGACGGACGCACCGGAGCGCGCGGCCGAAGGCGGAGAAGAGCGGGAAGGCCGGCATGTCGTCCGGCTTCTTGAAGGCCCAGTAGTAGGAGGCGAAGGCGCCGGCCAGCGTCACCTGGCCCAGCGCGATGACGAAGTTGGCGAGCCAGAAGAACATGAAGACGTTGAAGAACTGGAGCGCGATGAGGTACTTGTGATAGGCGGTCTCGCCGCCGTAGAACGCGAAGAGGCACTGGGCGTCAGAGCACAGCTTGGTGACGTTGCTGGTGTTGAAGGTCTGGAGAGGACACAGGACACCGCCGGTCAACCCAGAGTGGCCTCATCATCCCGTTTAACTTTCCAGAAGCTGGGACCAAAGTCTGCTCAGGGCACGCGACAGCTCAAGAGGAGTGAACTGCCCGATGCACCCCGGCTCAGAAAAGCGGAATTCCACTGAGAGGAGCCTGCGGGCTCCGGGAATTTCTCAGGCAATAAAGGTTCTCATGTCCGACATGTTCTGAGTTTCCCGAGGTCCTCACCTCGGGCTTGCAGGTCTGCCCGGAGAACGGGCACGCGGACTCGTTGAACACCTTGTAGACAGCCTCGTTGGAGGTGGACAGGAAGCTGCAGGTCACCATTAAGGAGAGGGCGTTTTCCAAACCCAACGCCAAATCCAAACTGGACTCTGCACCACTCTCCCCAAGCTCCCGCCGCCGCTCTTCCACCCCAGGGTTTGTTTTGGGTTAAACCTCAGAGATTTAAGGTGTTCCATCCCTTGGGAGACCTTGGACTTCTGGGGAACGGGGACACAGGGAGGAGGATGAGGAAGAGGAAAGGATACACGGCAGTGCTGGCCCAGTAGGCGATGCAGAGGCACAGCAGGAAGAAGGTGCACAAGGGGAACAGCAGCGACGACATGACGTGACCGACGGCCCTGCGAGAAGACCGTTAAACTGTGGTTAAAGCCCGGTTAAACGCTCGTTAAACCCCAGTTAAACCCCAGTTAAAGCCCAGTTAAACCCCAGTTAAAGCCCAGAGTGACGGGTGGGGACAGCGCCAGCCAGACCTGCTGGCCTCCTTGATGAGCGCGATGGCAATGAGGATCCTCTTGCGCAGGAAGACGAGCAGCAGGACGATCACCAGCTCCAGCACGCACAGGATGATCACTGCGAGGGCAAGGCGAGCCCCAGGCAGCGTCAGGGCCACCTCTGCCTTCCCAGGGAATCCCCCGCGGCACCAAACGCTGCTCCCGGGAATGTCCACCACTGCCCCGTGGCTGGGTACCCGGCAAAGTCCCTCCGTCGCACGGGAACAGCCCAAAAACCCGCTGTGACCTGTGATCTGCGCCCTGCCCCGGGTCCCATCCCGGTTCCGGAGCAGGACGGACACTCACGGAACGCCAGCCACGTCTGCCGCAGGTGGAGGTAGACACGGAGGTCGGTCTGGAAGCCCAGGTCCGTCAGGGACACGTCAGAGCCCGCTTCCCCTTTTAATTTTGCGTATTCCATGTAGCAGTGGAAGATTCCTGCAGCAAAGAAGCAGAGGATTGTCCTATTTGCACGGCAAAGGCAGAGCCAGCTGCCAGCCAGGGAAGAGACACCCCGGCACGTGAACTTCCGCAGAGAAATCCCACCGGAAACAGGGAAAGGGAAGCGGGAGAGGCTCCCAGGCCCCCCGCTCACCGTATCCCAGCACCAGGATCACCATCACGATCATCACCCACACCATGATCCCGGCCAGGAAGCGCAGCAGGACGATGAAGATCAGGCTGGCCACCATGGCGATGACGAGGCCTCTGCAGGAGGGAAGGACCCGGCTGTCACCGTCCTCCCGCCGCCCCCCAGGGTCACCCAAACATGGGAAACGCGGTGGGGACAGGTGAGAATGATGTCACTCCTCGTGCTCTGCTCGATGGAAATTGGGAAAGCCGGGGCAAGGATTGTAAAATACCGGAAATCCCTGAGTTTTGCCCCATGATGCTCACATGATGATCCAGTACCAGGACACCGTGTAATCCTCGAAGATTTTCATGGCCAGCTGCCGGGTCTCCAGCACCACGTTGGCTTTCCTGTGGGGAAATGGGGAACGCCGATGGAGAGGGAGCCGGGGGGGGGAGCCCCCAAAACCAAGAAAATTCCAACAATTCTACACAAAAAAATCCCCTGGAGCTGCCCCCACTGCGTCTCCTTCGCCGCCCTCCGCTCCCATTTCCGACACGGGATTTTGGTGTGGGATTTCTGGCAAGCACCTGACGCCTCAAAGGGGCAAAGCAGCGCTAACGAAGGAGCTCTTAACGAGGGGCATCAGCCCGGGACTCACTTGGCCCCTTCCAGCAGCTCGGTGACGTTCCTGCGGTGCCCGTAGCCGTCGTTGTAGGTGGTCTCGTTGCCCACCATGATGACGCCCTTCTTGGCCTGGATGGCTGGGAAGCATCTCCGTGCCACTGGTGACACAGACCAGGGAACAACTCAGCTGGGAAAACCAGCCCGAAGCCCCCTCCCGGCAGTCCCAACCCCCACGGGACCCCCCAAACATCCTCCGGAAAAAAAATCCCAGCGAATCGTTAATGAGCTCCTCGCTAATCGCAGACGTACGTGGGGTGCTGGGAATGAGCATGGCCGGGCACTCCTTGTCCTTCAGCACCTCAATGGGAGCCTGGGTGGAGACAACGAGCTGGACGTCAGCGCTCCGGGCAGGAATCACCCCACGGCATGGCAACGCCGGCCCCGCCACCCACCTTCCGTGAGTTCTTGAACTCGGGGGTGCAGAAATTCCGGTAATATTCCAGCGAGGCGGCGTTTCCGTGGGCAGTCAGGTACGTCAGGTAGCGGTCCGGGCATTTGCTGACACAGATCTGCACGGGAAGGAGGGGGGCTGCAGGATTCCCTGGGGAATTTGGGGAACGCCGCGGTCCCGAGGGGTCGGGCCGTACCTGCGTGGTCGGGCACTGGAATTCCAGCAGCACCAGCGGGCTGGCGCACTTGACGATGTCGAAGTAAAAAAGGAAAGGCTTCTTCCTGCAAAACAAAACCAGTTTGGGGAATTTCCCCCCCGCCACGCTCCCCCCAGGAATCGCGGGGTCTCTCCGGCCGCACATCCAGCACTCACTCGTTGGGGGTCCCCTGCTGCCCGCAGAACTGTCCACGGCTGTCCGTGGGGTGGATCACCTTCCGGGGGTCCCCGTGTGTCCAGGCTGGGGGGGAAGCACAGGACGATGACGCCGTGGTCACCCCCGCCCTCCCTGCAGCCCCCAGACCCCGCAGGGCCCCTCCGGATGAGCGGGGCCCCCCCCCCGGGCCCCNCCCCCCTGAGCCCCCAGGACGTACCCACGATGCCGACCACCACGTAGCCCAGGATGGCCACCACCAGCAGGACGCAGCAGACGATGTCAGTGCAGCCCCTGCCGCGGGGACAGGAAGGTTGGGGACAACGGATTTGGGGACCCCGGGTTTGGGGACCCCGGATTTGGGGGCTCTGCTTACCTGTCATAGATGGGACCTTTGAAAGTCGGGTCATACTTCTGTGGTGTTCCTGTGGAGAGCAAGAGGAATGGGAATTGGGAGGAAGGCGCTCCTCATCCTCCTCCTCCTCGCAGCAAGCAGAGCCGAGGGAGCCAAACGCTTCCAACAAAACCCTCGGGATAAGCGGAATCAGGAGGGGAAAAAAAAAAAAAAAAAAAACATCTCCAGACTGCCATTCCCTGCTGCGGAGCCACTTCCCGGGCTCGGAAACAACGATCCCCTTGGAAAACTCCGTTTCCACAGGTGGCTCTGCCCAAAAATGTCCCCGAGCGGGCGGCAAGAGGGACCCGAAATCCCACGGAAACACCAGAGACGCGAAATTCATGGAAGCACCGGGAGCAGAGCGGGACTGGGGGCGGCGATACCGGGGCAGGGTGAGGGGATCCCCGGGGGTCCCGCCGAGCCCCGGAGCAGCCGCGGCCTCGCCGCAGCCCCTCCGGCGCTGCTCCGCTTTATTTTTAGGGTAGGAACGGAGCCAGCGTGGGAGCGGCCCAGCGCAGGGGGGCCGGGGATTTGGGGTGGATTTTGGGGGGGTCCCGGGCACGCGTTTGCTTTGGGATTTTTTTTGGGGGGGGGTTCTGGAGTTGGCTCCCCTCGCACCCCTTTCCAGGGGCGGATCTCTCCTTTCTAAACCCCCCTAAACAGCGGCCCGGGGCGGGTCAGAACCAGGAGCGATCCCGGGACCCCCCCTCATCCCGGGCCGCCGATCCCGGCGGTGGCGGCGCCGCGGTGACGCCCCAGAACCGCCGGAGCCGGTTTTGTCCCGGCGCCGGCTCCGAGCGCGGCCGTCGGGCCGGTTCTGCGGCTGCCGGGGAGGGCGGCCCCAAACCAGGGCACCCCTCCCCAGCCCCCCCAAAACCGCGGACCCCCCTCGTCCGGGGCGCGGCCGCTTTTGCTTTCGCTTTGCTTTCCCTTTTACTACCCCGTTTTCCGCCCATTTTGGGTTGGTTTCCTTTCCCTTCCCCTGAGGCCGTTTGACTCCTTCCGCGCCGACTCGCGGGGCCGGGGGGGGCTCTGACCCGCAGGAAACCCCCAAAGGTGCCCCCAAACCGCGGTGGACCCCCATAAGTGCCCCCAAACCCACGGCGGGCGGTGCCCCCGACTCACCGGGAACCCCGGACGGATCCCCCGACCCCGGGCGAACCCCCAAAGGTGCCCCCGAACCCCGGCCACGCTTCTGGACCCCCAAAGGTGCCCCCGAGCCCCCCGCCCCCGTTACCGTGTTTGCCGTAGTAGTTGTCCCCGTGTCCCCCCATCCCGGAGAGCCCCCGGAGCCCCCGGAGCCGCCGCCGTCC
>WEKY01046510.1:99379-111770 GCA_013390045.1 Picathartes gymnocephalus | reverse complement strand
TAATTTTAATTTTTATTTTTATGAACTGAGGGATGTTCCGGGATTTCTCCGCTCGCCAACGGGAAAGAATGGAATTAACCCAACACTTCCCTGAGCCAGCTCCAGGCATTCCCTGCTCCTCAGAATTCCAAATCCTCAGGATTCCACCCCCCTTGTTTTTGGGATCCCTCCTCACGCCCCGATTTGAATTCCCATTCCCACTCCCGCCGTTTTCCCGTGGAATTTTGGAATGAACCCCCGTGCGGGAGCTCGGAGATCCCAAACTTCGCCTTCCAGCCTCAAAATTCCAATAATTCCTGCCAACCTTCACCCCGGAGCTGCGGGAAAACCTCAACGTTTCCCGCTGGATTTTTTTTTCCCCCCGACCCAGGAAATTGGGGATGGGATCCATCCCGAGGGCAGGAATGTCCTGGGCCCTCTCCTTCCTTCCGCACCTTTTCCCACCTGGAATTTTTGCTCCAGGAATTCCAGGATGCTCCAGCGGCTCCCTTTTCCTGCCTGGCAATGCGCAGAAATTAGGGGTGTGCTGCGATCTAGTGGCGATCCAGCAGGATCCTGGAATTCCCTCCCGGTTGGATTCAGCCTTCCCAAGCAGGAAATTTTCCATGATATTTTCCCCGGGAAGAACCTGATTCCCTGCAGGATCCAAGAGATCCCGGCTCGAGAATCCCCCTGGAGCCTGGGCGGGCACAGAATTCTTCCAAAAATTCTCCGGGAAACAAATCCCAAGCGGGAATTTTGCCGGGAATGCTCCATGGGATGCGCGTCCCTCAGGCCGAGGGTGGAATATCCTTAATTAGGGGCGGATTTTTAATTAAAAATCAAGCTCCGCTTTGTCGTTTCCCCCCCTCTTTTCCTGCGTTCTTTTCTGGCTTTCCCTGCTGGAATTCTTTTTCCTGCAGGGATTTTCATTGTCCCCGGCCCCATCCCAGCCTCCGATCCCCTGGGAATTTTGGCCTCATCCTCTGGATATCCCACGTTTCCAGAGAAGCGATCCAGGAGCTGTGGCCTCCAGGAAAAAAAAAACCTGTGAAGAATTCCCGGATTCCTGAGGCTGGAAAATCCCTCCAGGATCCCCACCCCTGAATTCCAGGAATCCAGGAATTCTTTGGACACCTCCAGGAACGCGGGAATTCCAGACCTCCCTGGGCAGCTCCTTGCAAAGGCTTTTCCATGAGGAAATTCCTGCTGCATTCCCAGAGGGATGAAGGGAATATTTTTTTGGGATCCTCGCTTGGTCACGGATTTTTTCCAGGTGCCGATTTTTTCCAGGTGCCGATTTTTTCCAGGTGCCAATTTTTTCCAGGTGCCGATTTTTCCCATCCCGCTGCCATTCCCCACCCAAACACTGGAATTTTTTTGGGAATTCCCGGTGCCGCAGCTGCGGGATTTGGGAAGGAGAAATCCCTGGAGCGGGAACAGCAGGTGGCACTCCCTGACCGCGGACGGCCCCGACCTGCAGCTTTTTGGGATTTTTGGGAATGTCAGGTGGGATTTTCCATCGTTTTTTTGTGCTGGCGGAGCTCTGGGATTGGGAATTCCGGCAGCTCCGGAGCTGGATGCTCCCGGAAGGAGCGATCCCTTCTCCTTTTATTCCAATAATTGGCTCCCAAAGGATCCGCCTTGGAATTTTTGCTGCTTTTCCTGCTGGGATTGGAATAACAGACTCGGGATGAGTTCATTTCAATCCCAATCCAGGCTTTCCAGAACCTTTTCCAGAGGCATCAGCATGGAAAAATAAGGGAATTTTGGCTCATAGCCCAAACAGCTCAGCCCTGAGTGGTGTAAATCAGATTTTGTGAAGGGCGGGAGTGCAGTGGCCTCTTCCAGATGGGCTTTTTCCATGGAAACACCCCCAAAAAAAGGGATATTTCCATTCCTTCCCAGCCCTTTGGGGCCATGAGTGGGAAAAAAGGGAAAAACCCTTGCAGGAAAAAGGGGAAAGAATGGGAAAAAGTGGGGGGAAAAAGAGGGGAAAAAACGGGAAAAAGTGGAAAAAAAATTTTTTTCAAGGCCCTGAGCATCTCCGGAAGTTCGGCGTGCCCTTGGATCCCTCTGGAATTCTCCGGGATCAGCACCTTGGAGGAGCAGTCAGCACTGCCGGAGAGGCAGCTCTGGAGTGAAATTCCCTTCTCCCAGCCGAATTCCAGCAGGATCCGGGGGGAAAAGGCAGAGCCCGCTGAAATCCGATGTTCCCAAAGCCGCAGCGTCAGGAAAAAGGTCCCCGACTTCGGTGACATCCATGGAAAAATATCCCGGAATTCTCGGCACCCTCGGGGTGACCCAAACTCGTCCCTCCCTTGCCTAAAATTCGCGTTTTTTCCCCGAAATTCGCGTCTCTGCCCCTGGATTGTCCTTTTAGTTTTGGGAGGGATCAGCTTCTCACCCTTGGGGGGCTCTCAGCACCCTCGGGGTGTCCCAAACTCGTCCCTCACTTCCCCAAAATTCGCATTTCTGTCCCCAGATTGCGCCTTTAATTCTGGGAGGGGTCAGCTCCTCACCCTTGGGGGGTTCTCTGCCCCCTCGGGATGTCCCAAACTCGTCCTTCCTTTCCCCAAAATTCGCATTTCTGTCCCTGGTTTGCGCCCTTAGTTCTGGGAGGGGTCCGCTCCGAGCCCTTGGGGGATTCTCAGCCCCAAACTCGTCCTCTTCCTTCCTTCCCAAAATTCCAGTTTCTGTTCCTGGATTGTCCTTTTAGTTTTGGGAGGGGTCAACTCCTCGCCCTTGAGGGGACACCGAACCCTCCAGGGACCCTCCGCACCTTCGGGGTGACCCAAACTCGTCCCTCCCTTCCCCAAAAAATCGCATTTCTCTCCCTGGATTGTGCGCGGGGCTTTGGGAGGGGTCAGCTCCTCACCCTTGGGGGGTTCTCTGCCCCCTCGGGATGTCCCAAACTCGTCCTTCCTTTCCCCAAAATTCGCATTTCTGTCCCTGGTTTGCGCCCTTAGTTCTGGGAGGGGTCCGCTCCGAGCCCTTGGGGGATTCTCAGCCCCAAACTCGTCCTCTTCCTTCCTTCCCAAAATTCCAGTTTCTGTTCCTGGATTGTCCTTTTAGTTTTGGGAGGGGTCAACTCCTCGCCCTTGAGGGGACACCGAACCCTCCAGGGACCCTCCGCACCTTCGGGGTGACCCAAACTCGTCCCTCCCTTCCCCAAAAAATCGCATTTCTCTCCCTGGATTGCGCCCTTAGTTCTGGGAGGGGTCAGCTCCTCGCCCTTGGGGGGTTCTCAGCACCCTCGGGGTGTCCCAAACTCGTCCCTCCCTTCCCCAAAAAATCGCATTTCTCTCCCTGGATTGCGCCCTTAGTTCTGGGAGGGGTCAGCTCCTCGCCCTTGGGGGGTTCTCAGCACCCTCGGGGTGTCCCAAACTCGTCCCTCCCTTCCCCAAATCCGCGTTTCTGCCCCTGGATTGTGCGAGGGACTTGGGGAGGGGTCAGCTCCTCTCCCTTGGGGGACCCTCCGCACCCTCGGCGTGACCCAAACTCGTCCTCTCCCTTCCCAAAATTCCCGTTTCTCTGCCCGTATTGCTCCTTTAGCTCTGGGAGGGCTCGGCCCCGCGCTGAGCGGCTGCGGCTGCTCATTAAGGGCGCCGCTAATGAGCTCCTCCCCCTGCTCAGGCCCCTCCCCTCCAGCCCCTGCCTTCCTCCCTCCCTCCCTCCCTCCCTCCCTGCCTCCTCCTCCTCCTCCTCCTGCTGCTGCTGCCGGGGCGCGCTCGCTCTCTCCGCCCGCTCGGGAGCGCGCAGTGCGGCGCACCGAGCCCGCACCGAGCCCGCACCGAACCCGCCCCGAGCCAGCACCGAACCCCCGAGCTCCCAGCGGGTAAGGACAAACCGGGATGGGGACGCACCGGGATGCGGGAAGCTCCCGGGGGATGCTCGGAGCTGCGCACGGGGCGGAGAGGCCGCGTCCCCAGCGCGGATTTGGGGTCCCGAACATGCTTGGTGACCCCCAAAACCTCCCGGTTTTGCCTGGCAGGACCCCGGGGAAGGGGGAGCTGGGGCATGTGATGGGATTTTTGGCTCCTACGTCACGGCTCGGTGTCGCTGCGTGTGACAAAACCCCGCGGTGGCAGCGCGGTGGCACGGGTGGGGACCTTGGGGTGACAGCGCAACTTTGGGGCGCCCGAATTCTCTCAGGACCTCGCTCTTTCCCTGCAGCTTTCCCTCCCGGGGAAAAAAACATCCCGGGCCGGGAAAAATCCATCGGGAAAACGCACCTGGGGCTTGGGATGCGGGGCCCGGCGGCGAGCGGTGAGAGGCGGCCGCGGGATCCGCATCCTCCCGCAGCCGCTTCCGGGGATCGATCTCCCTTCGGGAACAGCGGGGGAAGTGCTGAATCATTGGGATCCCGGCTCCACGGGCGCTCCCGTGGCCGGGAAAAGCTCGGGAATGGGGCTGAGGAGGGCGAGGGAGCGCTGGGGCCTGGGAGGGAGCGGGGTCCTCCCTTCTCCGTGGCCTCAGGTGCTCCGTGGAGGGCAGGGAGCCGGGAATGCGCTCATTCCATCCCGGGGAGACCTCTGGGAATGGCACCCAGAGGGGTTTTGGGGTGGGAAAACCGGAGGGCAGGGAACCGGGAATGCGCTCATTCCATCCCGGGGAGACCTCTGGGAGTGGTACCCAGAGGAGTTTTGGGGTGGAAAAACCAGGGAGACCTCTGGGAATGGCACCC
Source organism: Picathartes gymnocephalus (assembly GCA_013390045.1). Classification (NCBI taxonomy): domain Eukaryota; kingdom Metazoa; phylum Chordata; class Aves; order Passeriformes; family Picathartidae; genus Picathartes; species Picathartes gymnocephalus. The sequence goes on along the minus strand of WEKY01046510.1, from coordinate 107,104 downwards.
AGAGGGGTTTTTGGGTGGGAAAACCGGGAGGTTTTGGCCGGAAAATCCCATCCCTGCTGAAACTGGGAAGGGCCGGTGAGTCTGGGTTTTGCTTTTCCCTTTGGAATTCTGCCTGTGGGATCCTTCCTCAAGGTCAGGTCCTTGGGATGGCTCCGGAGCTGTCCCCAAAGTCAGCCCGGGGTGTTCCCGGCAGAGGGGCAGTGCCCAGGCCCGCGGGGATGCGGGAATTGCAGGAATTGCGGGAAAAGCTGGAATTCTGACGTGCCCGGCAGAGGCCCGGCTGCTTTAAGATGGATCCTGTGGCGCTGCGCTGTTTCCGGGGTGCTCCTGGCAGCTGCCGAGGACAAAAGCAGGAATCCTGTGACTTTTCCAGGGATGCTGACTCCTTTCTTTCCGCCCGTGCCTCCTGGAAAACCTCCCCCTCCTTGGCAGACACCGAGGGGCTGCTTTGTTCCGAGAAAACTCCGCTTTTTCTCCTGAAAGAAAACTCAAATTTAGCATTTTCTGCTTGATTTCTATTTTTAATTTCGCTGGTTTTTCAGCTCCGGGCTGGGCCTTTGCTGCTTTTCCCTTTTTTTTTTTTTTTTTCTTTTTTTTTGGTGTGTGGTTGTAACGTGAATCCCAGATAAATAATGCATGGAAAAGCGCTCGGCTTTTCCGGCAGGGAGAAGTTGTTTGGTGTTGGAAAAGCGACTTTATTCGCAGGAGTTGGGACCTGGGCCCGGCTTTGTGTTAATTCTGGGCTTAACAAAGCTCTGTCCTCATCCTCATCTTCATCCTCATCCCGAGGGATTTGCTTTAAGCCCAGCCCAATCCAATCATCCCTCCTCCCAGCTGATGATTAAATAGGGAATATCCCAAGTTTTCCAAATTAATTGAGAAGGATTTGCTTTCCTTTCATTTTCTCCAGGGTTTTTTGGGGGGATAGAATCCCCCAAAATCCGCTGGAAAAGCGCCACCACAAAGGGTCCCAAAAAAATGGGCGAAAATATTGGATAATAGCAGGGAAAAATGAGGAGTTTTTTTCCCAGTTTTTGCTCCCGGGAGGCCATTGGGATGCTCCGAGGAGGAAACTCATGGGATACTCCCGGATGTAGAGGGATGAGCAGGGAAGGGTTTGGGATCAGGTGTGAACCACAAAGGGAGTCAGGAACTGCTTGGGAATGGGAATGGGATTGGGAATGAGAATGGGAAGTTGGGAATGGCAATAGGAAGATGGGATTGGGAATGGGAGGATGGGAATGGGGATGGGAATGGGAATGGGAAACCAGGAATGCCATCCCAGGAATCTCTTGGAGATTCCCAAGATTGTGAGGAAAGGGATGGACACGGGCAGGAGGAAAAGGGATCTTTTTTGGTGCTCCCTTTGTTGGGAAAAGAGGGAATAAATGGATTTAAGGAAGTTTTACTTCCCACCGGGGGCATTCTTCATCCCAGTGCTCCATCCCAGGTGAGGTGACCTTGGGAAAAGGAATTATCCATAGGGATCACAGCCCTGGATCTGATCCTCCCTCTATCACCTGCTCAACCCCACTGAGCAAAAACGGGGAAGTTCCGAGATGCTCCAAGGAAATATTCCCTGGATAAAGACCAGTTTTATCCAGAAAAAGAGAAATTATCGGGAATGTGGCAGTTCTGGGCTGTTCCCAGAAAATATTCCCTGGACAAACACCAGTTTTATCCAGAAATGCAGAAATTTGCAGGAATGTGGCCGTCGTGGGGTGCTCCAAGGAAATATTCCTTGGATAAAGAGAAGTTTTATCCAGAAATGCGGAAATTTGCAGGAATGTGGCAGTTTCTGGGATGTTCCAAGGAAATATTCCTTGGATAAAGAGCAGTGGAGCTCACCTGGGCAGGTGGAGCCTGGAAAGGGAACTCGGAGCTTTTGGAATTTTTTTTGGTTCCACCCCTCCCTTGCTCGGGGAGGGAGGAGTCTCCAAGGGCAAAGTTCGGGATTTGTTTGAGAAACCTGGGAAAACACAACAGCCCCATTCCCAGGATGTTCCCGAGGCTCTGGTTTTATCTGGGAGCTCTCAGCAGGAATTTCTGGATTTGTTTCCCATGTGGGAGTGGATTTTCCCTGGGGTTGTGATTTACTCGTCTGGGCACCAGCAACCTCCCAAATCCCATCAGAACTTCATTTACAGGGAGAAAAACCTGGAAGTTCGGGCCGAATTCCTTCATTCCTTTGCTTTCTGGGAGCTGTGGAATTCCCTGTTTTCCACACTTTTTAAGGTGGAATAAAAGCAGCTGAGCTGGGAGGATTTAAACCCACCGAGCAGCACGCAGAAAATCAGATTTAATTTGAATTTCAACAGCAAAACCTGCGAGGAGACTCCTGAAAAACCCAGGGAAAACAAAAAAAAATCTCTGGCGCTTCCCTTTATTCCTCAGGTGTCGTTTGCCCTTCCCAAAATATCCCTAAAACCCAGCAGGATCCATCCAAGGGGTTGGATTCCCTTACAGTCTTTGTCAGATCTTGTCAGGGAGGTCTGGATTTCATCCTGCCCCGGAGGGAATTCCTTTCCAACCTCATTTCTCTCATTTCCCATCTTGCCGGATGATTTCTGCTCCAGCTTTTCCATTTTCCCCCACCCTCTTCCTGAAGCCCCTTCGCTCCTTTCCAGGCTATCCAGGATGATTGTTGCGTAATTCCAGGGATTCCGGCTCAGAATGAACTTGCTGGAAGTTCAAATATTCCATAATCCCCCCACCTTCTCCTCCCTTTTCCTTTTTCCTTTAATCCCGAGCTGAAAGAAACTGGGCTGGGTTATTATGGATTAAAAAAGAGGAGGATTTATCCCTCGGCTTATCGGGATCGCCATTCCCACTTAATGAGATCGGATGAGCGGGATTATCCACGGGGAAAAAACACGGATGAGGTCGGGTGGGCAAAAATTCCCAACGAACCCAATTCCCAATTCCTTGGGTTCTTTTGGATCTCATCCCGGTGTTTTGGGATCCAGCCTTGTTTTCCTCAGGGATGCAGCAGGGAGGGAGCATCCCGAGGGCACAGGGAAGAGGGAATAATGGAGATTTCTCGCTCCAAAGGAGAATTTGGGAATTTTTCCTGGCATTCCTCTGCCTCCGAGCCTAGGTGGCGGTTGCCGCGTTCCCAGTTTGCCGGAGGAGCATCCAAAGGGAAGAGGGAGCATCCAGGCTTGGGAAAAGCTGATAAATCCCTGTCCTGGATTCCAGGATGTGCCTTTGGAAGCAAACCTGAATCCTCTGAGCGAGTGGGAAAACGGGAGCACAACCCCGGGGTTGGGTGTGAGGTGAAGCCGGAGGTTCATTGGAATTCCTGGCAGCTTTTCCGCCGCTTTCCGCCTCCTTGGCAGCGGAATTCCGCTCCTTTTCCCAGGGACAGCCGGAATCTGATCCCGCGGGTCTGTCAGCCCGAATCCCAAATTCCTCCTGAAATCTCCTGGCGTGGATAGGCCGGGTTGGCAGTTCCAGTGGCAGCTGGGAGGGCGGGAAGGTTCTCCTTGGATCTGAGGAAAATGCACCGAAATTCCATTTTTTTTTTTCCCCTCTGAATTGTTCCCTTTTCCTGGTTATCCCAAGGATAAAAGAGCCATGGAATCATGGCATAATTTAGGTTGGAAAATTAAAGCTCATCCCATTCCACCTTCCCCTGTCCCCTTGGACTCTTCCAGGGATGCGGGGCAGCCACAAATTCTCTGGAAAACCTGGGAATGCCGAGGACGGGAATGTCCGTGGGTGGGAAAAGGATTCCCTTGGATCCGGCCGCTCTCCAGGGTGCTGAAGACCTTCCCGGGAGTTTGGGAACTCCGGGATATTCCCTGAGCTCCCACCTCCCATTTCCCACTCAAATCCAGGATAAAAAGGGAAAACAGCAGTTTTTGGTGGACATTCCCAGTATTTTTTATTGGCTACTCAGAGCTGGTTTTGATGGGTATTCAGGGCAGGCTTTTCTGAATATTCCCAGCAGGTTTTTATTGGATATTCCCAGCAGTTTTTATTGGATATTCCCAGCAGGTTTTACTGGATATTCCCCCAACCTGTGGGCAGGGAAAGAATCCCAGCCTTCCCTTTTCCCTCGGGCAAAGATCAGCCATTCCCGCAGGCTCTTCCCAATCCCACAGGCTCTTCCCAGTCCCATTCCCATTCCCACAGGCTCTTCCCAGTCCCATTCCCATTCCCAAAGACTCTTCCCATTCCCACAGACTCTTCCCAGTCCCACTCCCATTCCCACAGGCTCTCCCCTTGGGTTTCGTTTGTTCTTCCCAAAACATTCCCATGGATTTTAACCCCGCCAGGATCCATCCAGGGGTTGCATTCCCTTACAGTCTTCATCAAATCTTGTCAGAGATGTCTGGATTTCTTCCTGCCCCGGAGGGAATTCCTTTCCAACCTCACTTCCCTCCTTTTCCATGGTGTTGGATGACTTCTGCTCCAGCTTTTCCTTGTTCCCCCTGTTCCCAAATCCCCTTCATTCCTTTCCCTCGGTTTTCCAGGATGGTGGCACCACCAGCCGCTCCGGATTTACGGACACAGCCGCGTTTGTGAGGGTTGGGATCGCTCCGGATCCCACTCCGGGTGGGATAAAGGCCCCTCTGTGAGTGCAGGGCCCAGGAGACGCTCCCGTCCCTGCTGTTGCCTCGGTGCTGTCACATTCCTGAAATCTGCCTTTGACATTCCCAGCAGAGCCGGCCACAAAGGCTCCTTGTTGGGAATCTCCTTGGGATGGGCTTGGGGCGATCCCAGCTGGGAGCGGGAGGAGGGGAGGGATGGGCCGGGGCTTTGTGCCACCCGCACGTGCTGGGACAGCCGGGGACCTCCTCTGGGGACACTTCTGACGGGCTGGGGACGTTGGGAATGCTCAGGCTGGAGAAGGGAATGTTGGGTGGGGATCTCGGGATTCGGTTTGTGTGGGGATATTGGGATTTGGTTTTTGTGGAGACCTTGGGATTTGATTTGTGTGGAGATGTCAGGATTCAATGTCTATGAAAACCTGGGATTTGGTTTTTGTGGAGATATCCGGGTTTGATATGTGTGGGGATCTTGGGATTTGGTTTTTGTGGAGACCTCGGGATATTGGGATTTGATTTGTGTGGGGATGTCGGGATTTGGTTTTTGTGGAGACCTCGGGATTTGGTTTTTGTGGGGATATTGGGATTTCATTTGTGTGGAGATCTCAGGATTCAATTTATATGAAAATCTGGGATTTGGTTTTTGTGGAGATATCGGGGTTTGATTTGTGTGGGGATCTTGGGATTGGATTTGGCTGGAATTCGGCTGAATTCACCCAGAAAAGCTGGAATTCAGGCAAATTTCATCCAGAAAACCCGGAATTCATGAGAATCCATCCACTTTTTTTTTTTTTTTATTTTTAACGCCCAGCACCAGAACCACACAATTTTAAGGACGGATTTTGCCCGAATGTCCTTCAAAACCTTAATTTTGCTCATCCCAGGCTGCCGTTCCCTGCTGCCAGCTCCGGGATCCAGCTGCCAGCTCTCCGCAGGGATTTATTCCCGGCCATCCCAGCAGCTGGGAGCAGCCTGGGGATTTTTGGTTGACCTCGTCTGAATGGGGCTGGCCCCGGTGACAGCTGCCAGGCTGAACTGGCCCCGGCCCAGGACAGCAGGCTGCTCCCAAATGTTTGATTCCAGGGATTCCGGCTCCTTTGTCTCCCTTTTCCAGCCTTTGTGGACAGGCCTGGGGGGTGGGAATGATTCCTGGGAATGGCAGGGCTGAGCTGCAGGGAATTTGGGGTTTTCTAACTGTTCCTGGCAGGATTTTCACCCAAATCCCAGATTTGGGATGGAGATGGGAATGGTTTCTGTGAGGAGTCTGGGCTTCCTGAATGTTCATGGCAGGATTTTGAGCCAAATCCTGGATTTGGGATTGAGGTGGGAATGATTCCTGGGAATGGCACAGCTGAGCTGGGGGAATTTGGGGTTTTCTCAATATTCCTGGCAGTATTTTGAGCTGAATCCCAGATTTGAGGCAGAGGTGGGGATGGACGCTTCCCGGGAATTCCCATCCATGGATGATTCTCAGAATGCTCCTTCCAAACCAAAGCGAGGTGAAAAACAGGGATATCCAGGAGCATCCAGGGATGAAACCCTGCAGGAAGCAAAACAAAACCCTCTTTCCCAAGGGAAAAGCAGTTCCTGCCCTGTATTCCGGTGGAAAGGGGATTGGAATGGCTGGGATTGATCCCGAGCAGCTGCTGGGATGCGGGAGGGCAGATGGCACAATTATCTCTGGAATGGGATGGGCAGCGTGGGGCTTGGGAGGCTTTGGGGTCCTTTTCCCTGGAAACCTGAGCTGGGAGAGGATGTGGCTGGAGGGGATTTGGGAAGTTTTGGGATTCCCTTCCCACTAAATCTGAGCTGGGAGAGGCTGAGAAGGGGCTTTGGGATCATTTTCCCGGTAAATCTGAGCTGGGAGAGGATGAGGAGGGGATTTGGGAAGATTTGGGATCCCCTTCCCACTAAATCTGAGCCGGGGGAGGCTCTGGAGGGGTTCTGGGATCCCCTTCCCTGTAAATCTGAGCCGGGAGGGGATTTGGGAAGTTTTGGGATTCCCTTCCCACTAAATCTGTGCCAGGAGAGGCTTTGGGATCCTGCTGCCACTAAAGCAGAGCTGGGAGAGGCTCCAGAGGGGCTTTGGAACATTTTGGGATCCCATTCCCACTAAACCTGACCTGGGAGAGGCTCCAAAGGGGCTTTGGGAAGATTTGGGATCCCATTCCCACTAAAGGAGAGGCCTTGGGAGATTTTGGGATCCCTTCCCACAAAGGGAGGGGTTTTGTGAAATTTTGGGGTCCCATTCCCACTAAAGGAGAGGCCTTTGGAGGTTTTGGGATCCCTTCCCACCAAAGAAGAGACTTGGGAGACTTTGGGATCCCCTTCCCACTAAACCTGAGCCAGGTTTGGAGGGGCCATTCCTGGGAGATCCCCCAGCTCCATGCAGGTGGATGTGCCCGTTTGGGATGTGCCCATTTGGGATGTGCCAATATTTGGGATGTGCCATTTCGGGAAGTGCCAATCCCAAACAGTGCCACCTGGGAGCGATCCGTGCCACCCTCCTGCTATTTCTGCTCGGGATCTGTGCCTCTGGAATTTTCCCACTGTCAAACAGATCTGGTGCTGTTGGAGAGGGGAAAAAAACCCAACAATTCCAAGCTGGAATACTGCGAAATTCCTGGCTGGGAATTCTCAGTGCCGGGGATGTCCCAGCTGGAAAATCCCAGGATGAGCTGGGGAGAAAGCTGGGAAATGAGGATCCCTGTGCCCCCCATCCTCAATTCCTCTGGAATTTTCCTGCTGTGAAAGAGAATGAAGAGGAGAGGAGGAAAACCCAACAATTCCAAGCTGTAATACTGAGAAATTCCTGGCTGGGAATTCCCAGTGGCGGGGATGAGCTGAGGAGGCTGGGAAATGAGGATCCCTGTGGCCCCCCATCCTTAACTCCTCTGGAATTTTCCCGCTGTCCAACAGATCTAGTGCTGCTATGAAGAGGAGAGGAGGAAAACCCAACAATTCCAAGCTGTAATACTGAGAAATTCCTGGCTGGGAATTCCCAGTGGCGGGGATGAGCTGAGGAGGCTGGGAAATGAGGATCCCTGTGGCCCCCCATCCTTAACTCCTCTGGAATTTTCCCGCTGTCCAACAGATCTAGTGCTGCTATGGAGAGGAGGCAAAAACCCAACATTTCCAAGCTGGAATACTGCGAAATTCCAGGCTGGGAATT
>WEKY01046510.1:39230-98350 GCA_013390045.1 Picathartes gymnocephalus | reverse complement strand
GTTTTTCCTGGGATGTGAAAAATCCTAAAAGGAAACGGGGATTTTTTTTTTTTTGGGATGTGGAAGGCTCGGCGTCCTTCTTGGGATGTGGAAAATCTTAAGGGAAACAGGGATTTTTTGGGGGGATGTGGGGAGATTCTTGGGATGTGGAAAATCTTAAGAGGTAAACGGGGATTTTTTTGGGGATGTGAAGAGTTCAGGGCATTGTTCCTGGGATGTGGAAAATCTTAAGAGGGAAACGGGGATTTTTTTGGGATGTGGGGTTTCAGAGTGTCCTTCCAGGGATGTGGAAAATCCTAGAGGGAAACGGGGNAAAAAAAAAAGAAAAAAAAAAAAAAAAAAAAAAAAAAAAAAAAAAAAAAAAAAAAAAAAAAAAAAAATCTCGTTCCATCTCGTGCTTGGAAAAAAGGGAGGGAAATCCTTCCCAAAGTCACGTGAGATTCCCAATTTTCCACATCCTCCCTTCAGCCAGGGCTCTGCATTCCCACGTTATCCTGGGAAAGGCAGGGAAAAACTTGGAATGGATTTTTTGCGATGGGTCATGCCCGGATCCCGAGGCTGAGCTGTGCCAGGGGTGGGACCCTTCCTCTTCTCCCTGAATTTTTTCATGGAAAACCTTCCCAGCATTTTACTAGAGTTGGATTCCAGCTCTGATTCCGACGTGTGGAATTTGAGGAATTTGCTGATCCAGCCCTCATTCCCAAACCCTGCTCCTTGTTTCACTCAGCTCTGGGTTTTTAATGGATTTTTCATGCTTTTCCCATTGAATATTCCCAGCAGGAAAGTTTGGTGGATCGGAGATGAGGTGGGAGGAGTTAAATACTAAAATTTCCCTTTCCTTTGGTTTTTTTTCCCTTAGCTTTAAAACTCCTCAATTTTCCTGCGGATTTTCCCCGCTTCTGGTGGGAGATTTGTGTTCCCAAGGATTTGTAGGATGCGGATTCCACCTTTTCCAGGGATTTTGGAAAGGTTTGGTGCATAAAAATCCTCGCTTCATTCATTCCTGCCTCAACCCATCCCCCCCAATCCTTCGACCTTTTCCATGGAAACCCTAAATTCCAACCTGGCCTTTCAATTCCCCCAAAATCCCCTTTATTTTTATGGAATTTTTAACCATGGCATCCCTGAGCTCCCTCCTGAGCTGGGATTGTGCCATGCTCATTATCCTGGAGCCAGAAGCTTCTCCCAAGTAATTTATTCCCATTCCGGAGGCAGATGGAGAGGTGGTAACACTGGGATTTGACGATTGAGTGACAAAGGGTGACAAATCCATGGAGAGCGCCGGGAAAAGTTGTGAAAAATGCCTGGGAACGGTGAGAAAAATCAGGGAATTATTTTTCTCACCCCCAGCTCAGGGGAATGAATAAATTCGGGATTCCACTGCGTTTCTGTGGAAAACTCCATCTGTCCTCAAGGGCTGTCAGAATTCCTGGGAAAGGAAGTGGGAATGGGATCACCAAAGGCTGCCAGGAATGGTGGGACACACCTGGAGCGTCAGCTTTGGGTCAGCTGGGATTTTTTGGGAATGAACTTGCATGGAAGTGTGCAAGACCAGGATAAATCAGACTGGGATTGGTCAGTTCCCACTGGGATCAATGATTTCCCACTGGGACAAATCGGTTCCCAATGGGATAAACCAGTTCCCACTGGGATCAGTGAATTCCCACTGGGATAAACCAGTTCCCAATGGGATAAACCAGTTCCCAATGGGATCAGTGAATTCCCACTGGGATCAGTGAATTCCCACTGGGATCAAGGATTTCCCACTGGAATAAATCAGTTCCCACTCGGATAAATCAGTTCCCACTGGGATCAGTCGGTTCCTGCTGGGATCTATCAGTTCGCTGGGATCAGAGGCAGGACTGGGATCCAGGGTTGGGATCAGGATCTGCTGTTCCCGTGTCTGAGGGTTCCTCTCGCTCAGGAGAAGAATTCCAAAGTGTCCCAACTTCCCAGAGTGGATTTTCCCACGGAAACGGCCATCCCTGGCGTGGCCCAGCCATGGGTTTTGTCCAACAGGGAAGGGAATTCCAGCCAAACCCTCTCCCAACTCCGTGCGATCGGAGAAATGCGGAGTTTTCCTCCCTCTGGGCATCACGTCCATCACTTTATTCACAAAATCATGGAATATCCCGAGTGGGAAGGGACCCAAAATTCCCACAGCTTGTCCAAACATTCCCATGCTTGGAGAGGCTCCGGCTGCTCCACGCCCAGCTCTGGAATCTCCTGCAGGGCAGCAGGAACGGAGGTGGGAGCTGGGAAGCTTTTCCAGAGGCTCCGGATCCATCCCAGGGCTGGTTTTCCACTGGATTAACCCTTGGCTGATCCCAGGGCCAGATGCCACCAGGGAGAGGTGGCCCAGGGACAGGCCCCGCCCGTGTCCCCATCGCCACCTGCTCCAGGGGTTTTCTGGGAATGGCGTGGGAGGGATGGCCCTGGAAAGGAGGTGACAATGGCATGGTGTCACCTCTGGCTGTCCTGAGCTGCCGGCGGGTTGGGATGGGATTTGCTGGGATGGGATTTGCTGCTCCATGGGGAAAAGGGGACTGGAATGCCCCTGAGCCACCAGCCCAGAGATTCTTCGGGATTTTCTGTTGGGATTCCTGGAAAAATGGCACTGGAGCAGCCCCAATGTCCCCCAGTGCCAGGTGAGGGGACACAAGGAGGGTCCTGGGTGGAATGTAGGGATAAGGCCGAAGGATTTTTCCTGCCCTTTGGGATCCTTCCTGTGCAGGAAAAATGCTGGAAAACCGCTGATTTTTGGGAAAAGCTTCTCCCCTGCCATTGCCCCGACTCCAGCAGCCCCAGCTCACAATGTCCCTGATCCCTGAGGCAGCTCCAGCCTCTGTGCCGGGAGAATCCCCCGTTCCCGGCGGGAACAATGCGGGGCTGTGTTCTCCAGGAGCCACCTACATGCCCAGGAATTGTTCCCAGGGATTGTTCCCGCTGCCCACATCTGCTGCGGACAAAGGCGCCCTGGAGGAGCCTGGAGGAGCCTGGCATTTTTCAGGGGGTGAATTCCCTGTGTGCTTTTCCTTGCTCTGGGCAATCCTATGGATCATCCTGGTCCCTCCAGCCGGGAGCTTTCCCACAGAATTCTGCCCATGGGTTCAGGCCAGAGATTCCGTGTCAATTTTACAGCTCAGAAATTGTCTGGAATTTCGTTTCTTGCTGATATTCCCAGATTTTTGCGTTCCCAGTGCAGGGGTGATTGGCCCCGTAGGGATTTGTAGGGAGAATCCTTGGAAAGGTCCAAGGCCAGGTTGGAGCAAGCTGGGATAGGGGAAGCTGTCCCTGCCCTCGGGATGAGCTTTAAATTCCCTTCCCAACCCAAACCATTCCAGGATTCCGTGATTTGCCAGCAGAGCTTGGGCTCAGCCGTTTCATATTCCTGTATTTACAAACATCCCCCAGGAATCCGTGACAGGAACTCCCTCCTTCCCTCTCAGCCATTCCCCAGCCCCAAATCCAAGGAAAACAACAAATTCCTCTACTTTTCAGGCCCAGCCTGTTCCTATTTGGACCCTTTTTAAACCCCCACTGCTTCGCACCCTCCTTCCCAAAAAAATATCCCTGTTCAAAATGGAATTAATTTTAATGCATTTAATTTTCCTTTTGGGATCTGCGTTTGTTACCGGAGGGATAAACATGGTCTGGGTGGAAAATGGGAATTCAGGAGCTTGGGTGGGATCCGGCAGCAGGGAGGGGAACAACTGGATCCTGGCTGGGAATGGGATTGTTTGCAGACCAGTCGGGAAATGTTCCAATCCTAGAATTCTGCTGGATCAAGGCCGGGATTTTTTGGGACAACAGTGGGGGCTCCAGACCCCTGAGCTCATCCCGATGTCCCGAGGGAGTTCCTCAATATATTTATATATTCCTCAATATTTTTTATGCATAAAGTACAATTATTATTAATTTTTCAAACAGCAAATCCACCTTTTTATTTGATCCCGTGGGCTCCATTTTCATCCCACTGCTCCCAGGAATTTTCTCTTGGTCCCTGGGCTCTCTCTCCAGGATCTGAGCCCAAACGACCCCATAAATCCTTCCGGCAGGACAATCCCGGGCTCAGGAGAGCTGTTCCCAAATCCTGGACACCATTCCTGGCCCAATTCCCACACCATTTTTTGGGGCAGAAATACCGCGTTCCGGAAGTTTCCGAAGGGAAAATGCCAGAATTGGGTCAGTGATGACTTTTGGGATTTTTTTTTTTTTTTTTTTTTAAATCCAGCTGAGGATCCCTCTGCCCGTGCCACCCCAAGGGACACCCCAAGGTCACCCCAAGGGACATCCCGAAATCCTGAGGCCACCCAGGGAAGATCCAAGATGATCCCAAGAAGAGCCCGGGTCGGAATCACCTTCGTGCTCTGCCTCCAGCACCTGGTCAGCGCCATCGAGGTCCCCCTGGACCGTGAGTTTGGGATTTCTCCTCTCCAGTTCCTCTCCAAAAATTCCCCACTGGAATGGGGAGGAGGTGGGAACAGCCCAGGTGGATTTTTTGCTCCACAGCTGGGTTTCCTCCTCCACCGCCGGATTTTCCTCTCCACATTTGGGCTTTCTCCTCCACATTTGGGTTTTCTCCTCCAGTTTTGGGTTTTCTTCTCCAAATTTCAATTTTCTTCCCCACAACTGGATTTTCTTCTCTAGTTGTGGGTTTTCTTCTCCAAATTTCAATTTTCTTCCCCATGATTGGATTTTCTTCTCCAAACTTGGGTTTTCTTCTCCACAATTGAATTTTTTCATCCAAATTTGGGTTTTCTCCTCCACATTTGGAAGGAAAAGGGTTTTTCTGTGGGATTTCCAAGGCCTGGAAAAACTCCCTGGATTTGTTTCCTGGCCGTGCTGGGAATGGGGGTTGCTCCTGAATTAACCTCCTGTCTTTTTCCCTCTACGCTTTCCCTTTGGGAATAACAGCAAATATCCAGAGTGAATGTAAGTGTTCCCTCCCCTCCGGGTGTCCTTGTCCCCAAATCTGCACGAGGGGTCCCCTGAGCCAGGGCTGGTGGTGGCTGTGGTGGCACAAGGGGGACGTGGCCACTTTTGAGCCACTTTTCCTGCACATCCAGGTTGGGAAAGGCCTGGAAAGGCTGGAGCAGCTCGGGAAGAGCTCCCGGCTCTCTGTTCTGCCCCTGGAGCAGGAGCCAGGCTGTGTTTGCCATGGAAAAGTTGTTCCCGCAGGGAATTGGGTTTGGAGGAGGGCAGGAATCTCCTCCTGGCTCAACCCCACATCCTGATGCCCCGGGAACATCCCTGGATCCCTGGGAATGAGGAAACAGCCTTGGATCTTCATTCCAGGGGCTGGGATCTGCAGTTCTGGGATCAGGGCTGGGTCCCACTCCTGCCACAGGGTTCCTGCATCCCTTTTCCCATCCCTGCCCTCCTAAATTCCAGATCCTACTCCAATCCCAGGGTTCCTGTGTCCCTTTTCCCATCCCTGCCCTCCTAAATTCCAGATCCTACTCCAATCCCAGGATTCCTGTGTCCCTTTTCCCATTGTTGCATCCTCAAACACTGGATCCTACTCCAACCGTGGGATTCCTTTTCCCATCCCTGCATTCCCAAACACCAGGTCCTACTTGAGCCATGGGGTTCCCGTGTCCTTCTTCCCATCCCCACCCCCCTAAATTCCAGGTCTGAGCTCCTTTGGGGGTTGGAGCCTCTTCCTTGCACCAGGAATGTCTCAGGATCCCCGGACCAGCCCCTTCTGAGCTGCAGATCCAGAATAAATTCCCATTGGATTCTCCCTGTGGGAGCAGGAGGATGGAACTGGGACATTCCCTAATGACACCAAGATACGGAGAGGGATTTGGGGTTTTTTGGTACCTAAAGGGAGTCTGGACACTGTGATGCTCTGAGAGCTGATGAATTCAGGGAATTCCCGGGAATTTCCTCAGGATTCAACCCCAAAATCACACACCCAGCTGGGGAAAGGAGCAGAGATCCCAGCAGGAATTGCTGCGGGATGGCACAGAGGGGTCTCCCCACTCCTCACGGATTTCCCTTCCTCCGCAGTGCCTCAGCCCCCCACGATCACCAAGCAATCCATCAAGGATTACATCGTGGATCCCAGGGATAACATCTTCATCGAGTGCGAGGCCAAAGGCAACCCCGTTCCCATGTGAGCGCATTCCCAGCCCTCATCCCGCTGTCCCTCGGCGCTCTGGAGCCGCTCCCGCTGCGCCACCCTCCCTCCCCAGCCCTCATCCCGCGGATAAGCAAGCAAAGGAATTCCTCCCAACCCGGCTTTTCCCTGCTATTCCAGCTTTACCTGGACGCGGAACGGGAAGTTCTTCAATGTGGCCAAGGATCCCAAGGTGTCCATGAGGAGGAGGTCGGGGACTTTGGTCATCGACTTCCACAGCGGGGGCCGGCCCGACGACTACGAGGGCGAGTACCAGTGCTTCGCCAAGAATGACTATGGAACGGCCCTTTCCAGCAAAATCCACCTCCAGGTTTCCAGTGAGTGATTCCCAGGAAGAGGAACAGGGCCAGGGGAGGTTTTGGGGGGATATCCAGCCCTCCAACAGCTCCAGGTGTGTCCAGGCGCATCCAGGAGACAGGGATGGAGTGGGGTTGTGGCTGGAGCTGACGGGGAATTGCTCGGGATGAGTTTGAAGGGATGGAATTTGAGGGGATGGAACTGAGGTTTTGGAATTGAGGGGATGGATTTGAGAGTGTGGATTTGAGGGTGTGGATTTCAGGGATGGACTTGAGGGTATGGATTTAAGGGGATTGATTTTAGGGTACGGATTTGAATATGGAATTGTGGGTATGGACTTGAGAGTCAGGATTTAAGGGCATGGATTTGAGGGTGTGGATTTCAGGGATGGACTTGAGGGTATGGATTTAAGGGGATGGATTGGAGGGTGTGGAATTGAGGGTGTGGAATTGAGGGAGTGGAATTGAGGATATGAATTTAAGGGTGTGGATTTCAAGGATGGGTTTAAGGCTATGGATTTCCAAGTATGGGTTCGAAGATATGGATTCAAGGGTATGGATTTGAGGGTATGGAACCGAGGGCTTGGAATTGAGGGTGTGGATTTGAAGGATGGATTTGAGGATATGAATTTAAGGGGATTGATTTTAGGGTACGGATTTGAATATGGAATTGTGGGTATGGATTTGAGGGTCAGGATTTCAGGGCACGGATTTAAAGGCTTGGATTTCAGGGGGATGAATTCCAGGGAGTTTCGCACAGGCACAGACAAATTTCGCACCGAAACCAGGCCGGATCCAGCGGGAATTGCTCCGCAGGAATCCTTCCCTCACTCCCCTTTTCTTCCCACGGCAGAGTCTCCGCTGTGGCCCAAGGAAAAGGTGGATGTGATCGAGGTGGACGAGGGGGCCCCACTGAGCCTGCAGTGCAATCCTCCCCCCGGCCTCCCGGAGCCCGTCATCTTCTGGATGAGCAGCTGTGAGTCGGGAACGCTTTTCCCGCTGGGAATCCTGGGAATGGCGGCCCCATCGCCTGTGGGGTTTAAATTAACCCTGGGTGGGCTTGTTGCTGATGGTTTGGGGTTGGTTCTGTTAATCTGGCGTTGTTTCTGCTAATTTAGGGCACTTTCTGGTAGTTTAGTGTTGGTCCTGGTAATTTGGGGTAATTTTTGCTAGTTTAGGGTAATTTCTGCTAGATTAGGGTTGTTTCTACTAGTTTAGGACAGTGACTGCTAGCTTAGGGTCATTACTGGTAGTTAGGGTAATTACTGCTAATTTAGGGCACTTTCTGCTAGTTTAGGGTAGTTTTTAGTAGTTTAGGGTCATTACTGGTAGTTTAGGGGTTTTTTTCTGCTAATTTATGACACTTTCTGCTAGTTTGAGATCATGGCTGCTAGTTTAGGGCCATCATTGTTAATTTAGGGCACTTTCTGCTAGTTTAGGGCCATTATTGCTAGTTTAGGGTTGTTTCTGTCAGTTTAGGTTCATTACTGCTGGTTTAGGGACATTACTGCTAATTTAGGGCACTTTCTGCTGATTTGGAGCACTTCCTGCTAGTTTAGGGCAGTTTTTGCTAGTTTAGGATCACGGCTGCTAGTTTAAGGCCATTACTGCTAGTTTAGGGCCATTACTGCTGGTTTACTGCCTTTACTGCTAATTTAGGGCACTTTCTGCTGATTTGGAGCACTTCCTGCTAGTTTAGGGCAGTTTTTGCTAGTTTAGGATCATGGCTGCTAGTTTAGGACCATTACTGTTAATTCAGGGCACTTCCTGCTAATTTAGGGCCATGACTGTTAATTTAGGTCACTTCCTGCTAATTCAGGGCCATTACTGCTAGTTTAGGGTAGTTTCTATCCCTTTAGTGTCATTCCTGCTTGTTTCGAGCCATTCCTGCTAATCTAGGGCACTTCCAGGTATTTTCTGCTAATTTAGGGCCCGTGGCCGCTCCACACCTCACACACCCCATCCCTCCCTCACCCCTGGGCATTCCCTTGCTCCGCGAATCCCTCCTGGCACTGAATTCCCGCCCGTCGTCCCGCAGCCATGGAGCCGATCCCGCAGGACAAGCGCGTGTCCCAGGGACACAATGGGGACCTTTACTTCTCCAACGTGCTGGCTCAGGACGCGCTGACCGACTACAGCTGCAACGCCCGCTTCCACTTCACCCACACCATCCAGCAGAAAAACCCCTACACCCTCAAGGTCAAAACCAGTAAGTGCCTCACCGGAAGACCAGTTTGGGCTCTACCCCGTAGGGTTTTCCGGCTGGGAATCTTCTTCAAGGGAAGAGTGGCTCAAGTGGTTTGGTTGGGGCGGGGTAAGGATGGGATGGGGTGGGGAGTGGTGGGTGGAGAGGGAGGGGTTGTAGTTTTTTTGGGTTTAGGGTTCTGGAGGTGGTGTGGGGTAGGAATCACCAATTCCACGGGTTTGGGAATAAATTCAGTTAGTGTTCCATGGATTGGGCGTTCCCACCATCTCCAGGGAAATGCAGGGATGACCAATTCCACGTGTTTGGGAACAAATTCAGTTAGTGTTCCATGGATTGGGCGTTCCCACCATCTCCAGGGAAATGGGAATTTGGCGCAGGAGGAATCATCAAATCCGTGTGTTTGGGATAAAACGGGGAGTGTTCAGCACAGCTGGGGCATTCCCACCATCTCCAAGAAAACGCAGAAATTGCCAAATCCTTGTGTTTGGGATAAAACAGGGAATGTTTTGATAGAAATGTGACATTCCCATTGTCTTCAGGGAAATGTAAAATATCCAGAGGTAACTTGGTGCAGGAATTGCCAATTCTGTGTGCTTGGGATAACACTGGGAGTGTTCAACACGGTTGGGGCATTCCCACCATCTCCAGGGAAATGCAGGAGTTGCCAATTCCATGTGTTTGGGATAAATTAGAGGGTTCTGACACAATCTGGAGTATTCCTACTTTCTCCAGGGAAAGGTAAAATACCCAGATTTGGGGCAGGAATTGCCAATTCCATGTGTTTGGAATAAATTCAATAGTGTTTTACGGACAGGGCATTCCCACCATCTCCAGGGAAATGCAGGGATCGCCAATTCCATGCGTTTGGGATAAAACAGGGAATGTTTTGATAGAAATGTGACATTCCCATTGTCTTCAGGGAAATGTAAAATATCCAGAGGTAACTTGGTGCAGGAATCACCCATTCCACACATTTGGGATAAAACTGGGAGGGTTCCAACATTCCCACCACTTCCAGGGAAGTGTGAAACATCCAGGGATCGTTCCCTGCTTTGGAAAGGTGGAGTTGGCCGTGGTTTGCTCCAGGTTCTGGCACTGCGCGAGGGGATTGGAAGTGGGAAAAGGAGTGTGGAATGTGGCCGTGGATATTCCCAGGCCTCCTCTGCTCCAGGAGGTGCCTCCAGGAGGGTTGGAACTTCTGGAATCTGGTGGGACCCTCTGGGATCCGGTGGGAGACTCGGGATGGGTGTCCCCGGGTGTCCCCACCGAGCATCGATGAGGGGACACAAAGGGCTCTCCCCAGAGCCTTCCCGTGGGCTCCGGGCTCTTCCAGGGTGGGTTTTCCTCCAGGAATGAGAATTCCTGAAGGAAAAAGAATTCCTGGTGCCCCGAGGTGACTCTGAAAGAGGAAATGGGGTCAGTTTGAGGGGCACGAGGACCCTGAGCTGTCACAGGGGCTGGAGGTGACAAAACCCTCAGTGAACATCAACCATCACTGGGCAGGATTCCCATTCCCAGCACTCCCAGTAAAATCCAACTGGGAGGTGCTGGCTGTTTTTTGGGAAGCACCAGGCACTCCTGAATGCCGGTGGGAGGAATTTAATTTGATTTCCCGGCAGCTTGAATGAGCAGGAGTGAGATGAAAGCGACCTGGGAGTGACAAATTTTCCACCTCGGTGTAGCAACTCCTCCTCGGTGCAAAGCCAGAGTAGGGAATTAGGGATTGAAATCATTCCAAAGGGTTATTTTCCAGTGCTGGGAATGTGGGCGGCTGGTTCATTCCGGATATTATTTGTGAATTCCAGATATTATTTGTGAATTCCGGCTATTATTTGTGAATTGGGGATATTTATCTGTTTGCAGAGCTGGGCAAAGGAAATCCCAGAGTTTATTTTTGGGAAAAATCCCGGCAAACAAAGATCTGTGGGGTTTGGAGCCTCCAAGGGCTCCATCCCAAAGTATTTACCCAGCTCTGGAAGTAACCTGGATGAAATCCTGCTGGATTTTCATGGATTTGAGCTCCCCACTTCCTGTTCCCCTCAGGAGTCCCCAAATTCCTTCACTCCCAAACCTTGGAATATCAAATCCTTCTCTTCCCTTTTTGCTTGGAAAACAACCGCTGCAGGGTCAGAGGAAATTCCACCCCAGGAGCCTCCCATATTCCTCAAAAAATTTGGGACTGAGGCTTTAATTTCCCATACAAAAAAATTCTTTATCCATGGAAGTGGTGGAAGGGGATGAGGTTGGATTTTTCCCAGGTTTTTGAATCATCTCAGCCTTAATCCCTGAGTTTGGCTCCTTCAACAATTGTTCCCCAGCTCCTGAAAAGTCATGGAATGGGGTGCAGAAGGAAAATGGGAAGGTTCCAGGGAGGAATCACCTTTTCCTGAGGGAATTTGTGGGGTTTCTCCAGGTTTTTGGGCAGTTTTGGGGCATTTTCTGGGCTCTTTTAGCCCCTGGCAGAGACACAGGGATTTAAAGCTCCGAAGGCTCAGGAATGTGGCTGTGCCAGGATATTTCCGGGCTCCAAACCGGGATTTGGGATGCTGGGGAGGGCAGGGCAGGGAGAGGAATCTCCCAGTCTTCCAGAAGATTCATTTTTCATAGGAATTGAGGGTCAATAAACACCTCAGTAAGGACACAATCTCCATGAATTAAATTGGGATTTTACAGCAGGTTGTGCTCTTTAAAAATTAAACTAAATTATTAATTATTATTATTTTATTATTAATAAAATATTATTAGGTTTTAAGAGCACAACCTGCTGTAAAATTATTATTATTATTATTATTATTATTATTATTATTATTATTATTATTATTATTATTTCATCTCCTCCTTGCCTTTCCTCATCATTGTCCCGCTGTGTCCATCCCATGGGAAAAAGCAGCTGGAATATGGAGTTTTTGTAGTCAAAAAACAGAGGAAAAAACCCCATTTTCACCTCCAAATTCCTCCAGTTGTTGGTTTTTCCCAAAGATTCCAAAGAGAAAAACATTCCAAGGAAATATTTACATCACAATTCCCACACTTTTAGCTCTTCCCGCCCCTTGGAGAAGGAATTCAGCCCCTTTTCCTGCTGTTCCTGGCTGTTTGTCCTGGAAGGTGCTGCGCTCTGAGTGCTTCTGGATCCCTGCTCCTGCCTTGTCCCATCCTGGCTGTTTTTGGGAATTCCCCATTTTCTCCATCCCGGCTGTTTTTTGGGATGTCCCCCTGTCCCCCACCCTGTCCTGTCCTTGCTGGTTTTGGGAATTCCCCATGTCCCCCATCCCATCCTGGTTGTTTTTGGGAATTCCCCGTGTCCCCTGTCCTATCCTGTCCCTTTTTTTGGGATGTCCCTGTGTCCCTCATCCTGGCTGATTTTTGGGAATTCTCCATTTCCCCCATCCTGGTTTTTGGGAATTCCCGTGTTCTCCATCCTGTCTGTTTTTGGGATGTCCCTGTGTCCCTCATCCTGGCTGATTTTTGGGATGTCCCTCTGTCCCCCACCCTGTCCTATCCTTGCTGCTTTTTAGGAATTCCCCACATCCCTCATCCTGTCCGTTTTTTGGGAATTCCCCGTGTCTCCCATCCTGGTTGTTTTTGGGAATTCCCCGCATCCCTCACCCTGTCCGTTTTTGGGATATCCCGATGTCCCCCATCCTGTCCATTTTTTGGGATATCCTGATGTCCCCCATCCTGTCCATTTTTTGGGAATTCCCCGTATCCCCCACCGTGCCTGTTTTTGGGATGTCCCCGCGTCCCCCATCCTGTCCCATCCTGTCCGTTTTTGGGATATCCCAATGTCCCCTACCCTCTCCATTTTTTGGGAATCCCCGCATCCCCCACCCTGCCCGTTTTTTCGGGATGTCCCCGTGTCCCCCTCCCGCGCCGTCCCCGCTGCTCACGGTGTTTTGTTTAATTGCAGAGAAGTCCCATAACGAAACGTCTTTAGGAAATTCCCCCACCATGTACCGCGGTGAGTCCACGCTGGCTTTGGGAGTCCCGGCTTAACCCAGCCCCGCCTAACCCCACTGACCCCCATTCCCTGCCCGCGTCCCCGTCCTGGCCTCGGCTTCGCCAAAATTTATCGGCACAAATCCATCCAAGCCACCACAGAACCCCACAAAGTTCCCCGCTTTCCGCTGAGCGGGGGTTTAAGCAAGTTAAGCCCGGCTTGGGAAGTTTGGGGTTGAGCTGAGTTTGGTCCCTCTTTTCCTGCCCTCAGAAAGGTTCAGGATTTAAAAAATCAGAGCCCTCATCCCTCTTTTCTGTGTTTCCAGACGAAGCATTTCCAGAGAGAGCATTCCTGGTATTTCCAGCAGAATTCAGGCAGGGATAGAAAGAGGGAAGAAAAAGAGGAATATTTGGGTTTTCCTGAAATCTGGGATTTGGGGTGTTGGCATCGAGGGATTTGGGATGCTGGCATCGAGGGATTTGGGATGTTGGTATCAGGAACGGGAGGGTTTGGAGGATGCTGAGGATCTGGGAATCAGCCTGGGAAGAAGTGTTGGAATGGGCTGGACAGCCTGGAAATACTTGGAAAAACGGCTGGGAAAAGGGATTGTCAGCAAAATCAGCTCTGGTGGGAGCAGCCTGAATGCCTGGAGGGGACGGGACAGGAGATGGGACAGGGACAGAGGGAATTCCGGCAGAGAATTATCCCAGATTTCTGGATTTGCCACTGGATATCTTTGCTGAGGGAAAAGGGATCTTGAGAGGCACTGCATGAGGAAAATGGGATTTTTTTCCACACAATCTCATGGATTTCTGTTCCTCCATTTCATGGACGCACAGGAGAAACTTCCTGCTGTTTGTGTTGTAACATTCCACGGAAAACTTCCCGGCTCCAGAGGATTCGGATCCCCCCTCTCCCAGCCCTGTGCAGACCTGGAGTCTAAACCAGCCCTTAATTAACTCCATAATTAATGAGCTGGGGATAAAAATTCTTATCCTCATCTCTCTTCCTTGTGGCTTCCTCCGGGTTTCTCCCTGGAATGACGTGGCTGGGAATGCTGGAGGCTTTGGGATGAGGAGAGGGACATCAATCCCAAGGATTTGAGGTGCTGGGGGGATTTGGGACTCTTGGCTGCTCTTCCTTGGGGTGCTGATCCCAACAATCCAGGCTCAGCTCCGGAGGTGGCTGGAAAAGGGCTCTGGAAGGCTGTGAATTTCATTCCCATGATGTTCCCAACCTTGGGAATGCAGAATTGTGAATCCCGTTTCCAGGATGTTCCTGACCTTGGGAATGCAGAATTTGCTGGTGGGGATGTGGAGAACAGGAGGTTTGAGGACATTTGTCCCAAATTCCTCTCAAATGCTGGGATAACCCTGGGAAGTGTCACCCACCCCTTGTCCCCAGGGCTTGGAGTGATGATTCCCTGAATTCCAATGGGCAAACCGGCTGCAATTATCAGGGAAAAACGATCCAAAAGGACAAATGGAATATTTCATGAGCAGAATTTCCCACTTTTTTTTTTTTTTCCTTTTAATGGAATTAAACCCCTGTTTTGTTCCTTTTCCTCTCTTTTTTTGGGCAAACCTGAGGCTGTTTGAGGCTGGCTGTGCCGGGGATGAGCAGCTGGGATGGGTTGGGATGGGCACATGCCTGGAAAACAGAGCTGATGGAGGAATTTTGGATGGGAAAGGGGCAGCTGGCAGCTCTGGGATGAGAACTGGATTTTTCTGGGATGATCCCTATTCGATTTCACAAAGCTTGGCAGCAGAGTTTATTTTTAAGTCAAGATAAGCAGCCCTGAGATTTATTTTTCCAGCTCGGATCCATCCAGAGGGATGAGGGAAACCTTGACACTTCCAGCTGGAATTTCCACAGTCCCAGAGCCTCTGGTTCTGAGGGAATTTCTGGCTGCTCCCTGTTAGGAACAGCAAAATATTTACTATTTATTAATTTTTATTATTTATTATTTATTAATTTTTATTATTTATTATTTATTACTTTTTTGTTATTTATTAATTATTATTCATGATTTATTAATGATGCTGTGCTGAGGCAAAAATCAGCTTTTTCTCCGTGCTGTCCTCAGGTTCAATAAAGCCAGGAGGGTACTAATTAATCTCCCTGATTTTTAATTGCCATCATTAATACAGGCTCGTAAAATCTGGCTTGCTCTGCTTAGCTCTTCCAGTTATCCCACGGGATCCTGAGCCACGGGATCCGGAGTGGGAATAAATCCTGATCAAAGGCAATCTTGGCTGATAAAAGAATGAATTCCCACTTTTCTGATTTGATGGCAGAAGCTCCCGAGTGCGGCGGAGTTTTGGGAGCTCTGTCCCAGGATGGGCTGGGCTGGTTTAAGCGGGAATGAGATTTTTTCCAGGAACAGGGGTGGAAACAGACCTGGAGAATCAGACCGGTTGGGAAAAAATCGGGATTTTCCTGCCCTGGTAATCCATTAATCCATAATTGACTAATTGGGAGTGCACGCGGAGCCTGTGGGAGCAGCGGGGTGTGGGTGTGGAATCAAGTCCAAGGATTCCACGGGTGGATCCTGGGGTTGGGTGTTCCTTCCCTAAGGTGGGAATTCCAGGAAGAGCCCCTGTCCTCCCTCCTTTCCTCCTCCCCCTGCTGCAGCTCTGGAAGTTTCCCAAAATTCCCCAAATTCCCCCCACTCATTGAGCCAAGGAAGTTTTGGGCAGCAGGAGCTGCATCCCGAATCCTGCTCCGGCACCGGGAT
Organism: Picathartes gymnocephalus; assembly: GCA_013390045.1. Taxonomy (NCBI): domain Eukaryota; kingdom Metazoa; phylum Chordata; class Aves; order Passeriformes; family Picathartidae; genus Picathartes; species Picathartes gymnocephalus. The sequence goes on along the minus strand of WEKY01046510.1, from coordinate 83,029 downwards.
GGTCTCTCCCCATGGATCACTCCAGGATTTTTTCTGTCCCTGTACCGATCCCATCCCATCCCTTCCCTAATTCCATAACTTCTATCTCTGCTACTGCTGCTTTCCCGCCCATCTCATCCCATTTTGTCCTCACTGATCCAGATCTAGGTCAACCATTCCTCTCCTTAATGGAATTTTTTCCATGAATAATTAATTTTTTTCCCCCTGCAAGGAGGCCTTCACTGTGTGTGAATCCATAGGGAATTGTCTCGTGTCTTCCCTTTGGTTTTTTTTTCCCGTTAAACTTCCCTGTCCAGCCCTAAATGGGTCATTTTGGTGGCTGAGCTGTCCCTTTCCAAGGGGAACCGTCCTTCCCGGCCTCCAGGAAAGCTGGAAAACCTCCTGGGTGCTGCTGGAGCCCCAGGGATGCTCCGTATCCCGGAGATTTCTATGGAAAAGCAGCTCAGGGTCTGGATGAACCCTTCCCATGCCCATTTTTTCCTTTTGTCCTTCATTATGTCTGTTACATCCATCAATATTTCCCAATTCCATCTGATTCCAGCCCATTTTCCAGAGGCAGGGAGGGCAGGAAAAGCGGGAGCTGATGGAATGGGGACCATCCCCAGCGCTCAGCCCCCTCTGCTGCTCCTTCTCCTCCCTGCCCACCAAACCTCCTCTCTCCCCCCTTTTTTTTTTAATCAATCCCAAATTCATTTGGAGCCCTCCTCTCCTTCCCAGGCTCATTCCTGGTTGAGTTCAGAAAACCCCGGGATGCCCGGGGAGGTGACGCCTTCCGTGAATTCCCCGGAGAATTTTAAAAGCCCCGTGTTTTGTTTTCTGTGTTTTTGTTTTTCCTTCTCTCCCACTGATTCCAGCCCGTGGGATCACGGAAACCACTCCCAGCTTCATGTATCCCTACGGAACGTCCAGCAGCCAGATGGTGCTCCGAGGGGTGGATCTCCTGCTGGAATGCATCGCCTCCGGAGTGTACGTACCTCGGAGAGGGAGATTCCCAGCGGGATCAGGGCTTGGAATCACCCCTGGGTTGGAAAAAAAAAAGGGGTCATTCCCTCCTTTTTAATTGTTAACATCATCTGCTCGATGAGCGAACAGAAGAGCTGAGGTTTCTGGGTGTTTTCAGGATAATTCCCCGCTGGTTTGTCCTAAACTTTGGGAATTTCCCGGGAGCTCCTCACCACGCTGTGGGGGAGGACATTTGTGCCCTCAAGAAATGCCCAGAGCTCGTGGTCCTGCCCACACCACCAGAGCACGGCCAGGGACGGGCTTTGAGGTCCCTTCCACCCCAAACCCTTCCAGAATTCCATGATGCTGCATTCCCAGGAGGGTCAGAAGGAGAACACCGGTCCTGACCAGCTGGGAATGCTCAGGGGATTATTGATAGAGATGGGACCACTTGGGCGCGGTTTAAAGCTTAATTTATTACTGCAGCCTCACGAAGGCGCGAGAACGTCTTCACAGTACGAGCCAGAGCTCAGCCATCCGTGGTCACAAGACCACAGGTTACAAAGCTTCTTAGAGGTTAATTGGCCAATAAACTACTTGATTGTTTTAACTTTCACACCAATGATTAATTAAAACGGTGTCGCACATCCTGCCTCAATGGGGGCTTTTTTCTGGGGGCTTTTCTCGTCCAATTGTATAACGCCATACAATTCCATATTACTACATTTAAAAACTTTTTATTCTGTTTTATAACTAGTTCTGTACCTAAACTTCAAACTTCAAAACTTTCTGCCACCTAACTTAACACGCCTCTTCTTAAACTGCAGGCCCACGTTCTTGTTACAGGTCTCTAAGTCTTGGAGCCTTTTCCACGGCCTCAGGTCAAATGTTGTATTCATTTCAAACTCAGAGGCTGCAGGCACAAGGTTTTGAGAACTTTCTGTGCCTTGGATTCCCACAGGCCACGGTGTAGGGGAGGTGGTGGGAAGGAGGATGTTGGGAAGAAGAGTGGTGGGATCAGGCCTTTTCCATGAGTTTCAGTGGTTCCCAGGATGGGAATTTTACTGTTATTTAGGAATAACAACTCTTAGCTTGGGAATCGTTCCCTTGCCTTTGGAAAAGCTCTGATCTGCTCCCCTCTCCTCAGGCCAGCACCGGACATCATATGGTACAAGAAAGGGGGAGAGCTGCCGGTGGGCAAAACCAAGCTGGAAAACTTCAGCAAGGCCCTGCGCATCTCCAACGTGTCTGAGGAGGACTCCGGGGAGTATTTCTGCCTGGCCTCCAACAAGATGGGCAGCATCCGCCACACGATCTCGGTGAGAGTGAAGGGTACGTCGCCTTTACCTTCCCTTTTTGGGACCTGCCCGCCCGGAGCCGGGAGGGGACGTTCATGGAATGCTGGGAGGGACAGAGGGGTCTTTCCCCAGTGGGTGGGTCTGTGTTGTGTCCATGTTCTTCAGGGAATCATGGAATGGGTTGGGTTGGGAGAGCTTTGAAGATCACCCAGTGCTACCCCCTGCCACGGCAGGGACAAATTCTGTGATCCCAGGTTGCTCCAAGCCCCGTCCAACCTGGCCTTGAACACTTCCAGGGATGGGACAGCCACAGCTTCTCTGGGGATTCCATCTCAGCCCCTCCCCACCCTCCCAAGGAATGATTCCATCCCAATATCCCACCTAAATCCTCCCTTTTGAATTTTAAGTCTTGTTCAAACAGTCCCAAAATCAGCAGGAGATGTGATTCCACTGGTGGAAATGGTGGTGGGATTGTGTGGCCAAGGAGAGGGAAAGGGACCTCACCACCTTCACCAAATCCCAGGAAACCCACTCAGTGTTCCCATTGCCCTCCTCCCCAGGGAAGGTCGGAGGGGGGATTTTGGGGGTGGTGTCACTGTCCCTGTGTCACTGGGGCGGGGCTCTTTTCCAGCTGCTCCCTACTGGCTGGATGAGCCCGAGAACCTGATCCTGGCCCCCGGTGAGGATGGCAGGCTCGTGTGCCGGGCCAACGGCAACCCCAAACCGGCCATCCAGTGGCTAGTGAATGGAGAGCCCATTGAGGGTGAGTGAGGGATGGACTGGGCCTCCTTCTCCAAAATCCCAGCCCAAGTCCTAGCCAGGGATCTCGTGGCTGAGCACAAGCCAAAATTCCCTCCTTCTCCATAATCCCAGCCCAAACCCCACCAAAATCCCAGCCAAGGGTCTCATGGCTAAGGATGAGCCAGAGTTGCTTCCTTCTCCAAAATCCCAGCTCAAACGCGAGCCAAGGATCTCATGGCTGAGCATAAGCCAGGGTTCCTTCCTTCTCCAAAATCCCAGCGAAAATCCCAGCCAAAGATCTCATGGCTGAGCACAAGTCAAAATTCCCTCCTTCTCCATAATCCCAGCCCAAATCCCAGCCAGGGATCTTCTGGCTGAGCACGAGCCAGAGCTGCTGGTGGGGTCCCAGACCCACACGAGCTCCACATGAACCCCCAGCTTGTCCGGGATGGGCCCAGTTCCCCCAGTGGCTCCCAGCTGTGTCTGTGGAGCTCGCACACCATCACCAGCTTTGAACTGGGCTGAGCTGGGAAGACGCTCCGTGGTATTATGGGGTGGATTTTCGCTGGGGATGGAGCTGAAGGAGCTGTCCCTGTTTTGAAGCCTCTCCCCCCAACCCGAGCCGGGAGGTGGCCGGGGACACCATCGTGTTCCGGGACACGCAGATCGGCAGCAGCGCCGTGTACCAGTGCAACGCCTCCAACGAGCACGGCTACCTGCTGGCCAACGCCTTCGTCAGCGTGCTGGGTGAGTCCCAGGGGCTGGGAGCATCCAAACTTCCCATTCCCATGGAATCCGAGGATGGGTTGGGTTGGAAAAAGACCTTAAAGTTCGTTTGAAGCTCAGCTCGAAAGGGGGGATGCGCCACGGTGCCGTTGACAAAGCGGTGTTGGATTGTAGGTTGGACTTGATGATCTTAAAGGTCTTTTGGAAGCTTGTTGGAAAACTTCCCAAGCTTTTTCTCTACCTGGTTAATTCTGGGATTCATCTAAAATTCCATCCCTCTGCCAAGGGTCAGGGACACCTTCTGCTATCCCAGGTTGCTCCAAGCTCTGGCCTTGGATACTCCCAGGGATCCAGGGGCAGCCACAGCTTCTCTGGGAATTCCATCCCAGCCCCTCCCCACCCTCACAGCCAGGAATGTCATCCCAATATCCCATCTAAACTATCCTATTTTAGTTTAAAACCATTCCCCTTTATCCTATTACCATATTCCCGTGTCAAAGTCACTCTCCCTGGTTTTTCCAAGCCCCCTTTTCCATGCAGAAGATTTCCATGGGTCTTCCCCTTTGCTGCTCTGAGGGAATGCACAAAAGAACCCAGGCCTTGGAGCAGGAATCCATTGCCGTGGATTCAAACCAGGCAAAGGCTGAGCAAATCCAGGGATATGAGTCACAAAATGAGGCTGGAAGGAGAGGGAAGGAGAGCTGAGCTGGAATGGAGGAGCTCTGCCATGTTTTGAAAGCAACAGCAGGGAAGGTGAACCAAAAAAAAGGGGGAAAGCCTGGGAAAGAGCAGCAAAATCCACTTTTTCTCCTTCTCCACGGCTGGAATTTTGGCAGATGTCGTCCCCCGGATCCTGGCCCCCCGGAACCAGCTGATGAAAGTGATCCAGAACAACAGGACCCGCCTGGATTGTCCCTTTTTCGGGTCTCCCATCCCCACCCTGCGCTGGTAAGAGCCGGATCCCATCCCACTGCATGCCGAGGGGTGGGAAAGGGGGAGTTCCCTGCTTTTCCTTCCCTTCCAACAGCACTTTTCGTTGTTGGGAGGTTTAAGAACGGCCAGGGGAACACGCTGGACGGAGGCAACTACAAAGCCCACGAGAACGGGAGCTTGGAGATGTTCATGGCTCGGAAGGAGGACCAGGGGATCTACACCTGCGTGGCCACCAACATCCTGGGGAAGGACGAGGCCCGGGTCCGCCTGGAGGTCAAAGGTAGGGGCACAAGAGGGGCCAAAATCTTGGGTCTTCTGGAAGTTGGAGCAGAAAGGGTTGAGGTCAATATCCTGGATTTTCTGGAAGATGCAGTAGAAATAGTTGAGGTTAAAATCTTGAATTTTCTGGAAGTTGCGGCAGAAATACCTGAGGTTAAAACCTTGGGTTTTCTGGAAGTTGAAGTAGAGCTCATGCAGACCCCACAAAAGTTGTGAGGAGACCTGAAGAGTTTGGGGTGGGACCCTTTGTTTGTGACCCCATGGAGACCCCACCAGGATCACGAGGGGACACGAGAAATTTAGGACACAACCCTTGATCTTGTACAGACCCCACAAAGGTTGTGAGGGGACCTGAGGAATTTGGGGTGTGACCATTTTTTGTGACCTTGTGCAGACCCCACCGAGGTTGTGAGGGGACCGGAAGAGTTTGGGGTGTGACCCTTTTTTTGTGACCCTCTACAGACCCTACCAGAATCGTGAGGGGCCCCGAGGACCAGGTGGTCAAGAGGGGCACCATGCCCCGGCTCCACTGCCGCGTCAAGCACGACCCCACGCTGCGGCTCACGGTCACCTGGCTCAAGGACGATGCCCCCCTGTACCTGGGAAGCAGGTCTGTGCCCAAGAATTCCACAGATTTCTCTCCCAGGATTGTTAGATTTTTAGCAGAACGTTCTGGAGCCCCCCGGGGATAAATATTGAGTTCCCACCCAAGCAACTTCTGATGTTTTCGACACTTTTTAACCTCACCCACTCCCTCCAGCCGTTCCAGCTAATTTATCAGCAAATCCAGCCTTTGCTGCAGGTTTTATTCCAGAGTATTTTAGGACATCTTGATAAAACCTGGGAGTTCATAACGAGCCGCTCCGAAATTAATGTTCCTCTGCTGTGGCTGGTGCAGCTTTAATTTCCTTTCCATCTGACACTCCCCTTCTTGTGAAGCAAGATCTGATCCCAAGGCACGAGCCCGGGGTTGGCTGTTGTCCTAAAAATGTGATTATTCCCCAGATACATCCCAGGGCGTGTGATTCCTTAGGAAATGAGCTTTCCAAGAACATCCTTAGCTGATAAAACCTCCAGACCACACACCCTCGCCTACTCTGCTTGAGTTTCCAGCTGGATTTTGTCAGGGAGCATCCAGCCCTCAACGCTGCTTCCTAAATATGTGGGGGCAGAGTTTTGGGATGTTGTTTCCTTGAAGGATGAAGAAGGAGGAGGATGGCCTGACGATCTTTGGAGTGGGTGAGAAGGACCAGGGCGACTACACGTGTGTGGCCAGCACGGAACTGGACAAGGACTCAGCCAAGGCCTATCTCACCGTGCTGGGTAAAACCCTCCTGACCCCATAGCTGAGAGCTTGGCTTTGAACAGGACACCCCGAAGGGGTGGAAGAGGGGTCTGGGCTCCAAGAATTTCCCCTGGAAGCTCAGGGAGGTGCCAGCAGAGCAGGGGTTCTGTTGTTGCAGGATTCGCTGCCTCGTCTCGGGCAACGGCACAGAAATGGTGCCAAAAACCCCTGGTATTTGAGGGCAGAAAATTGAACCAGAGTTACTGCCAAAAATGTCCCCGGGTGGATGCTGAAGCTCCATGAGAACGGTCCTAAATTTGGGAGCGAATTTAGTGGGGTGTTGGGGTGCTGAGCAGTGGGGTTGGGGCTGAGCCAGCTCCTCCTGGCCCCTCTGTGTCTCCCTCGTGTGTCCGCTTTGCAGCAGGGGAGGGACGAACTTCGCCTCGTTCCCCGTTTGTGCCACTGCAAGCTCTGCTTGGCAAACAGCGATTTATCATCCCCTGGCCACCTCCGATGCCCGGGAATGCCACAACCCGCCAGTGCCCCTCCACAGCTGGAACAGGAATCCCAAATCCCAAATAACTCCCCTGGGCTTGATTTAATTCCCCTCCTTTCCCCCTCGTTGCTCATTAACCCCACATCAGGCTGATATTTCCCTTTTGCTGTCAACGACAAGCGTGGGCAAAGCCCGGAGGTCTCTGGGGGAAGGATATTCCTGCCCTGCTTCCCAAACTGGATCAATTCCTGCTGAAATCCGGAACTTTATGTTTGCCAAGTGCTCCTTTGGCCACCCAAGCTTAAACTAACCCGGTTAACAAGCACTGTCTTACCTTGCAGCCCTCCCTGCTAATCGGTCGAGAGAGTTACCCAAAGGTAATCAATCATCACTAATTCCTCGCCTTCCTTTAATTTTCCCACCTTGGTTTTGGTTTTTCCCTCGCCAGTAACTCCAAGGGAAAAGGGTGGCAGCTGGAAAACCCGGGGAATGGTGCTTCCAAGTTGTCCTTGAAGGAGCTGGAGCTCCAAATCCTGTCCAAAATGTCCTTTAAGGAGCTGAAGTTTCAAGTCACAAATCCTCCTAACCCGGCACCTGGTGCTTCCCCCACCAGTTTGGGTTTTTTTTGGGAAAGGCAGGATTTTTCCTGGGAAATGTAGGATTTTTTTCTGGGAAAGGAAGGACATTTTCCTGAGAATGGCAGGATTTTTTTCCTCTGAAAGGCAGGACTTTTTCCTGAGAAAGGCAGGATTTTTCCTGAGAAATGCAGGATTCTCCAGGGAAAGGCAGGATTTCCAGGCAAGGCACTGCCAGAAATGACCACGTTTATATTTTAAAAATCACTCCGGTCCCCCAAAGAGCTGCAGGACAGGGGCTGTGCCCTGGAGCACATCCTGCCACAGGGCTGGGAGAGGTGACAGGAACTGGGACTCGCTGCTGGGACAATTCCAGCCTCATTTATCCCATTCCAACAGCACGGCCTGACCCACCCGGGGACTTGGAGCTGACGGATCTGGCCGAGAGGAGCGTGCGGCTGACGTGGATCCCCGGTGACGACAACAACAGCCCCATTACAGGTCTGTCCCCAAAATTCCTGTCCCCCGCTTTCTCCTTCCCAACGATCGGAAAATCCCTTCACCCACCTCTCCTGCTCTTCCCATGATTCGGAGAAAGAAGGACTTGACAATTAGAAATTGTTTTATTTCCAGCTGGGACGCACGAGGGGCTATCTCCTCCAAACCGCGCGTGCTTGGGTGACTTTCTCCCAGCTGTTTATCCTCTGAAATATTACAGATGTGTTAAATTTCACAATACGCCTACACATATTCATTACTGAGCCCCTCCCTGGCCTCATTTTGTGTTAAAATGAGCTAAAAAGCCCTTCTGCGGTCGTGCAGTCCCCTCCGGTGGTTGTGGGCCGGGGTCTTCTGAGGAAGGCCGGAGTCTTCATCACGGTGGCTTTCTTTTCACCTCTCCCAGGCGCAGTAAGGATTTGGCCTGTTCTCAGGTTAGCTGGCCTTGGCCAAAACCACAGCAAAACCTGATTTCGCTGGCTCCAGACCATAAAGTTCTGCTTTATGGAATCTTAACAATACCCAAGTCCCGCTTTGCTGAGTTTCAATATCACACATCTTCCCTACGTGACTTCTACATAATACCTACCTAGCAGTCGAGCTTAGCAGCTGATTTTCCGTGTGCTTTCAAGCTGTTCCTCTACAAAACCAAACAATCCGTTCTTAAAGCTTCGCACCATCGATTCCATAGAAGTCCCCAAACCCACCAAATAACCTGTCCTTAAAGCTTTGTATTTTCACACCCGTGAATGTCCCCCGTATCATCCCAGACTACATTGTCCAGTTTGAGGAAGACAGATTGCAGCCGGGAATATGGCACGACCACTCCAGGTATCCCGGGAGCGTCAACTCGGTCGTGCTGAGCCTGTCCCCGTACGTGAATTATCAATTTCGGGTGATCGCCGTCAACGACGTGGGCAGCAGCGTGCCCAGCCAGCCCTCTGAGCGCTACCAGACCAATGGGGCACGTGAGTTCCTTTTTTTTTTCCCAGCATTTTTGTCCTTGGAATCCACCTCTCTCCATGGAGGACCTTCCCTCCGCCCCAGGAATAGGTTGGCACCGTGGAATTTTCTGTACGGGATTCTCAAAGCCTGCGGGTGAAGCCCTTCAGGGCAGCAAAACTCGGGGGTTTATGGAGAAGTTGCTCGTTCGTTGTAGGAGAAGTTGGTTTTCCTTAAAGGGAAGATTTCTGAAGGAGTTTTTTCATTCCTTTCAGACTAGGGGAAGTTCGAGAATCTGTAGGAAAATCAGATTTAAGTGCAAATATTGTCAATTATTTGCCACAGCTGGTCGGTGCTGTGGGGCTGGGGACATCCTGGCACAGATTATCCCCAAAAAATGTGGCTGCCCCATCCCTGGAAGTGTCCAAGGCCAGGATGGACTGGGCTTGGAGCACCCTGGGATAGGGGAAGGTGACCCTGCCCATGGCAGGGGGTGGAATTGGGTGATTTTAAGGTCCCTTCCAACCCAAATTCCATGACAAAGGAACAAAACGAGCTCCAATCCACAACCAAGGCTCGGGTCTTGAATTTGTCTTCCCATTGCTCTGTCAGGGAATATTTGGGAAAATTCCACACGAGGATTTCACAGGAATCTCAGCAGTTCTGCTGCATTTCTTCCTTTACCCATTCCAGGGAGATTTTTGTAGGATCTGCTGGCATCTAGTGTTGGCTCCCAACAGTGCCCGCCGCGTTTCAGGCTCAAAGCGACCAACTCTGCTCGCTCCACAATGGTTTCCTTTCAGAGATTTAGGACAAAAAAAGAGCCTCCTAAATAAGTGGCCTGGTTTTCCAGAGGACTGAGAGTCTCGTGTCCCATTAACCTGAATGGGAACTTCTGGAAAAATCAGGACATTAACTTCTGTCTTGGAAGGACTTTCGGCTTGCAGGGTTTTAACCACTCAGTGGTTGGTTTTCAGTGTTGAAAAACTCATTTTTTTGGTTTTCAATGTGAATTTCAGGTCCTGAAATAAATCCAACGGGAGTTCAAGGGGCGGGGACCCAAAAAAACAACATGGAGATAACATGGACCGTGAGTTTTCCTTGGATGCTTTTTGGGATGGAGTTGCAGGATGAGGGGGAATGGGTTCACAGTGAGAGAGGGCAGGGGTGGATGGGATATTGGGAATAAATCCTTCCCTGGGAGGGTGGGGAGGGGCTGGGATGGAATTCACAGAGAATCCATGGCTGCCCCATCCCTGGAAGTGTCCAAGGCCAGGTTGGAGCAACCTGGGATGGTGGAAATGTCTCTGCCCATGGAATGGGATGGTATGGGATGGGATTTCAGGTCCCTTCCAACCCAAACCATTCCATGATTCCATGAAATAAAAAGCAGAAGGTACAAAAAACCAGCCCTATTCCGTGCTGTGATAAAAAGAATAATTTGAAAAAATTAAAAACAAAATAAATCAAAGATGTGACACCCAAAGATGCCAGATCCCAGACTGAGCTTCCTGAGAGTGCTCCGAAGTGGATTCCTTGAGCAGCTCAAGAGGATTTGCGGAGTTGCTCCTGCTTTGCTCCCTGCACCAGCAGGTGTCAGCCACAAATCAGGGATGAGCTCTGGGGAGGGCTGGAATGGCAGCGGGAATAGAGACTGGAATGTGGGGATAATACATATGGAATATTCATGGTATAATTCTATATTATGTATGGATTTGATTTATTCTGGATAATATATGGATAGGGAATCTGGGCTAGTGGAAGAGTCCCAGATTCCCTATCCATATATTATGAAGAAGTGTAGATGGATGGGGCTTGGAATTTCAATCCCTTTCAACCCAAACCATTCCAGGAATAAAATCCTGGATTCTGTGAATAAAATTCCCTGGTCCTGCACAAGAACTCATTCTGCCTCTCCTTGGGAACAAAACCTTGCCCTCCTTTGGGATTTGCTGGTGGAGCCTGAAACGAGACCCCGCTGCTGAGCAGAACATTTTTGTATCTCCACAGCGGAGAAATCCAATTTNCCCCAGGGGAGAAATCCATTTTTTTTTTTTTTTTTTTTTTTTTTTTTTTTGCCTTCTCACTTTCCCTTCTCTGTTTCGCCGCACTGAAGCCTCTGAACGCCACCCAGGCCTACGGGCCCAACCTCAGGTACATCGTGAGGTGGCGGCGGCGGGACCCGCGCGGGAGCTGGCACAACGAGACCGTGCGGGGCACGCGGCACGTGGTGTGGAACACCCCCATCTACGTCCCCTACGAGATCAAGGTGCAGGCCGAGAACGACTTCGGCAGAGCCCCGGAACCCGACACTTACATCGGATACTCCGGCGAGGATTGTGAGTATTCCTGCAGCTGCAGGTGGGATTTTGGGGATGGTGCCACGCCAGGGCAAGGGTGTGACCGGGATGTGAGTGGGGCACCGCGGGATTTGGGATAAAAATCCATTTTCAGGTTGGACAAGGCTTGGAGGGCCTGGGCTATGGGAGGCCATGGCCACTTTGGATGGTGGAAGGTGTCCTATCCATGGCCACCTGGGCTATGGAAGTTGTCCCTATCCATGGTCACTTTGGATGGTGGAAGGTGTCCCCACCCGTGGCCACTTGGGCTATGGAAGGTGTGAAGGCTATGGGGGCAAAGAAGAGAGACCAAACCTTCTCCTGCCTCTATTTGAGGGCTGGGATGGGTTAAAAATCCTAAAAATCTGCAAAAACCGTCCCCAAAAATAGTCACATCTGAGCTGCTTCACTCCAGATCTCCCCACACAGCAGGAGCTGTAAAAAGGAGGTAAAATCCCAACAGGATCAACAGCAAATCGACCAAATTCCCATTAAAAATAGGGAAATAAGGGGTTTTTTGGAACTTAGGGGTCCAACTTCAGGCCAGGTAAGACAGGAAAGGGTTGGATGTGCTGGGATCTTTCACCTGGAGAGGGAGGTGAGGCAGACCCTTCCCAGCAGCAGGAATTCCTGCTTTTAGCTGGATCAGGAATGTTCTCCTGATGGCTGGAGAAGTGAAATGGGATTTATTTTCTTCCCATGGGGCTGCTTGGGGGGTTAGTGATGGGAAAAGCACGGCAGGGGGTGTCCAGGTGTCCAGCTGTCCATCTGTCCGAGCTCCAGGGTCACTCCAGGTTCCCAACCACCACTCTGCTTTATCCCTGCCCGCCCAGATCCCAAGGCCGCGCCCACGGATATCAGGATCAGAGTGTTAAACAGCACAGCCATAGCTCTGACCTGGACCCGGGTGCACCTGGACACCATCCAGGGACAGCTCAAGGAGTACAGAGTGAGCCAATCCCAAAAATTCCCCGCTTGGCACTGACCGTTAACCCAGCTAAACCTCCCAGAATTCCCAGCTGGATGCGGCTGCTGGATGTGGGGATGACAGAAAACTTCCCTGTGGTCGCTTTTGAGTTTGGGGCAGCACCAAGGGTTTGGTCTTTGGGGTGTCAGGATGGGGTTGGGGATGTCTCCTGCTGCTTCCTCCGGGCTTGGCTGCAGGATTTGGGGTGCTCCAAGGAAATGGGGAGGGATTGGAATGGTCCTGCCCATGGAGCAAAGGGAGGTCTGAGGGAATGACCCCAGGCAGGTCAGGTTTTGTGTCATCCCCAAAATATTGACAGTGTTTTTTACTGATCAACAACCCCTGCAAAGCCTAAACTCACAGTCAGGACTAACTGGGCACTAAAACCAGCGTGGATCCGGGTTTTTCTGGGTCTTTCCTTGTTTATATTTAATATTTATCCATTTTTCTGGGTTCATATTTAATATTTATCCATCTTTCTGGGTTTATGTCAAATATTTAATATTTACTGCTGATGCACAGAGGATGGAGACGTTCAAACCAAGCCAAATCCTGAGCAGGGCCCTTCCCTGGGCGTTAAAACATTCCCAAAACCTCGTGTCCAGCAAAAATCCCAGCATTCCAAACACAATCATCCACTGGTTCTCCTTTTCCTGATTCTGGGGGATTTTTGGAATGGATCCTTATTTCTGCTTGGAATAGGATTTACAGTCAGGGGCTTGAACGGGAGAATTCCCAAATTCAGGGTTTTTTTTCATGCCTGGGTGTGTCCCACCTTTCCTCATCCCCCATTCCGGGGCTATTCCAAATGGAAAGGAAGAATCATTTGGTTTCTAAGGTTTGGGAATTAGGGACAGCTTCAGTCTGAGCTCGGTGGTTTTGCTCTACATTTTGGGAAGATTTTAACGCCCTGCTCAGCCTCTTCCTCTTCTTTCCACCCCCAATTTTCCTCATGGAGCTCCACTAATCCCAATAAAAACTTCCACCGCCCTGAGCTGCCTTTAAAGGCAAAACTCTGCTTTTTAACCTCTAAAAAAACCCCCCGAAAACCGCAATTAAAAGGGAAAAACTTCACCTGGCCTGCGTGTTTCTTGAAGGCCTATTTCTGGAGAGACAGCAGCTTGCTGAAGAACCTGTGGGTCTCCAAAAAACGGCAGTTTGTGAGTTTTCCCGGAGACCGCAACCGGGGCACTGTGTCCCGGCTGTTCCCTTACAGCAACTACAAGCTGGAGATGGTGGTCACCAACGGCCGGGGGGACGGCCCCCGCAGCGAAATGAAGGAATTCCCAACCCCTGAAGGAGGTACGTTCCCACTGGGAATTTTTTTTTCCCCGCTGGGAGAGGTTTGGGTGCAGCTGAGCAGCGGCCAGGGAGCGTTTTTAGCTGAGCGTCACCAGGTTTTGGGAGATCGCTGGCGGTGACGTTGCTGAAGCCGCGGCTGGAGTTGGCCGTCAGCATTCCCAAAAATCCCTGTTGGGTGCTCTGGATGCCTCAGCCAGGAAGATTTGGGGGTGAACACGAGAAATGTTTGCAAAACCCTTTCCCAGGCACAGCTTCGTGCCTGTGATTTGCTGCTCAAGCCGCAGTTTGGGGACGTGGCAGTGGATGAATCCATCCTGGAAAAGGCAGGAAAACCTTCCCAAGACCTTCAGGAAGGACACCACGGATTCCTCAGCCAGGAAGATTTGGGGCTGAACAAGATAAATGTTTGCAAAAGCCTTTCCCAGGCATGGCTCCATGCCCTTGGTTTGCTGCCCGAGCTGTGAATGTCCCCAAGCCGTGGTTTGGGGACATGGCAGTGAATGGATCCATCCTGGAAAAGGCAGGAAAACCTTCCCAGGACCTTCAGGAAGGACATCACAGATTCCTCAGCCAGGCTTTTAAGGCAAGAGCACCTCGTTCTTGTGTCAAGGATGAACTCGAGGGTTTAATTTTGTTGCTGGCACAGGAGCTATTTATAGACACGCCGATAATTCCGCGTTGGAGCTGCAATTCCAGCGGCTGGAAGTGACTCTTCCGACACCACAGGAGGGAATTTGGGCACAGAAGGTCACAAAAACGCAAGAAAAGATTTGCAAGTCTTGTCTCAAAATATTTTGGGGTCGCCCCTTTTCCCTTCCTCCACGTCCAGTCACATCCCATCCCATCGTCTGCCTCTTCCTTCACAATTCCTTGGAAAAATCCCCATTTTCAAAGGATTTTCTCTGCATAATTGAGGTTGTTTCAGAAGAAAGGATTCAGGGGCATTGCGACCTCGTGTTCTGGGGGATTTGGGGTGGCTTTGGACGTTTGGGGTGGCAATAAGGACATGTGGGTGGCGTGAATTAATAATTACAGGGGATTTTACTCTTATCACGGGGAAAATGCGGATTTTAATTTTCCCTACACCACCAAGCCCTTTTATCGACTCCAGCTGACATTGAGGAGGCTGAAGGATATCCTGAGCAACTAAAAATAAACCCCTGAGCTCTCCCATCTCTCTTCCCCCAATTAAGACGCCGCAACTAGGAGGAAATCAGGAGAATAATTTAACTCCAGGCTGGATAGTTCTTTCCTTCCTTCAGTAGTTAAAGCAGCGATAATCCCAAATATTCCTTAGGGTGAGGAGCTGTGGGCATCAGCTCCTTGGGGGAGAACTCCAGAATTCCAGTTTCCAACGATTCTTTGGGATAAGAGAAGCCACTTTTGGGGGTTCTGGGAGAGAAATTTTTGGGATGAAAATGTTGGGATGGGTAGGGGGGGTAGAAAGAAGGTCAGGAAATTTGGGTCCAAGAGAAGTGGGGCTGGAGTTAAAGAAGTTTTTGGAATATTTTATGGTTTTAAGAGAGAAATTTTCTGGATGAAAACATTGGGATGGGTGGGGATGTAAGGAAGGATGGGAAATTTGGGTCCAGGAGAAGTGGAGCTAGAGATACGTTTTGGGATAACTTTATGGTTCTAAAAGAGAAATTTTCGGGATGAAAACCTTGGGATAGGAGGGGATTTTAAGGAAGATCAGGAAATCTGTGTCCAGCAGGAAAAGTGGGGCTGGAGCTGCCCCCCAGCTCTGCTTCTGTGGCCTCACTGGAAGATCACACAGGATTGGGATCTCACCGGAGCCGCTCCGCTTTTCCTCCCTGCTGAAAATCCCACCCGGCTCAGGGTTTTTGGGATAAATCCAGCTGGTGGGTGTGTCTGTGGGGGAATTTCAGAGCCCAGCCCGTGGCGGGTTCGTTACCCCGTGTGGTGTTGTTTTCTCCTCTCTCCCGTCCCCGCTCCCCTCCAAGTGCCCAGCTCCCCCAGGTACCTGCGGATCCGCCAGCCCAACCTGGAGATCATCAACCTGGAGTGGGATCACCCCGAGCATCCCAACGGGATCATCACGGGATACACGCTCCGCTACCAGCCCTGTACGTTCCACCGCTTCTTCCCGGGGGTCAATCAGGAAATCCTTCCCATTCCTGCTTTTTCCCAGGGCAGGGAGGTCTGTGAGGAGATGGAGACTTCCACGGTGGGACCAGCTGGTGTTGGGAGGGGTTCTGGGTGTCTGCTGTGGGGGTGGTGGGTGCTCAGAAGCTCCCCAGGATCAATTTTTGAGGGAAAATCAGCCGGATCTTGGATTTAGGAAGATTTTAGGTGCAGCCTGAGGCGTTTTTGTGCTCGCCTCACACAGTTTGGATGAGGTGATGCCCAAAACCTGAATGTCCCTGAGCCTTTTCTGCCCGCCTGAATGTCCCCCCCCGCAGGTGCCCAGCCAGGCTGTCCCCAGACACCCCTAACTGGGTGTTTTTAACAGCTCTGAGCCCCACAGTGACCCCACAGTGACCCTACAATAACCCCACAATGACCCCACAGACCCACAGTGACCCACAATGACCCAGAGTGACCCACAATGACCCCACAGTGACCCCACAATGACCCCAAAGTGACCCCACAGACCCACAGTGACCCCACAATGTCCCCACAGTGACCCCACAATGACCCCACAAACCCTGCTGGGGGCGAGGGATGAGCTGGACACCCCAGAAATTCCTGACCCCAGGCTGAGCCCAGCCCACCCCAATTTCCCTCTGCAGTTAATGGGTCCCGGACGGGCCGGACGGTGGTGGAGAACCTGTCCCCAAACCAGACGAAGTTCACCCTGCAGAGGTCAGACCCCATCTCCCGCTACCGCTTCGTGCTCTCCGCCCACACGCAGGTGGGAGAGGGAGAGACCCTGAAGGAGGAGTCGCCGGCGCTGCTGGATGAAGGTAAGGGCAGCACCCGGCTCTGCCGAGGGGATGGGAGGGACAGAGTGTGGCAAACCCAAAAACGGCATCGTGAGAGGATGTGGCAACCCCAAAAAGCGGCATGGTGACAAGATGGCATTGTGACAGGCCATGACAAAGCCAAAAATGGGATCATGGCAGGCCATGGGACAGCCCAAAAAATGACATTGAGACAGGCCATGGCAAACCCAAAAATAGGATTGTGACAGGCCATGGCAAAGCCCAAAATTGGGATCGTGGTAGGCCATGGGACATCCAAAAAATGGCATCTTGACAGGGTGTGGCAAACCCAAAAATGGCATCATGACAGGCCAAGGCAAAACTCAAAAAATGACATAGAAACAGGCCAAGTCAAACCCAAAAATGTCATTGTGACAGGCCATGGAACAGCCCAAAAATGTGATCGTGGCAGGCCATGCCAAATCTCAAAAATGGCATCGTGACAGGATGTGTCAAACCCAAAACATGGCATCGTGACAGGCCAGGCAAACCCAAAAATGTCATCGTGACAGGCCATGGAACAGCCAAAAAATGGGATCAGGGAATCCAAAATCCAGGAGTGCAGGACAGCGATGGCTGCATGGATTTTCCTGCGGAGGTGGAGGTGGCCAAATGCTGCAGTGAAAACCCAACCGAGGTGACCTGGGGACCGTCCCGAGCTCCGGGGAACCTCCTGGCTGTCCCCGAGGGAGGGACAATTCCTTGTGTGCCCTGGAGCAGGAGGAAATTCCCTGAACTTGTGTTTTATACCAAAAGAGGGCTCAGGGTGAGATGGCATTCAGGAATTCCTTGCTCGGAGGGTTTGGAAGCGCTGGCACGGAGAGGTTTTGGATGTTCCTGCATCCCTGGGAGTGCCCTGGGTCACCTTGGAGCCACCTGGGATGGTGGAAGTGTCCCTGGGTGGGTCTGGATGGGATTTGAGGTCCTTTCCAACCCATTCCATGGTTTTGGGATGTTGTTCTCATGCTGAGGGTGAAGCTCGGATTTGTTCCTCTGTGTGAGCTCAACAGGGGCAGATTTGGGGGATTTTTGAGTGCAGGGACCTTGGTGTCACCTCTCTGTCACCCCCCACGTGTCACCCGACCCTAAAAACCTCCCAAGCCCCAATCTCGGCCTCATAATCAAATAAATTCCCAGTGCCACCTCTCTGTCACCCCCCAAGTGTCACCCGATCCTAAAAACCTCCAGAGCTCCAGTCTCGGTCCCATAATCAGATAAAATTCCCGCTGTGGAACATCCATCAAATTTAAGTGGAAGCTGCGGAGCCCTGAGGGAACCAAGGACGGCTCTTTCCCCTTTTTAGGCTCGGCTGGCAGAGTTGGGATTGGGGTAGAGCTGGGATTTAATGGGGGTTTTGTCTCCTTCCCTCCTGGGATTGGGTTAGAGCTGGGATTTAATGGGGGTTTTGTCTCCTTCCCTCCTGGGATTGGGTTAGAGCTGGGATTTAATGGGGTTTTTTTTTCTCCTTCCCTCCATCCCCCCATCCCAGCTAATGGCTCTGAGTGGGGAAAGCAATTCCAGCCCGGATCCAATGGGAATAAAACCATTCCCAACACCCCTGGGGTGGGATCCAGGAAAATTTATTGGACGGGGGGGAGAAAACGTCCAAGGAAAACATGACAAGGGCCTGGAATTGCCTCAAAGAGGAATTGTGAGAGCTCAGGGGTTGGGTTGAAGTTGAAAATTGAATATTTTTAGCTGTTCACAACCGGATTTTTTGTTTCTGGGCGCCGATAACGATGAGATAACGGCCAGGATCACCTCGTGGTGTGTCCGTTTTAATTGATTTATAGCAGGAATTTCTATCAGGAATTTATGATTTATAGCAGGAATTAGCAGGGGGTGCCCAAACCTGCTGGGCAAGGTAAGGAAGCCACTCTGAGGGGTTTGGGGTGAGGATGTGGCCAAAAAAAGGACAAAGTTTGGCCGTCAAACAGCTAAAAATAATAAAATTGAACTAATTCACGCCCAAATCACAGAAATTTGCCCTCCGAGCACGAGGTACAACAGGAAATAGGTGAGTTTTGCTCGCTTTGATGGCACCTCCTGCCGAGCTGCTGGAAAGACTGGAATTTAAGGCTGGGATTTAAGGAAAATAAGCAGATTAAGGAAATTGAACCCGTTAACACCTCCCGAGGTGATTTTCTGCACATCAGACCCCTCCTGATGTGGGGGAGTTTAAATCAGGTGGGATGAGCAAGGAAAAAAAAATCGAGGCAAAATTCGGTGTCAAAACCGGGGGGTTTTTTTTGGGATTAGACCTAAACACCCCCTTAAGTACTCGGCTTAACGACACCAGACACCACCGTCACCTCGATGCCACCGCTGTCACCTCAGCGCCCCCTCTGGCACCTCCACGGTGATTAACCTGGATCCTGGTGTGGTTTATCCTGAACTCCTGGTTTATCCCGGGTTCCTGCTTTATCCTGTGTTCCCTGGCCTGGTTTATCCTGGATTCCCTGGCCTGCTTTATCCCTGACTCCTGGTTTATCCCGGATTCCTTGGCCTGGTTTATCCCTGACTCCTGGTTTATCTCTGATTCCTGGTTTATCCTGGATTCCCTGGCCTCGTTTATCCCAGATTCCTGGTTTATCCCAGATTCCCTGGCCTGGTTTATCCCTGATTTCTGGTTTATCTCGGATTCCCTGGCCTGGTTTATCCCTGATTTCTGGTTTATTCCTGATTCCCTGGCCTGGTTTATCCCTGATTCCTGGTTTATCTCTGATTCCTGGTTTATCCTGGATTCCCTGGCATGGTTTATCCCAGGTTCCTGGTTTATCCTGGATTCCCTGGCCTGGTTTATCCCTGATTCCTGGTTTATCCCAGAATCCCTGGCCTGGTTTATCCCTGATTCCTGGTTTATCCTGGATTACCTGGCCTGGTTTATCTCCGATTCCTGGTTTATCCTGGATTCCCTGGCCTGGTTTATCCCCGATTCCTGGTTTATCCCAGATTCCCTGACCTGAATTTATCCCTGATTCCTGGTTTATTCCTGATTTCTCGTTTATCTCTGATTCCTGGTTTATCCCGGATTCCTGGATCCCAGGGCATCTCCCAGGTTGAATTGAATCCCGTTTTCCCCCTCTCTCTCCTCTCTCCAGTAACTCCGAGTGTTCCGACGGCGCATTGGGGTGCTTTGATAAATTCCTGTGTTTTTCTCTCCCCTCTTTCTCTCCCTTTTCCCTTTTTTTTCCCCCCTCTTTTCCCTGGCGCTGCCTCCGAAGCCACGCCAAGCCCAGGTACCGTACCCGGAGGTAACCGGCAGCATGGGGGCAACGGAGCTTGCCAATTAAGCCGCCAATTAAGCCGAAAAGTTCATTAAAACACTTCCAATGGCCACGCCAATTGGGCATTTCAATCATTTCAGGCACAAAGGGGAGCAGGGCGGCTCCACAGCGGGGCAGGCCAAGATTAAAAGGTCTCTAAGCCGGGCTTAAAAGCTGCTCAAAAATCTCCTGAAAACCAAACCGCGGTGGCCACGGACTGGGAGAGCCCAAGGGAGAGTCGAGTTCCCATTAAAATGAAGTTTTTCCCTATTAAAGAGGGGGTTTTTTTTCCTTATTAAAGAGGGTTTTTTCCCCTTATTAAAGAGGGTTTTTTCCCTATTAAAGAGGATTTTTTTCCTATTAAACAGGGTTTTCTTTCCCTATTAAACAGGGGTTTTTTCCTTTTAAATAGGACTTTTTTCCCTATTTAAAGTGATTTTTTTTCCCTATTAAAGAGGATTTTTTTCCTATTAAACAGGGTTTTCTTTCCCTATTAAACAGGGGTTTTTTCCTTTTAAATAGGACTTTTTTCCCTATTTAAAGTGATTTTTTTTCCCTATTAAAGAGGATTTTTTCCTCCTATTAAACAGGGGGTTTTTTTCCCCATTAAAGAGTTTTTCCCCCTATTAAAAAGGATTTTTTCCCCTAATAAAGAGGGCTTTGCCCCCCCATTAAACAGAGGGTATTTTCCCTACTAAAGAAGTTTTTTCCCTATTAAAGATGGTTTTTTCCCTATCATACAGTGTTTTTTCCCTTAATAAAGGGGATTTTTTTCCTATTAAAGAGGGAATTTCCCCTATTAAAGAAGGGGTTTCCCTATTATACAGGGATTTTTTTCCCTATTAAAAAGGGAATTTTCCCTATTAAAGAGGGGTTTTCCCTATTAAAGAGGGGTTTTCCCTATTATATAGGGACTTTTTTTTCCCCTATTATATAGGAATCTTTTTCCCCTATTAAAGAGGGATTTTCCCCATTAAAGAGGGGTCTTCCCCCCTTTTTAAGAGGAGCATTTTCCCCTATTAAAGAAGTTTATTTTCCCCCGGTTTTAGAGGTTTTTCCCCCTATTTTACAGCGGTTTTTCCTACTAATAAGGGGTTTTTTTTCCCTATTAAAGAGTGTTTTTCCCTATTAAAGGAATTTTTTCCCTGTTAAAGAGCTTTTTCCTCTCTCCTAGAGGATTTTAACCCCAGTTCCGCACAAATCCCTCTCCCTTTTTAACCCTCACCCTACAAAACACAGAACATTTCTGACTCCCTGGGGTCCTCCCTTCACCCGCGGGATCGCAGCTGGAGATTTGGGATAATTTTTGGTTTTTTTGGAATTCCCCTGTGCCTCCCCCAGGGAGATTCCTCCCGTTCCCGGTGTCCATTGGAAGGGTTGAGCGGGAATTTGTGCATGTTCTGCATGGAGCCTTCCGCTGGCTTTGCCCTCCTCGCAATTCCCAAAAACCTGGCAGCAGGGAGGGACCTTTTTTTTCCAGCACCAGGGACAGCTCCTCCTCCTGCCGCTTCCATGGAAAACCCAATCCCGGTTATCCCAGCGCCGCCCCGCAACTCCCCGACACAATTCCAAGACACCCAGGGAAGGATTCCCACCTCTCACAGACTTGGAAAAATTCTGATTTTTCCACACCCAGCGCGTGTTTCCCACATTCCAAGCGGCGGGAGAGCCTTTTCCCAGCTCGGGAATGCGGGAATGGCGGAGCCAGGTGGTGCAGCCGGCCTCCAACTCATCCCAAAAATGCTTTTTTTGGGAGCAGCAGCAGCTCCCAAATTCCCGCACCGAGGGTTCTCCCATAGGCCATGCTTTGCCTCCGCACATTCCAAGCAGGAACAACTTCCCAGGGGAAGGTTTTCCCGAGGGATCCGAGTGCAGGATTCACTCTCTGCACCTGTAGGATTCACTTTTCTGCCTCCAGGATGCTCCTTTTCCTTGGATTTTGTTGCAGCAATGTCTTTTCCCGATATTATTTTGCTTTTTTTTTTCCCCCCTTCCCAAATAGACGCCGATCTTTCTCTGTCCTCTTTTTCGCTTCCTCCCACTTCCCAAAAAAAAAAAAAAAAAAAAAGAAAAAAGAGGAATTATAGATTGGTCAGGTTTAGGTGGTGGGGACCTAAAAATGAACTTTAAAATCCTGGAAATGAATATAAAAATCCCGGAAGTGAACATAAAAATCCTGGAAATGAACACAAACATCCTGAAAATCAACATAAAATCCCTGAAAATCAACATAAAATCCCTGAAAATGCAGCTAAAAAAACCTCGGGATTGGGACCACCCTCTCCCACAGCTCCTTCTCCATCCAGGGCTTGGCTCATCCAGCAGAATCTGGATTTTCTTCGTGGGTCAGGATCACCTCCAGCCCTTTTCTTCTTCCAGAGGGTCAGGCTGAACTCCGGAATCCCGGCCCAACCTCTCCATCCTCCCAGCACAGAACCATTCCCGGCTTCATTGCTTGCCCTGCCGGAATTATTTAGGATTTCAGGGATAATCCTCCAATTATCCAGAGCCCATCCCTTGGTTTTCCCCTTCCCGAAAGGAGGAATAACACCTTGGGAAGGGTTGGGAAAAGGCTGAGAGCTGGGAAGAGGGACTGGAGGTCGGGAATTGCTTCCTCCCCATTCCAGGCTCCAGGAGAGGACTCCAGGCATGGAAAAATCCCTGTTGCATCCCAATCCCACTCCAGAGCTGGATCTCCTTCCTCCTCAGGGTTGCTCTTGCTCCAGAGGATGTTTCTCTTCCCAACAAATCCCAGGAAATGCTCCCTGACCTTTCCCACCTCCGCCGGTTGACCCAGATCGGGGCGGATTTTTATGGAATTTGCCCTGAATTGCAGGAAATTGCAGGAAAAGTCTCCGTGCCACGGCCGGCACTGACAGGGAATGGAAATGTTCCTTTTTTCCAGGGAAAACCTGGCGGGGTCAGGGCCGGGAGGAACTGGAGTAGGTGATGGAATCAAAGTGAAGTGCAGGGATTTTCCCTTAGGAAAGGATTCACCTTTCAGGCTTTGGACAGTGGGACAGCAGACTTAGGAAAAAAAAAAAAAATTAAAAAGGGCTTTTATTTATGCTCTGAGTGAGAAAAAAAAAAAAAATCCCAAATTGGATTTTTGATTTTCCATCTGTGTGGTAAAACTTCATCAGGGGTCATAAAAAATGAGGAGGGAAAATCCTGACTTTTCTCTCTCTATAAATGGGAATTTGGGGAGAAAAATCACGTTTTTCAGTTTAGAAAGAGGAGGAATTGCTGAGTCCTCTCTTTCTGCTCCATCACCCCCTTCTCTTCTCCAATCTTTTCTCCTTCCACATCAGATTTTCAGCACTTCACGGCCAAGGATTCCCAATTCCGTCCTGTTGGTAAAAACCGGGAGAATGAAAATAAACCTTCGCAAATGTCCTCGGCCCAACCATCGAAAATCATAAAAAATTCATCCCGATTTCTCTGCCTCATTATTTTGTAGACACACCCCAGGGAAATCCGTTGCCACAGCCCAACAGCACATTAAAAGCACCTTTAAATAATTAAAAAGCAGCAGAGACTGGGATTGTTCCCTGGATTTTGCCCAAAAAAATTCCACTTTTCCCTGAGTTATCCCACTCCGAGTAGGATTTGTGTCTTTTCCTTAGAGCTTCCCTTTAAAAATCCCTTTTTTCTTTGAGGATTCTCCCTCTCCGGGATTTTTTTTTTTTCCCCCTGAATCTGAGCTTCAAACAGGTTTTTGTGAGAGGTTTGGGCTCTTTTTTTACAGCCCCGCTCCTGGCTGGGGAGGGAGCGAAGAGCTCAGCATCTCTCATTAGTGAAATTATTAATTGCAGCATCCTCAATCCATCATCTCTACCCCCATCCTTCCCTGAGAGGGAATAATGGATCTTGCAGACGGAAAAAGGGAGGCAATTAAGGAGCTGAGTGCTCCTTCGGCTCTTTCCAGGAAGAAGGGCTTGGCTGAAATGGGATAAAGATGTGGGAATGGCTGCCGGGGATTTTTAGTCCCGATTTCCCGGGTGGTTTTTTCCCCTCTTGGAGCAATTCCCAGCTGCTGCCCAGCCCTGGGAATGGGGAAAGTGGCAGGAAAGGGGGATTTTCTCCCTGTCCCACAAATTCCAGGTGCTCCGTGCTGTCCCTAAACTTTGTGTCCAAGCCCTGGGAATGCAGGAGAACAACTCCGAACTTTCCCAAAAAAGCTCGGAAATGTCGTGTCTGGAGCACCGCGGCCATTTTTAGGAGGATGGATGGGATTTCCAGGTTTTCCAAAGGACTGGGAGTGCCAGCCTGGAGCTCCCATCTCCTTTTGGGATCTTTGTTACTGCTGGTGGCACCAAGAGGGACCCGAGGAGCTCCGGGAAGAGGTCAGATCCCTTTTCGTAAGGGAATATCAGATCCCTGGGATCTCTGAGATCCCTGAAATCCCTGTGATCCTTGTGATCCCTAGGATCCCTGAGATCCTTGTGATCCCTGAGATCCCTGAAATCCCTGAAATCTGAGACCCCTGTGATCCCTGGGATCCCCCCAGCCCTCATTAGGGGATGGATTTCAAAGCCCAATTGATCTTCCATGCCCCAGATCTCCCAGCCAAGCTCTCCTCCTGCATCCTTTCCACCTTTAAACCCAAACGAGGCCGGAGCTTCCCATCCTGGGGTGGTTCGGGATCAAATCCCAGCCCTCCCTCTCGGCGGGAGCTGCGTTCCCATCCTCCCCTCCCCGAGTTTTCCAGCTCACCCCATCCCACTCTTCACCTGTCCCTGCTCCCGCCAGGATGATTTGCATCCCCCACATCCCCTCCCGGGTCTGGCCCGAGTTATCCTGATGGGAAGTGACAGCTCCGCTCCCGGGGAATCGCTTCCCCCAGAGCCAGGGAAGTGGGGCAGGGAGGGCAAATCCCGCCTGGAATCGCTGGCAGCTCATCCCGCTGCCCCAGGCGAGGCAGGTCCCAGAGGATTTGGGAGCGTGAGGGATGCTCAGGGATGAGATCCCTGGCAAGCCAGGCCAGCTTTTCCACGGGCTCACGCCTTTCCCAAAGTCACTTTGAGTCTTTTGGGGTCTCGTTTTCCTCCGAGGGGAGCCGGGATTCCCATGGGAATGCCGAGCCTGCATTAGCTGATCACTCTCGGATTGCTGCCAGCCCCCGGCGCGGCTCCATCCCGTTAATGGGGACATTAACCCGGGGACACCAATCTCTTAACCCCCAAACCCCCCCCAGCAGCCGGCGGAGGTGGATGGGGACAAATCCCAGCCCAGAAAAAGCTTTTAGTGGCCTTGGGACCCCGCAAAGTCCTTGTGGAACTGATCCCTGATCAGTGTGAGCTGGAGCAGAGGCCGGACAGAATGAGAGGAATAAAGCAGGGATTTATGGCAAGGCCTTCCAAGGGCACAGCCTGGCAATGCCAGAGCCCGGCTGCAGCCCTGCCAGGATGGGCCTCGAGATGGGCACAGAAAAGGGGCCTGGGCACGGGGTTTCACACTTGGAGAAGTTCTGCTCCATTGGCATCTGGAGCTGAACTGGCCAATGGATCACTGGGAATGATGGAGTTCCATCCTCCTTGCTCGGCCTCCTCTTGTTGATGTTGTTGGTGCTTTTGGGGCTGAGGTTGGGAAGGATTGTCCTGGAATGTTGGGCTGGAGAGAATTGTTGTGTCTGAGTGCCCTGTGAGGAGAGCTCAGTGACACTGAATATGGAGCTGAGAGCTGCACACTGAAGCAGAACAGAAGAAGAAAAAAGACTTAAAACTTAAGGCATCAGAACAAACCCTGAAGGGCAAAACCCAAAAATCCCTTTTTTTTTGGCTGCACCACAAACACGCGAGGGCAAAGCTGAGCCTTTGGGTGTGTCCCCTCCCTGTCACCTCCCCCTGCCCGGGCTGGGCCCCTCGGGCTGGGACAGGGACGGGCCGTGCACGGGGGGCTTCGGATTGGGGTGCATGAGGCCGGGATGCCGTGGGGTCACCGCGGAGAGCGCCGGGAGGGGTTTTGGGGGGACTGTGGCTGCTCCGGGGGCTGGGCTGAGGTTTTTTGGGGTGAGTGTGGCTGCTCTCGGTGCCTGGGCTGGTGCTTTTGAGGAGTTGGGGGGGCTCTTGGGGCACCCCTGGGGCTGGGCTGGGGTTTTGGGGGGTCTCTGGCTGCTCCTGGGGCACCCCTGGTGCTGGGCTGGGGTTTTTTGGTGCCTTGGGGTGCTCTCAGGGCACCCCTGGGTCTGGGCTGGAGGTTTTTTTAACACCTCTGGGGCTGGACTGGAGTTTTTTGAGTACCTGAGGGTGCACTTGGGGCACCCCTGGGGCTGGGTTGGGGTTTTCGAGTATTTAGGGGTGCTCTGGGCTCACCCCTGACCTGGCCTGGTGCTTCCAGCCATGCTCTAACTCCAATTTTGCATCTCAGAAGGGCTGAGCAAGTTCCTGCCCCTCTCTGCCTTTGGATTCGGAGCTGGCAGCGCTTGGCTCTCCTTGGGGACGAACTGGGTGGGAAAGAAAAGCCTGGCTTGGTCCTGGGACTGGTTTTAAAGTGCTTTCCTAGAGTTCTCGTGGTTTGGGGGGCGATGTTTATAAAATCTGGCTTCATTCGATCTGGAATCCCGTGACCTGCAGGAAAAATGATGAAAAATATAATTTAACCTGAGCGTCCCGGGGTGAGTCCCCTCGGAGTCACCTTTGGTATTTGGAGCAGAATTCCAGCTGCGTTTTCTGCTGGAACTACCCCCTCCCTCCCTGTGGGACTCTCACCCCACCCAGGGTGGGCTTAAAGGACACGTTTCCCCCTTTCCTTGGAGCACATTCCCGCTTTTCTTTGGAATCACAGTCCGAGCGAGGCAATGAATGAACAAACCCCTCCCAGTTATCCCCAGGACAGCTCGAGGTGTTTCAAACGCTCATTTAAATGGAAATTGGGAAGGGCAGCGCTGCCCAAGCTCCATCCCTCCCTCCCCCGTCAGTTAAATCCCCCTCGATGCCCAAGCTGCTCCTTCTCCAGGCTGGAAAAATCCGGGAAGTGTCAGGCTGAGCTGGCAGCTCAGAAAATGCTGGAGGTGTAGTCCAGGGGCAGCTGGATTCATGGAATTGTGGCTCGCCCAACAAATGGGATTAGTGCGTTTCCCTGAAGAGATAAATCCCATTTCCTTCTGCCGGGATGCGGAGGGACAACGGGATGAGGACAAACCCCCACAGCTGAGTTTTTCCAGGCTGTCCCGGGTGGTTTATCCCAGAGGGGTGATGGGCAGGGAAAAGGCGGAGGAGAAGCAGCTCGTTTGGACCTAGGATTGGGATCGGGATTGGGATCAAACTGGGGGAACAGGAGCAGCCCCAGCCCCTGGGATGGGGTCAGGGGACAGGGGTAGGAAAAGGGGTTTAGCCGCGCATTCCCTGTGGGATTTGCTGCAGCCCTGGGATGGGCTCAGGACAATCCTGCATGGGGACAGGGGTAGGAAAAGGGGTTCAACCCGGCATTCCCAGCGGGATTTGCTCCACCCCCTCTCCCAGCTCCTGGGATCAACACAGGCCATCCCTGCGTGGGGACAGGGGTAGGAAAAGGGGTTCAGTCGTGCATTCCCTGTGGGATTTGCTCCAGTCCCCTGGGATGGGCTCAGGACAATCCTGTGAGGGGACAAGGGCCAGGAAAAGGGGTTCAGTCATGCATTCCCCCTGTGGGATTTGCTCCAGCCCTTCTCCCAGCTCCTAGGATGGGCTCAGGGGCACAGGGGCAGGAAAAGGGGGTTGGCCTGGTGTTCCCAGAGGGATTTGCTCCGTGCCGTGCTTCTCCGGGGAGGGCAGAGCCCCGGGGACGCCACCTCGGGTACAAAGCTGGTGTTTCCCTCTCCCAGAGGCAACTGGGCCACCTCCAACCACAGTGGAGGAAACCAGTCCTGAAACCAGTCCTACAACCAGTCCTACAACCAGTCCTACAACCAGCCCTACAACCAGTCCTACAACCAGTCCTACAACTACCCCAACCACCACCACCACCACAACAGCCACCACAACCACAACAACCGTCACCAGCACCGCCGCCAGCACCGCCGCCGAGAGGGCTCCGGCAGCCACCACCAGGCACGAGTTGGGTACTGAGCTTTCCTTTTCTCCCTCTAACTCCTCTCTAACCCTACTGAGACCCTTCCCTGCCTCCATTCTTCGGGATACCGGGAAAATCGGAGCCATCCCACGCTCCAGGATGGGAATCTGAGTGTGCGAGTGGGAATTTCGAGGGTTCTCTGTCAATCTCGGGGATAACCCAGCCCCGCCGCGGGTGTGGTGATGCTGGATGAGGTTTGGGAAGAGGTGGAAGATGCTAGAAATTCTCCCCAAAGTGTTTTCCGGTGTTTAGAGCTGCTTAAAAAAGGTGTTCTGGTGCTCTTGCAGGAGACGTCAGCTCGGATTTAGCACCTCAGCTGTTAGCAGGAGACCTGTCAGGATTTATCCGAGTCTC
Organism: Picathartes gymnocephalus; assembly: GCA_013390045.1. Lineage (NCBI taxonomy): Eukaryota > Metazoa > Chordata > Aves > Passeriformes > Picathartidae > Picathartes > Picathartes gymnocephalus. The sequence goes on along the minus strand of WEKY01046510.1, from coordinate 55,089 downwards.
CTTGGGTTTATCCCGCTGCTCCCCGCGCTGCCGGAGCCCCCGGGAATGTTGGGGAAGCGGGGGAGTTCCAGCACGACCCCTGCCCCAGGTGTTTCCCAGGTCAGGAGAAACTTCTTGTGCCACTGGGAGGATCCAGCTCGGCTCTGGCAGGGAAATCTTCCCTCCTGGGTGTGTTTTGGGGATAAACCTGGAGGGATTTATCTGCGTTTGGAACGTGGGGGTAGCGGAATTTACGGTTAATAATTAATTAGGTTTGTTCCAAAGTAGATCGAGGAAAAAGGGAAGGGAATCAGGGTTAAAAACTTGGATGGGGTTTGGAGCAGCCTGGGATAGTGGAAAATGTGGAATGGAGGCAGAATGAGATGAGTTTTAGGGTCTCTTCCCACCCAAACCATCCTGCGATGAATCCATGAGTCAGTTCAAAGCCATTTCTTTCTATTTTTTTGCATAAAGTCAGCTTTAAATGCTTTAAAAGCACCAGAACTTTCTGCAGGGGGGGATCTGCCCCCTCCTGACACCCCGAGGTTGGTGACGAAGCAGGATCACTCCCACACCAGCCATTAATCCATGGAAAAACGCTGCTAATTGGAAATAGGGAATTAAGTGTGAGTCACAGAGCAGGGAAAGAGGAACCTCCGGTGTCCCCACCCAGCCTAGGTTGGGATTTGAGGGATTCCAGGTCATCCCACAGCTCCAGGACCCTGCAGCACACTAAAAAAACCCAAAATTGGCTTTTTCCAAGGGATTTTGGCGGTCGATCCCGGATTTCGCGACATCAAAACATCAGAACACGCCAAGGAAAAATGACAACAAAGCCCCCAGGGTGTCACTTCTCTGCTGTCCCTTAAAATCCCACTAAAGCGTGGGATTGGCTCCCACTTCTGTAGGATCAGGACTCATCCCAAGCAACGTCGAGATCCCTTAACTTCAACCTCACACGCGAGTGACCTCATTGTCCCACGGGGCCACAGCAAAGTGACAATTCCCTGCCACTCCCGGCGCCGGATCCATGCTCATCCATGTGGGAATTCCAGGACGAGGTTTCCCCGCTGGCCCAGATCCTCAGGGATGAGCCAAGTGCCGTTGGATTTAAACACCGCCCAAAATTCCCTAAAATATGTTGGGAATCTTGGAAAGAATCGATCCGGCCTTAGGCTGAGGTGAATTCACGCTTAGGCTGAGACCAAAGTGCTTGCTCCAGGAATTTGTAAGGATTTTTAAGGTTTCTTTAAACTTCTAAAATAATTTTTTGTGAGATTTATGTGAGGATTTTTAAGGTCTTTAAAAGCTTTTTAAGGTTTTTGTGAGGCTTTTGTAAGGATCTTTAAGGTTTTTGTAGGGATTTTGTAAGTTTTTTTGAGGTTTTTATGATGTTTATGTGTTTTTGTGAGGTTTTTGTGAGGTTTTTGTGAGGTTTTTGTAATGGTTTTTTTGAGGTTTTTGTGCGATTTTTGCAAGGTTTTGTAAGATTTTTGTGAGGATCTGGTAAGGTTTTTGTAAGACTTGTATGATTTTTATCAGGTTTTTGTAAGAATTCTGTGAGATTTTTGTAAGGTGTTTGTAAGGTTTTAAAATGTTTTTATGAGGCTTTTATGATGTTTATGTGTTTCTATGAGATTTTTTTGAGACTTCGTAATATTTTTGTGAGGTTTTTATTATGTGCATGTGTTTCTATGAGGTTTTTTTAAGACTGTAAGATTTTGGTGAGGTTTTTATGAGGTTTTTGCAAGACTTTTATCAGGTCTTTGAGATTTTCGCCAGTTTCCCACGCCACGCCACCCGCTAGCTGAGGTCTGAGCCGGGCCTAACCCCACTAAAAACTAACTCCTGTTCTAACCTGTCCCCCAGCCACCAATGGATCGTCCATATGGGACATCAGAGCCATGGCAAACAGTAACTGGGCAAACATCACCTGGAGCCACAATTTCTCGGCAGGAACTGACTTTGTGGTTAAGTATATCACCAGTAAGCATCAGATCGCGTGGGGACTCTACGGGGTGGCACTGCCCTTAGAGATCCTGCCAGCTCCTGCCCTTTCCTGGGATTTAATCCCATAATTCCACGGCCAGCTGGAAAAACGGGAGGGGGAAACATCGTGGTGGTGGTGGCGGTCGGGGTGGACCAAAGGTTGTTCTCAAAAGGTTTCCTCTCCGTGCGCCGACGGCCGTGGGGTTGGATGATCTTTGGGAGTGTTGAGCTGTGGTCGGAGGGAAGAGGTGGAAAACAGAGAGGAAAATGAAATTGAAGGGAATTGGAAGATGGGATTCCCGAACCTGGAGTTGGCAGAATCCTCTAAGATCCCAAATCTCCTCCTCCTCGGTGTTTCTTAGCGTTATACGGCTCCGTCCTGGGCTGGAAGCAGAGCCGGGATCTCCGGGGTTGGTGCTGGTTTAGGGAGAGGTTTTTGTGTTGTCGGTTGGTTTGGGGTTTCTGGAGAGGCAGTGCCGGCTGCTGCTCATCCCTGAGTTTACTTCCCAGCCCTCTCATCCGCTGCTTGGTTCAGGAAATGATCCCAAACCAGCAACCCTTTGGCTCCAGTACCGACCCCAAACCAGCAGCTGCTTGTTTCAGGTAGCCATCCCAAACCAGCAGCCCTTTGCCTCCGGTACCGACTCCAACCCAGCCGCTCCCTTCCCTGGGAGCCGCGTCATTCCCGGCCCGCCTGCAGGCCCAGCCCCATGCCTGGGCCGCAGCGTCCCCGGTGTCCCCGCAGGGTGTCCGGGCGGGGTTTGATGTGCGGTTTCTGTTCCCCAGGTAACAAGACAGAGAGATCAATCCCCGTTAAGGCTCAGGGCCCGTCCTCGGTGCAGCTGGCGGATCTGACGCCGGGGATGATGTACAAGCTCTGGGTGTTCCCCATATGGTCCCACCCCAGCGAGCACTCGTACATTACCTTTACCACCAGCTCAGGTGAGACGGGTGTCGGCCGCGTGTCCCCAGAGTGTCCCCGGAGTGTCCCCGGTGTGTCCCCGGCATGGCCCAACCATCCCCATGATGCTTTGGCCATGGCTGCATGGAAACCCCTCATCCCACCGCCCTCAGGTCCCGGCATTTCTCAACCCAGGGGTTGCTCGGCGTTGCACAGAGGAGGAGAATCCCAGGAAGGGATGGGGATCCCTTTGGATGAGGATCCATTGGGAGGTGGATCCCTCAGGGTAGGGATCCCTTAAAATGGGGATCCCTCGGAATGGGGATCCCTCGGAATGAAGGAAAGGGAGGAGAGCACGTTCATGTTGTCACAGCCTCTGCTTGCGGCCCCCCATGCGCGTTGGGACTCTTGGGGACAATGAGATGTCGTTGCTGGGATGCAGGATTGGGAGTGGGAATGTGGCGTCGGCACCAGCGTATCCATAGGGATTTCCATCCTCCTGGGATGTTTCCTCTGGCACTTGGTGTGGAGTTTTCCAGGCTTTGTATCCGTGTGGTTTCCATGTTTTCCCGGTTGTGGATTCCCCCATTTCCCACGCGGCTTCAGGCGCTCCCTCCTTTGTCCCACAGGAGCTTTATCCATCTGTAAAACTCCGCCGTTCCCTCCTGATGATTCCCAGTAAATCCAAACAGCCCTAAATCCTTTTTTATCCACCCGGGGCTTTCCCGCAGGGATCTGCGCACAGCTCCTGTCAATTCCACTCCGCTGGAATTCCACAGAAACACCGGAGCAGCCTCCCTGTCAGTGCCGTGGGTAGAGGTGGGGATTCCCAAGGAATTAAAATGGTTTTCCTGGGCTCCAGCTGTGGGATGGGAAGGTCTGGCAATTTCCGGGCTCTGCCGGGAACGGCAAAAGGAAAATAGGAATCGCAGCCAGGGAGAGCTGTGGGAACTGGGGAGCAGAGCTCCCCACATCCCTTGCGCACATCCAAAATCGTCAGAAAACCTGGAATATCACCGGGTAACTCCCTGGCGGGGACAGACGGCGGCTGTTGGTGTTCCATGGAATTGTTAAGGTTGGAAAAACCCCTGTGATCATTGAGTCCCACCCTTCCTCTGGCACTGCCAAGGCCACCATGTCCCCAAGTGCCACATCCAGGTGGTTTTGGAGCGTCCAACCCTGCTCAACACTGACAAAGCCCCAGCCAGGGCTGCCCTCGGCTCTGTCCCCAAACTGCTCCGGGACTGAGAGAATCCCCGGCACAGCAGCCCCTGGAATATTCTGATCCCAGGCATTGGAGCTGATTTTGGACTCAGACCCACCCCCATCAAAACTCTGGTTGTTGTCTTAAATCCCCAATTTTATTTCTGCTTCCGGATCTTTCCCCGAGCGGGAAATCTCCGTCAGCTGCCACCCTTCCATGGGAGTTATCCCTACGGATAACCATTTTATCCTTCTGGATAATAATTTTATCCCTCTGGATAACCATTCCCAAACCTGGACCCGCCTCTTTTCCTTCCTCCCCTGCTTTCCCCCCACTTTGGGATCCGTGGGGGGACCGAGGGGACAGCGAGGGGCTGGGAATCATTAAAAAACCCGTGGAAAAAAAGGACAATATCCTTGGCTGAATCCTGCTGTGAAGACTCTGCATATATTTTCCATAATTGAGAGGTTCCTACTGATATTTTCATGGAGAAAAAGGGATGGGGCCATCTTTATCCCCGGGATTGAGGCTGGTGCTGACCTGAGCCCTGTGGGATGCGCGGAGCTGTCGCCTTCCCTGCAGGAATAAACGCTCCACATCCCATTTTTCTCCTGGCTGGATGCTGCTGACACCAGTGCCCGGCCCCTGCTGACAATCCCATGGCATCGGGAATGCTTTGGATAAAAAGGAACCGTGCAGTTTTGGGGGTTTTTGTTGGTTTTTTGGGTTTTTTTTTTAATATCTTGTAAATCGTTGTTCCAAAGGTTTCTTCAGGCTGGGGGCAGATAAATAAGAAATATTCCCCTGCAGGAAGCCGAGCTCTGATTTTGCTCCTGATTAACTGGCAGCTCATTACGGCAAAAAATTCCTCCCAGGAGCAAGGGGCACTTGGAAATGACAAAAAAAACCAGAGGAGTAGAAGGAAGGCTGCTAAATTTTGAATAAATAAATGTGTTCTTCAGCTTGGACAAAGCTGAACACACTGGGAAGAGTGTCCAGGGAAGGGAACGGAGCTGGGGAAGGGGTTGGAGAATCCTGAGGGAGCTGGAAAAGGGGCTCAGCCTGGAGAAAAGGGGAAATCAGGGGGGATTTCTGGCTCTGCACAACTCCCTGACAGGAGGGGGCAGGCGGGCTGGATTTGGGATCTGATCCCAGGGAACAGGGACAGGAGGAGAGGGAACGGCCTCAGGCTGGGCCAGGGGAGGCTCAGCTTGGACAGCAGCAGGAATTTCCTCATGGAAAGGGCGCTCAGGCCTTGGCAGGGGCTGCCCAGGGAGGTTTGCAGTGCCCAGCCCTGCAGGTGTCACCTGGACGTGGCACTCAGAGCTCAGGGTGGGGATCGGACACAGCTCGGAGCTGATGATCCCAGAGGGATTTTCCAACCTCAGCCATCCTGGGATTCTGGGAATAGGATCTCACCAGGCTGGATCCAGAGGGCACTTTTCACACCCAAAAATCTCCTTTGCAATCCGACATGAAAACTCGGCGGAGCTGAGCTCTGCCCCTGGCCCGTCAGTGACAACTCTTGACGAATTTTCTGCCACGAAATTATCATTAATTATTTCTAAAAGGGCTCTGCAGCTGCAGTTCCAATCAGGACCTGTCGGATCCCGCAGCTGCTTTCCCGTTTTCCCTCAAGGTTGGCCTCACCTTAAAGCAAATCACAAAATCCCCTGGGACAGCCACGGGCTTCAAACCTTCCTTCCTTCCTTTACTCCAAATCCATCTTTGCTGGGACTTTGATTTGGTCCTCAAGTGTTGATTTTTTGGGAAGGATGGAAATTATCCCCTCTTTTTTTTGGAAAAGATGGATTTATTCCCTCCCATTTTTTTTGGGTAAGGATGGATTTATCCCCCCTCCTTTTTTGGGAGGGGAAGAATGGATTTATTTCACTTTTTTGGAGGGAAGGATGAATTTATTCCCCCTTTTTTTGGGAAGGATGGATTTATTTCCCTTTTTTGGGAAGGATAGAAATTATCCCCCTTCCTACAGGCAGTGCCCCCATCCTTCTGCAAAATCTCCTGGGGATTCAGGGTTTAAAATCCTCCCTCCTTTCCAAACCCAGCTCCCACCCTCATCCCACCTCTCAGGATCCTCTGGAATTTCATATTTTGAAGACTCCCCTTGTTTCTCCCCGGAAAAACCCCATCCCATTGCTGTTCATGGATATTTTTTTCCCAATTCCAAAGCTTCCTTCCCCTTCCCTCTCCAAGCACTCAGATAATCAAACCCATTCCTTTGTCATCCTCTCATTCCCTCCATCTAAAAGCTCATCCTTGAGGACTCCAGAGCTGAGGTTGCGATAAAGGAAATGTGGGATTCGGCCGTGTGGGAGGGAAAAGCAGCCAAAGAAAGCATCGGGCAGCTCCTTCCACCCTCAGTGCTGCCCCAAACCCACAAGATATTCCGGGTTCAGCATCACAAAGATTCTCCTTTGTGTCGTTCTCCTCCTTTATCCCAATTTCCTTGTCGTGGTTCGCCTGCAATTCCCTGGATTTCATCCTGAGGAGATCACTTCTCCTCTTGGGCTCAATTCCTATGGAATGAGCACAGTTTGATCCCTGAAATTTTCTAGGGCAGGAATTTTTGCCAATCCAACCCAATTTTCCCGCTGTTGCCCCTTTCCCGAAATCCTTTTCCTCCCAGCACGTTAAGGGAGGGCTGTTCCCTGCTTTCTTTATCCATCTTTTTTTCTCACCAAAAATATTCAGGATGTTCCCGGCTCTCTCCTGCCCATTTCCATTCCCAATCCCATCCCAACCACCCCGGTTCTCCCACATTCCCACCGGGAACGCCTCCGTTTTCCCACAGCCTGGATAAATCCACCCCTCCCCGCTGTGCTGAAGGTTATTTTCTCCTCTGCCTCACTGAATTCCAAGGAGAGGCTGGAAAAGGCAGCCTCAGAGCTATTTTTAGGCCATGGATTTGTCTGTCTGACCGTGTGGGAGTCAGGGAATGGCAGGGAGGACACGGGAGCTGGAGGATGGGAACAGGCTCGGAATTAATCCCATGAAGAGGCAGGAGCCTTGGGAAGGAGCTGGAAGCAGGAATTTCCTCCAGGACAAAACACTTGGAACTGTCAGACCCCTGTTCCTTCCAGTTCATCCCAGTTCAGCCCAGTTCATCCCAGTTCAGCCCAGTTCATCCCATTCATCCCAGTTGAAAGTTTCCAGGGCTCAGCAATTCCCGGATCCATCGGTGCCGCCCCAAATCCCTGGACACCAGGGTTGGATCCGCGTCATTCCTCGTGTCATTCCCAGTGACATTCCAAGATCTTCCCACTTGTTCACAGGTCTTGGGAGGCTTCCCAGCCCTGGGGACCCTCAGTGGCCACCAAAGGCAACCGGACCCAGGTGTTGGTGGCAAAAGAGCCACCCCTGTCACCTCTGCAGGGACACCAGTTCATCCCAGTTCATCCCAGTTCATCCCAGTTCATCCCGGTTCAAGGCTTCCAATGACCCCTCACGGCTCAGCAATTCCCCGATCCACCGGTGCTGCCCAAAATTCCTGGAGAGCAGGACTTGGGAATGTTTCTCTTGGATGTTTCCACGCCCGGGGCAGTTTTCAGATGCAGCAAATTCCATCGAATCTCTTCCACAGCTTCTTTTGTCTTTATTTGCAATTCCCTTTTCCCAGATTTTCCTTCCTGTTGGGCCCCTCTGCTGTTTGTAGTTCCTGATAAAACCGATTTTATTTTCCACCATGAAAGGAAAAAAAATCCCATGAGAAACAACAAAAAACCCTCTAAAAAACACCAAAAACCCACCAAAAAAAACCAACTAAAAATACCAAAAACCACAGAAAAAACCACCAAAAACCAGTAAAAGACACCAATAAAACACACAAAAAAACCCCAAAACGCTGCCAAAAAACCACCCAAAAGCCACAAAAATACTCCGCAAAAAAACCTGTAAGAAACACCAAGGAAACACCAAAAAACACACAAAACCCCACCAAAAAAGTCACCAATAAAACACAAAAAAACCCCACAAAAAACACCACAAATCCCCAAGCTACAACCTCACCCACACACCCAGACACACCAAAACGAAAGGAAATTCCCAAACCGGCGCCCTGAACTCCTCTTCCTCCATCCCCTCCATGGTTTGCTCGGTTCCTTAGGAATATTTTGGAATATTTTTCCCGTTTTTCCGGCAGCCTACACCAAGAACCAGGTGGACATCGCCACGCAGGGCTGGTTCATCGGCCTCATGTGCGCCATCGCCCTCCTCGTGCTCATCCTGCTCATCGTCTGCTTCATCAAGAGGAGCCGCGGCGGGAAGTATCCAGGTGAGAGAGGGAATGGGCGTTCCCAAAGTTTAAATTGGTTCGGGATGTTCCAGTGGTGGGGAATATCTTGGTGAGAGAGGGAATGGGCATTCCCAAAATTTAAATTGGTTTGGGATGATCCAGCGGTGGGGAATATGCAGGTGGAAAGTTTAAATTGGTTCGGGATGTTCCAGTGGTGGGGAATATCTTGGTGAGAGAGGGAATGGGCATTCCCAAAATTTAAATTGGTTTGGGATGATCCAGCGGTGGGGAATATCCAGGTGGGAGAGGGAATGGGAATCTCAACGCTTTTTCACTTTACAAACCCTTTGCAATCCCTGTGTAACCCCACTGTAACCCTTTAGCAAACCCTTTGCAACTCCTTTCTAACCCTTTTAACCCTTTTTAACCCCTTTGTAAACCCTTTTCAAACTCTTCGCAATCCCTTTGTAACCCCTTTGTAAACCCCTCACAAACCCTTTGCAACCCCTTTTTCACTTTACAAACCCTTTGCAATCCCTTTGTAACCCCTTTGTAAACCCCTCACAAACCCTTTGCAACCCCTTTTTCACTTTACAAACCCTTCGTAACCCCTGTGTAACCCCTTCGTAACCCTTTTCAAGCCCTCCCCAGTGCAGTTTTTACCCATCCCNCCTCCCCCACCATCACAGCCCCCTCCCCTACCCCGTGGTGCCACAAATCCCCCGGAACGATCCCTGTCCCCCCTTTCCTCCTCCTGCCGCCTTCCCGCTGTAATTCCCGGAGGAAATGGCTCCTAAAACGCTGCCAGAGCCGCCAGGTTGGGGGGTTCTGCCTCCTTTTCCTGGGATTCTGGAATTGGTGAGCTTGGACAGCTGCCAGCAGGAGTAAACTTGACCTGAAGGGAATTTCTGGCACATAAAATCCCAAAAAACACCCCCAAAAACCCAAACCCTGTAGCAGCCTGAGGGGGGTTTCTGGAGTTTCCTAAAGGAGAAATACCCAAAGTTCTGTTGGAATCGGTCCGGGCTGGGCTGGGATTCTGGGATCAGCTCCCTGGGACAGCTCCCACCAGGAGCAGAGCGACCTTAATAGAACTCCTGGCACGTAAAAGCCCCCAAAACACCCCAAATTTACCCCAAAACCCCAAATTTTGTAGCAGCTTGAGGGTATTTCAGAAGCATCCTAAAGGAAGATCCAGGTGAGAAATACCCAAAGTTCTGTTGGGATCAGTTCCAGGCAGAGCTGGGATTCTGGGATCAGCTCCCTGGGACAGTTCCCATCAGGAGCAGACCAACTTTAATGGAACTTCTAACACATAAAACCCCGAAAATCATCCCAAACTCCCAAATTTGGCAGCAGCCTGAGGGTATTTCTGGAGTCTCACCCCACAGCTCAGCCCCTCTCCTTCCCATAAAGGAGGATCCAGGGGAGAAATGCCCGAATTTCTGTTGGGATCAATCCAGGCAGGGCTGGGATTCTGGGATCAGCTCCCTGGGACAGCTCTCAGCAGGAGCAGACTGACCTTAATAGAACTCCTGACACAAAAACCCCCAAAATCATCCCAAAGCCCCAAATTTTGTCTGAGCCTGATTTCTGGAGCCTCACGCCACAGCTCAGCCCCTCTCCTTCCCATAAAGGAATATCCATGGGAGAAACACCCAGAGTTCTGTTGGGATCAGCCCTGGAAGCAGGAAAGGGGAAGGATTTGGGCTCTGCCTGCATTCCAGCCCCACACAATCCCACCAAAACCGCCGGGAGGGCTCCAGCAGGGATTCAGCCGGAACCTTTCCATCCCGCTCTTTGCACGCAAATGTCATCCCTGAAAGAGCAGCAGAGCCTTTCTGCCTCCAGGAAAACTCCCAGGATGTGTCAGCCTCCCAAGCATTCCCAGCTCTCCGTGATTTCCCAGGAGTCAGGGCTCACCTGGCAGCTGTGGGGATCTGGGACCTTTTAATTTGAATTCCTTAAAGAATTAAAATCCCCTTTCCTAACTGAGCTGGAAATAAAACCCAGTAGGTTTTTCCCACTGATTGAAATCAGGGTTTCATTCAGTCCCATGTCATTCCCAGCATGGGGAGGATTTCTCTAGGATTCAGGAAGGGATGGAATAAGAACAGATTCTTGCCAGAGGATTTGGGGTAAGAAAATTAATCAGAACCAGAAAAGGAACAGAACCAGGGATCACGTTTATGTTGTCAGAGGCACAAAAACTCCATTTCAGAGGGACTTTTACCATTCCAAAGGATTTCATGGAACTCCCCAGGCTCCCAAAAAACACGGAATACAAACACATCCCAGGAGGATGTTGTAGGGAAAGGCTGGCATTCCTTCATGTCCTAAAGAACACCCGGGGACAACACCTTCCTCCCCTCCCTGCTGCTCAGCACTTCCAGGGGTGGCCAAAAATCCACCTGCCAATTTTTGGGACGTTCCCTTTAGGGACAGGGAAAGTAGCAGGGGAGGAATGAGCCCAGCCCAGTCCTGCTGCAGCTTTTGGGCTCAGACCCATCCCTTCCCAGGCAGGATTTTATGGGACACTCCTGGCATGGGAATGAGCCATAACCAGGGCACAGCCTGGCCCCAAACCATGATTCCAGTCGGGATAGGGAAGCTTTGTGCTTCCCAGATTTATGGTGTGTTTTGTGGGAAGCCTGAAATCACAGAATCCCAGAATCACGGGGTTGGAAGAGACCTCCAAGATCATCGGGCCCAACCCACCCCTGACACCTCACCTAAACCCTGGCCCCGAGTGCCACATCCAGCCTTGTCCCAAACACACCCAGAGATGGTGAATCCACTCCCTCCCCAGGCAGAGCATTCCAATACTTTATCACCCTTGCTGTAAAGAACTTTTCCCTGATATCCAGCCTGGATTTCCCTTGGAGAAAGAGCCCAACCCCACCTGAGCACAGGCACCTTCCAGGGAGTTTAGAGAGTGACGAGGGCACCTCTGAGTCTCCTTTTCTCCAGGCTGAACATCCCCAGCTCCCTCAGCCGTTCCTCACAGGGATTGTGCTCCCAGCCCCTCCCCAGCCCATTCCCACAGTTATTCCCCCAGGGATTCCCCCAGGCCGAGCTTCTGGCAGCACTCATGGATTTCCCGTCTCTGCTTCTCCGGAGCCCATGGAGCCACCCCCTCCTGGCCCCATCCACCATTCCCGAGGCAAATCCATGGCCAGGCACCCCCTTCCTCATTCCCAAGGGAATCCAAGCTCTTGGAATGGCTGGCAGCAATTCCCCGGCACCATACGTGGGGTGTTTCCTTCCAGGCAAGGGGAAGGATTGGGGTGAACCCTTCATCCTTCTGCTCAGCTGGAGCTCCGGCTTTTATGGACAGCCTCATTCCCAAAATTTCCAAGGGAAAGGCAAGAGTCGGTGGAAGGACAACAAAACTCCGGGATGGAGTCCATGGGGTTTTGTGGAGTAAATAAAGGGGGGGGAAAAAAACCCCGATCAAATAAGCACAACCAAAAAAAAAGCCAACAACCCATAAATCCACAAACTTTGCCCAGGTTTCCTGAGGAGCACCAGGATTCCTGGGAGAATTTCAGGAGGTTTCCCTCTGGGAGGCTGGAGCTGTTGGCTGATGGAGCTCGGGGCTGATTGCAGGTTCTGGGAGGATTTCGGATTTCAGGGAAGGGCAGGAACTGAGCCCATCCCGGCTCCCGTCCCCTCCTCCCCATGGCATGGCTGCTGTGCCCTCGTCACCCTCACGTCCCCGTGCATGCCGCTCTCCGAGCTCCTCATCCCGACATCCCGTCACCTCTCCGATCCCGGGATCATGGTGTTCCCCAGCAGGGAAGCTCCTTCCTAAGCCGGGATCATTATCCATGGACAGCGTTCCGTGCCGGTGCCTCATTATACCAAATCTGCCCGTGGGGGAGGCGGCTGGGAACTCCGGATGCCGGGAAGGGGGAGCCGAGTGCATTTAGGGTCGGGATTCCCGGTCAGGATATCCAGGATATCGGCACAGGTGACACAGTGCAGGCAGTGCCACTCGCCAGGAGGGGACATCTCAGCAGGCAGCCGGAGAGGAAGGCACAGACCCATCCCCAGAGCCTCGTGAGGGAGGAAAGCTCTGGAAAAGCTCTGGGAAGGTGTAGATTTATCCATGGGGCCATTCCAAGGAATCCCAGCAGGACACTGGGGGGGGGAACCCAACCACATTTATCCTGCTGCACACGGGTCCCCAGAGCCACCACTGTCCCCTGTGCGGGGACATCACCCCCAGCACTCCTTGGATGGCCCTTTCCATGCTGGGATGGCTTCCTGCAGGAGGCTGATCCTACCTGGAATGGTTATCCCGGCTCCGTTTGGTATAACGAGGCGACAATTCCCGGATCTTTTTGTTTCTTTTGGTTGTAGCGCTGCCCCTGTGAATGCAGAACCTCCTCATTTCTCTCTCTGATCAGGCTCTTTCTGCTTCTCTCTGTTTTATTCCCATTCCTTCTCCTCCTTTTCACCTGGTCTATCCACATGGACCGTGAAGGTCTCTTGAAAGGTAGGACCTCGTGCTGCCAGAAGTCCGGCACGTTCCGCTTTTTTTTGGGAATTTTATTTGCCTTCTTCCTCCCTCCCTTCCTTCCTTCCTTCCTCCCGCTGATTTCTTCACAGCCAAAACTTCCCCGCCCCCGTTCCCACGTCCCTGCCTAACACACTAAACAAGATCCCTCGAATTCCCGCTGCCCTCGCGGCTTCCGGAGAGTCAGATCCTGCTTGGAATTGCTCCGTGGGGCTGGGGGTACCTCCCAAAATCCAGCCATGCCCCGCCCCTCCCAGCTCCAGCTGCTGATCCCTCCTGGTGGAGCAGGATTCAACTTGGGAATGCATGTGGGTTTTTTCAAGGAAAAACCGCGACTTTTTCAAGGAAAACTGCGTTTTTTCAAGGGAAAATTGCATTTTTTTCAAGGAAAATTGCATTTTTTCAAGGAAAAATTGTGGTTTTCCAAGAAAAAGTGCATCCCAGGGGACAGGGACAAGAGACACGAGCCAAAACTGCCAGATCCTGACTGGTCCGGCCGCTCTTAGTCCTGAAAATCCTCCCTCCGGCTCCAGCCTCCCCCTCTTCCCGATGATTTATGGGATTCAGGAGAACATTTCCCATGTGATCCCCATCTGGACACTCTGATTCCCTAATGCCTGGCTCAGCCGAGCTCCCAGAAATCCATTTTAACAGGGTTAGATCCCATCAGGAGCTGATGGAAAACCGCTGCTCCCTCCTAATGCACTAACAGGATAAACGGCCCTGGAGAGGGGTAAAACCAGTGGGAATTTTCCAGGAACGCATTCCCAGTGAGATTTTGGTGCCACAAACCCCGGCTTCAGATTCGTCCTGAGCTGCCCCTCCAAATTTTGGGAAGGGATGTTGGGAATCGAGGATCTGCGTTTTGCCGCTCTCTACTCGGCGTTTTTGGGGCTTTCTAACCCGGTCCTGCTTCCACACGGAATTATTCCTCCTTTTTTCCCCCACCCAGAAAAGATGCTTCCAGAGCTAACAAATTAATTTTTCTTATGGTAATGCCAAGTTAACAGGAAGTCTCAAATATTGGGGTTGTGTTAACATTGAATTCCCAAGTTGCTGATCCAAGGAAACCCCTCGGAAATCACTGGTGGGATCCCAAAATTCCTCTCCCATTTCAGGGAGCTGATTAATTCCGTGGAATGAGGGAGAATTAATCCCATGGGATGAGGGACAGTTAATGCCTTGCCCAGATCAAGAGCCCAAGCCAAGTGCAAAAAAAAAAAATCTCAATATTTTCACCAATTCTAAGGAAAATAAAGAATTGGAGTGGAGCGAGACTGACAAATCCCGAGCTAAAAAAAAAACAGGAAAAAGACAGGAACGGAGGTGGGAGGAGAAATATTTCAGGGATATCTACAGGAATATGACAGAATTTGCATGAACTAAGGAATAGTGGATATAAAAATTAATTTTTATATCAATTTAGCGCCATCCACTCTCATCCTTCCCAAAATATCTCAGTTTATGGGATACCAATCCCTGCCCTCCAAGGAAAAACAGCTTTTCCCTGCTTAGTTTTTGGATAAAAGGAATTCTTTAAAGTGATTTTTTTTCCCCTTTTGGGTAAAACTCTTTATTTTTTAGTGACCCGGCTTTTAGTGAAAAGGAGCAAAACCCAAATTGAGCAAGGAAAAATACCCAGAAATGAACTGGGAAAGGTGAATTCCCAGGAGTTTTGGGAGCTGCACAGAACCTGGCATCCTGAAAGTGCCCCCTCGCAGTGCTCCCCATTGCATGTGGTTTTTTCAAGGAAAAACTGCATCTTTTTCAAGGAAAAACTCTGTTTTCCAAGGAAAAAAAGTGGTTTTTTCAAGGAGAACCAAGTTTTTTCAAGGAAAACTGTGTTTTTCCAAGGAAATCTGGGAACAAACCACTAAACCAGGTTGCCCAAGAGGGGCTAAAACACTGAAAGAGAGAAAGAATCCAAGCAATGCCAAGGGAAGAACATTCCTGATGTTCATCCAGCCCCATTGATCCAAGTTTTGTGTGGAGTATTGAGGTCAAGAGATCGAGGTCAAAAAACTGAGATTTAGAAATTGAAATTTAAAAACCGAGAGCAAGAAATTGAGATCAATAACTTGAGGTAAAGGGATTGAGGTTAAAAAAATTGGGAGTAAGAAATCGAGGTTAGGAATCTGAGGTTGAGGAACCGAGATAAAGAAACTGAAGTTAAGAAACTGAGATAAAGGAATCGTGATGAAGAGTTTCCAGTTGAAAAATTGAAGTTTTGAGATTGAGATTCAGAAGTTGTAATTAAGGAACTGAGGTTAAGAAATTGGAGGCGAGGAAATCGAGGTTAAGAAATTCGAGGTGACAAAACTGAGGTTAAGAGATTTGTGATAAGGAAATCGAGGTTAAGAAATTAGATTTCTAAGGCGAAAAACTCTAAAACTGTGTGTTCAGAGCTCCCAACCACCTTCACCTCCCACACCCCCAAACCCTCCACCTACACCCGGACAAACCCCCCACTATTTGGGGCTCCGCCGGGCCGGATTCCCGCCGCGGATGGATTTAGGGTCTCCATCCCTTGCGGGAAGGTTCTCAGCCCCGTTTCTCAACCCTTGCTGTGTCTGTCTGTCTTCTGCTGCCAGCGATGAAGACAACAAACCTCTTCCCAACAGCCAGACCTCGCTGGACGGGACGATAAAGCAGCAGGAGAGCGACGACAGCTTGGTGGACTACGGAGAAGGGGGCGAGGGCCAGTTCAACGAGGACGGCTCCTTCATCGGCCAGTACACGGTCAAGAAGGACAAGGAGGAGACCGAGGGCAACGAGAGCTCCGAGGCCACGTCCCCCGTCAACGCCATTTATTCCTTGGCATAGCAAAAATGCTGGGAAAGACGCCCACAGCCCGAGGGGTTCGGAGCGGCCGGGGGTTCCGCCAGCAGACGCCGCCACCGCCGCCGCTGCCTCCGACAGGGAAGGGAAGAAAGCAAGGACTAAAAAAAAACAAACAAACAAACAAAAAATTCTGAAAAAAAAAATTAAAAATAGCAAAAAAAAAAAAAAAAA